>CM029279.1:3743247-3962716 GCA_016920895.1 Vaccinium myrtillus
TGTTACTAAGTAGAATTTGGGCCTTTTGTTGTGGATTCGACCCAAAAAAACACACACACACACACACACAAATAAAGCACGACACAGATTTACGTTACCCCCAAATTTGGGTACATCCTCGGGCAATTTTTTCAATACGTAGAGAATGGGAAAGAGAGTGCAGAATGAATTGGCTACGGTGTATAGCCCCCAAATTTGGGTACATCCTCGGGCAATTTTTTCAATATGTAGCGAATGGGAAAGAGAGTGCAGAATGAATTGGCTACGGCGTATAGCAAAAAGACCAGAAACGTTCCAAAACTATTAATTTTTGAACTCCCCCATAGTCTGCGAAGAGGCAAATCAAACCGAATCACTTCACAAACCCAATACTTGTATGTACACTAGTTAAAGATTTCAATTTTTGTCTGAAACTTTTTGGGGGTGTGTTTCACGGTGGATTTTTAGAGGCATTTATGGATGCTCTGTTTCCGTTAAAGTTAGGAAACGTATGTTGTTTTTACTTTCGGATTTTTGAATTTCGATATTTACACTTTCGCAGCTACTAGCGGTTGCTGTGATGGGTTTTGGAGTTTGGATGAGCACTCATCATGATAGCTGTCGGAAGTCGCTCACCCTCCCAGTTCTAGGCCTTGGTGCCATCATATTTGTAATGTAGGACTTGTAATCCTTTGAATTTTTTTGATGCCTTCGGTTAGTTCCAGCACTTCTTCTGTTGGATGTCTTATGCTTTATATAATTACAAGAGCTGTTTTGCTTGATATTTTTAGATCCATAATTGGCTTCTTGGGGGCGTTGAAGAAAAACTCCATATTGTTATGGATTGTATCCTTTGTATTTGATTTTCTTGATTTATATTCTATTGGGATGGCTTTCCCTGCAATCTTTACTTCCTTTTGTCCTCTTTTCCTTTTGTTTAAATTTCCTTGATTTTCTGACATTCAGTATCTGATCTTGTTGTGCTTCATTTTGGTTGCAATATTGGTCTTCACAGTTTTGGCGTAAGTATTTCTGGTGCAACATCTAGATTGATTTTCTCGACAAAGCTTTTGTTCTCTTAAACTGCTGTACCATTTCTTTATTAAAACTTCTATATCACGTATCTGGACCATAGAATCAATGTCATACTTAATTTTGCTCCATTACATGGTTCTGACTTGTGATGTTGGCTTTAACTTTGGGAATAGGCCTTCCAAACACTTTCAAAAGTTTCTTCTTTGGCATGAGCTCCTGGGGTCGGTATTGGTTGAAGAGGTGGGGAAATGATTATAGGAAGAGGATACCACATTCCAATGAAAAACTAACTAGGATTGGATTGGAAAGTTTATAATAGCATGCTTTGGTTCCAAATCGAGAACAAGTGATTATAAAAACACAAACAAAAGCGAAAAATGGAAATCTTCCGGTTGCTGTCGTGCAACTTCAGGTAGGGGTTGCGATCTGCGTGTTTATACATAGCTGAAGAACTCCGAACAAATACTCATATATCAGAGTGACTCGCTAACTCAGAAGGCCTAACTCTCAGATAGTCGTGGTCTAATATCTTTTGCTTCTAATGAACAGAGCAAAGAGTTTATAACTCGAGTACAATTAGCACAAGTGTATGATACATAACTCACACGTGCGCTAACCCCCTCCAAGAGAATGGAGATTGATCATTCCTCTCAACTCAATTCACCATTCCTTACCTTATTTCTTTTAGGGATGAAGGGATTGGTTCTCTCTCTCCTTTGAGAATGATCTCTCTCTTTATCTGTGAAGAGCTTAACTTTACTTCGTAAATAAGGGAACAAATGCGGCAAACTCCTTCCTTCCCTATTTTTCTTTTTTTCATTTCGGAAATGTTTGAATATGTCAACTTCGAAGTGAATTTCTTGTGCAAAGAGTA
Organism: Vaccinium myrtillus; assembly: GCA_016920895.1. Classification (NCBI taxonomy): domain Eukaryota; kingdom Viridiplantae; phylum Streptophyta; class Magnoliopsida; order Ericales; family Ericaceae; genus Vaccinium; species Vaccinium myrtillus. The sequence continues at coordinate 3,745,136 of CM029279.1, forward strand.
CGTTATGACCCGTGTGTCTGGTGAATGGAAGCAAGTTCTCTTTCAGTTTACATTAACTTGTTGACATACACTTGCTGTGTGCTTTTGTGTGTATAATACACTCTGAGTTTTATTTTGTTGCATTGTTCATTTCTGCTGCCTCACTTTTGTAGGTTTATCATAACCAATAATGGATCTGGTCACAAAGTAGCTGGTTTGAGGTAAGGTCACCATTGATATTAATGATAGAATCATTGCCAATTTTTGCCATTTTCTTCAGTGTCAAAGCCCTTGTAATGCCTGCGCCTTAGGAAAACACCTTCAGCTTTATGAGGGGAGAAGTGTAAAAAGACTATGGGGAAGTAAACCATCAAAACCTCTCTTTCCCCTTCTTGGCTGGAGCACTCGTATCTTGTCAATGTAGCTTACCAAACCAAACCAAGCCTTATGCCCCAATCAACTGAGGTCGGCTACATGAATCCTTTTTTCCCATTGAGCTCTGTCAAGGGCTAGCTTGCTCTTGTTTAATTTAATTTCTTAGGGAAGAAACATGGAATAGTTTTAGCTGCAAAAAAGGGTTGAATTCACATGCTTTATGAACATCAGAAGATTTACCTTTATATATTTTGATTATTTTCTTATTTCGATGTTTGTACTGGGATTGCTCAACAGTTTTTGTTGATGTCTGCTCAGGTACAAGGAGTATCAACTTCAAGATTATAGTTCATGGTTTCTAAAACAGGTGTGTGTAATTAGCAGTTACTATCAACAGGAGAGTGCGTTAGTTGTTTCTCCTTTAACCGTTCTTCTTTTTTGCAGCTAAACAACACACAAAATTGGGACCATTTAAGGGGTTGTCTTGTGAAATCTGATGACTGTAACAACCTGTTGAAGAAATATAAGGTCCACTTTGCAACTTTAAGTTCTGATTTATTGTCGGTTAAAGTGACATCATGGCAAAGTTTTCACCTTTTCATACAGACTCTAAAAGAATACAAAGTGGCAAAACTAACCCCCATTGAGGCTGGTTGCTGTCGACCACCATCTGAGTATGTTGCTTATCCTTTATTATCCTTTATCTTCTGAATTATTGCACCTAAAAGTTTCCCTCTTTCCCTCTTGCAAGTTTATTTCTTGTCAAGATATTAATTAAAAAGCAAATCTTGTCGAGTATGATGATTCAGCAAACTTGATATGTGTTCGTATGAAATGTATCGGTAATAAAAGTTTGATTGCATTTATGAAAAACTACTTGTAGCTTGCTTCTCTTTCGGACTAGTACTGTGTGAGTATGAAATCTGCATCTGTCTGTCTCTAATTCTTCGGGGGTTTTTTTGTGGGTCTCAATTCACTCTTTAGGTGCGGTTATCCGGCTATTAATGCCTCATACTATGACTTGAGTTTTCACCCAGTCAGTTCCGACAAGGATTGCAAGCTTTACAAAAATTCCAAGGCAATCAAGTGCTACAGTTGTGATTCGTGCAAGTAAATAGTTTTCCTCTGCCATCTTCTTCTCACATTACCTCCTTTAGGTAATTCTGATTTCCTTTTGATTTTGTGTTATCATGTTTCCAGGGCAGGAGTTGCACAGTACATGAAAACTGAATGGCGGGTGGTTGCAATCTTTAATGTCATTCTGTTTGTTGTCTTGGTAAGAAGCTCTTCCATCCGGTTCAGTCATACTACTACTGTAATCTGTATTTAAACCTTTTATGTTCCATTGCAACAGTCAATTATCTACTTCGTGGGATGCTGTGCGAGACGAAATGCTGCAAGGAACCAATCTAAAGTTTGACATGGACCTGGTATTCACACGAATTTTCGCTCGGCCAGGGATTAGCTCACGCTCATTAACAATCACAGTTTTCTATCTGTGAGTTGTTAGTTCGTTTTAGATCAGGAGAAAATTGTATGAATTACTAGAATTTGTGCAAAGGGTTTATTATTTGACAGTAGGGAAAAAATTGTATGTAACTGCATGATTACGTTCTTGTAGTGGTAGTGCAACTTTCTTTCTTGAATTTCAAGCAATTTGCAAGATATTGGAAGTAAGGAAATTTCCTTTTTTTTTTTTGACCAGCTAGTAAGGAAGTTGTCATATTTCAACGCCTTCAGATGGTACACTTTATTTTTATTTCTGTTTTCGATACAAGCAGAAGACACGTGGTTGTATTTCAAAAGTCCATCGTCCGGCAACAATGCCAGCATCACGGAAACTCTAGCACCTTCCCCCGGGTTCATGTTTCCTGTGTTACATATAATTTCTGTTTTGACACATCCTGGATTGACACATTTGATGCAAAAAACGTGGGAACCTCCTTGCTAGGGTCCTAGCATAGGCATTTACAGCAGCTTTAGACATTTTATAAGCAGAAACTGTTATAGGCCAATTAGCCTGTAGCCTGTCTTCCTTGAAATCCCTCAGAAATCAATCAAAATCTTGGACTTTTTGTCTTCCATTTAGCTGTCAATGTTTCCAGCCCTGATTTGACCTTCTCATTGCTGATAAACTGAATCAAGAAAGCAGAAAGTATTAGAGCTCAAGCTCATCCTGTGTCTGTCCCTGAGCTAAATTTGTGAATGCCGGGGGCTTTTTTATAAGTCTTATGTGTTTAATTACCCTTAGCGGTCCATAAACCGAGGAAATGATTACAATTCTGGTTAAATTGGAGAGTTCAAGTAGACGAAGTAGTGCTCCAGTACATTCCTTCAGTTCTGTAGTGATCGGTTCTGACTTCTGAGACAACCTGTTGCCTTCTCATAAGACTGCGAAATGAATCCGATCACCATGTGGGCATTCTCATTTGTCACCTGAATGAAATAGAAATGACGAATTCATGTGGATCAAATCAAGATTTGCGGTCACTGAATATTTTACCATTCACTGTGTAAGTTGGATTATGGGAAAAATCCTTGAATGGATGAGTCTTACAAGTTATGTGGCTTTTCCATTTCTCCCGGTTACAGTTGGATTGAAAGACCAAAGAGTAACCAAATACTCAAATATCAGGATTTTGCATTCTCCTTCCAGTTTATATGGGGATATCTGGTACTTTATATGAAGCTAGGACTGAGAAGGTATAAGTACTTATAGCACCACCTCCTAGTTTGAAGGCGCCGAATCCTTCATAGTCTACAAGAAGACCACTTTCCGTTTCATTCTTGATCTGCGAGCAATTTTCCTGTGCTAATAGTTTTTCTCGTGTAGTAGAGGCAGTTTTACCAGGATTGCGATGTTGTGTTTTCTGGCAAAGCAATGCTGGCAGGATCTTTGGCATCAAGTCGATGGAACACCACATTTTATAGCCCAGAAGCCTTCAGGTATTCAATAGCATTCATATCCTTCCTTTCATCTCTTGCTGTTTTTATGACCATGATTCCGTTAGATGCTACACGACGACATAGCTCAATTCAAATCCCTATGGTGACCCCCGTAACCAATTCACACCTGAAATTCCATTCCACATTACCAGGCAGAAACTTTTCGGTGTGCAGAAACTTTGTGCTTCTTTTTATTTACAACGGTTAAGGTGGGTATAAGGGGAAGTAAAGCTGCAGTGAGACTCATCAAAATTTCCTCTCTCAAGGAACATCAGTCTTTTTTTCCCTTAATCGGCTAACCCTAAAATTACACAACGTTATGTTTATATGGCCAACTTGAGTCAATTAGTGGAAAAGAAAGACTGTGCAGCCCTGGATTGCGTTGCAGTCCCCGGGGCTATCTGCCCTAGATTGTTTTCATTCTTTTGTCATATTTTAGAAGAAGCTACATTACCGTTACCATAATTCCATCCCAACCCAAGTTACCCAACCCATCAACAAGAGCTTCAACGTTCTCTCTAGAGAGTTGAACTCGCAACCTCACTGCACCTAAGTACAACAAAACAACCGTTGAGCCAACTTCCCCAGATAAGATTGTCTGCATTCTCAAGACCTAAGATCCTGATCCTCTCGCACTACAACATTTTCTTGATAAGCAATACGGGCAAAAAAAAAGTTCAAAAACACATACATGGAGTGAAAAAGTCTTCAACTTTTTGAGTGATGGACTTAGAAAGTTTACTTTGATGAAAGAGCAATGCTACACACCTCCAACCACATCCCTCTCACATATGTATAGGGCCCACACATTAATTAGGAGACTCCTTATTTCTTATGCAAAACGTATATTACATATTTCAATAGCTACAAGCTTTATCCTTTGCTCTATTTCATGGAAACATAACATGAGTTAATGAAATTTCTTATAAACTTTATTACGTCCTTTCCTTCAAAAAGTTGATACTTCCATCTGATCATAGAACAAGCCAGAGGGCTCACCATTGGGAACCAAAGCCAGCATCACAGGCCCTTTTGCACCTTGTTCAACAGTCAAGATCCCATTGTGATGGTTTAGGTCTGTTTTCACAAAACCAGGACTCACTGCATTTATGGCCATATTAGGATAATTCTTTGCCAAAACTCTTGTGTAGCCATTGAGAGCTACTTTGGACATTGAGTAAGCAGAATAAATCGTGGGCCATCCTTTGGTTTCCAGCAAATCCTCCTTCAAATCCTTAACAAACTCCTGAACCAACTCATCCACTTTCTCTACTGTGAGGCTTTCAATATTGCTTAGCTCCTTCTTAGCCTTTTCGTTTGAAAAAAGCTGAAATACAAGTTGATGAAACATTGTTAGAAAAAAAAACTCAGACAAGGCCCCTGTCAGTTTTTGAAAAGACAAGAATACAAGAGTGTTGTGATTTTGGAAAATGGAAATAGATTGGAGAAAAAGCCAGCACAATGCCCCCATTGATTGAGGTTTAGCTTCAATTTATGTCAGTTTGATTTATGTTTATGCTTTGTATTGGGTAAGTTTTTCGTACCTTAAGTTGTCCGAGGGTGGAGGAAACATTGACTATTCTAGGAGAGTCTGATAGTTGAAGAAGTGGAATAAGCTCTTCAGTGACAAGCTTTACTGCATAATAGTTTGTTCTCAGACAAGCTTCTGCCAATTCAGGAGTTTGCTTCATAACTTCTTTCAGTTTTTTGGCATTTGGACCTACAAGCTGTCATCAAAATTGGCAGTGGTAAATCATAATTTCCAATCAATATTGATCAACAGCGTAAAGGGTTATGTTTTTACTTTTTATGCCCTATATAGTAAATAAGAAAAGATAATATCGGTAAAATGGCGGAACTTACATCATCGATTCCCATTTTTAGCCCGCTTCGAACCTCTGGATCAATTGCGGTTCCAGAAATTCCTGCATTGTTCACCTGCATTATTATTTCTCGATTATATCACGTTGTCAACAAACCCCAAAAAAATACAAAAACAAAAAACTCCCAACTTTAAAACTACCAATATGTCAAGCTTCTTGAATTTGGTTTTGATGAACTCAGCCAAGGAAGCAATACTGGTTTGGTTCGTCACATCAAGTTGATGAAAAAGTATATTGGGCAGTCCACAAGCTTTTAGATTTTGCACAGCTTCAAGACCTTGACTCTCATCTCTTGCTGTTAATATCACCAGCACTCCATTAGAAGCTAATTGTCTACATATCTCTAACCCAATCCCTTTATTTGATCCAGATACCACTGCAACCCTGAAGAGCAAATAAACATTTTTAGGTGAAGAAGAGTGAGTGTTACATGTTGGGGTGTCCCAGGCTGATGAGTTTACGCCTATTTTTCAATGCTTAAAGTACGTCTGTCCCACTTTATATACTAGTATTGAACATTGCCTTTTTTCAATGGTCGTGCCTTGTATTGGAGTTGATACTTTTGGTATTCTTACCCAAATAGATTTCAAAATTCTTTTCACTTATGAGAAAAGATGGAGTATCAATTAATTGATTTTGACAAAATTTTCAAAATCATCTAAAAAAAGAAAGAGGTAAGCAATGTCAACTATTTCTTTTAGATATCTTGAATAGTGAACATATACTATGAAATTGAGATGGAGGCCAAGGTTATTTTTTATACACATGTGAGACGAGAGACGAGCAACTACATAGAGCTAGCGTCTCGTGAGACGAACAACAAATGGAGCGGATTAAAACCGACAAAGCCCCCATCTATTCAATTATAGAATTAAAAACGAGTGAATAACGTACCTCTTTTTCAACTGAGTGATCCCTGCTTCTTCCATTGGATTTGATTATGGTGTGCCTAGACTAAAATGGTTTGGATCATAAGGCTACCTCTAATTTTGAGCTGTTGATAGACAAGGCTATATATAGGAGTTTGATTTCACTGTTTCTAGTCTCTAGTTTACGTATGCAATGACATAAGATTGCATGCATTTTGTTCAACAAAAGAAGACACCAGCTACGACGTCGTCAAAAAATTATTTATTTTTAATTAATCCGTTCCTCTCAAATTAATCTTAGAATTGCTTCTTTTTTTGGATAATTCGGAAAAAAAAAAAAATTCTTAGAAAAATCTTAGCAATCTTAGAAATATCATTTGTTCACTTCACATTTCCAAAAAAAATTTCAAAAAGATTCCTTCACCTTCTCTCATCTCTACAATCATTAATCATATTTCTCTCTCTACTCATACCCTTCCATCCAATCATTATTTTCACTTCTCTCTCTATCTCTCTCCAATTATTACACCTCTCTCTAATTATTATTTTTTCCAAAAACTCATCCAAACACTATCTCAAAAATATTTCTCAAAATATTCTTCTCAAAACTTTCAACCAAACACAGAATTGCTTCTTGTTGACTACTTGTATCTACTAATATACATACAAGTTTATTTATTTTTGTTGAAATTTGGGCCAGGTCCGGGACCAAATTAGGTTGCCCATGTGGGTATGACTCGGCAATCTCGTATGATATTTCTTCAACCCGTCTCGTCACTTTTTGGCATTTTTGGTAGCCAAAAATTTCATCTTTACATACAGTACTATTCACCCGCATAGTTTTGTATATATATGGTTGTACACAGAGATCTAGTGGTGCCACCAACACTAGATAATTCCTCGCTGCTTTGCCTTAAAGACAAATCTGACTTCTTCCTTACTTCCGTCGGTAAAACTAAAACCACAGACTTCGAAATTCAAAGCCACACCTTTCAAGAAATTAATTCTGGGCCCACTTGCCTTTAACAAGTACACTTTGGCTTTCTTTTTTTTGCTCCACATAAAACAAATAGAGAGTTGTGTGGAGAAAACTCCACCACGTGGGAACCACCCTAAAATCTCCCCATTTCCTTTTTGGGTCACTTAGCTAAAAATTCAAGACATTTGACATGTTTAAGGGGAAGGACAAAAAACTTTTGTAATCAAATATAAAGACAAGGTGATCCATGATTACTAAAATACCCTCCTACAAAACTAGTTAAATGTTACTAATTTTTAAAAGTTAAAAAAGAAAAAAAAAACTCCAACGTCCGACCGACAAGACAACCACCCCACCTCCAGCGACCATTTCCAGCCGACCACCACCCTACCTCCAGCGACCACTTCCAGCGACCAAAAAAATTAGTAACATGTTTTTTTAAACGGTTTATATTTAACTCATCCCGTGCATACCACGGGTTCATGCTAGTTTAACTTACATTGCGGATCTCACTGTTTCCGAGGTAATTTTGACAATCCGAACCACTCAATGTTTTTAAAACGTGTTTTTAAGGGCCTACACGGGAAATTTTCAAAAAAAAAAAATCCCGAAGGCCCTTAAAAACACGTTTTAAAAACATTCCGTGGCTCGGATAAATTTGGTCCGGAAACATGAATAAGGGTTAGGCCCGCATAGAAAAATTATATAAGGAACCATGGAAGTTGATGCTATAATTGCATATCTTAAAAAATAATTCCTGTTATTCAAACATAGGAGTACATCTAGTACTAAAAGTACATGTTCATTATTAGATGATTCTCTACTAACAAATTATGCCAACAATTTATAATGAACAGAAATTAATAGAAAGGAGGCTCAAGAGGCGATCCAAATATTTCTATGCATTTATTCTGAGCATGAGGCTTGTGTACTTTGATGAAGTAATTCACTTTAAGCCGTGTTCGATCCCTGTTTTTAGCCCCAATTACTAAAAACCAATTTTCTGTAAAAGTGCTAAAAACTAAATTGCTAAAAGTTAATTTGTGTCCAATTAGCTAAAAGCTAAGTTGTAAAAAACCAATTTTCTCTTACACGCTCCTTTTGCTAAAATCAACTTACTAAAATCACCTTGGTGCTTTTAATAAATGGGAATTGGGGGTGCTAAAAGCTTAGCAAACGGGAAACTCACCCTAATAGTTCCATTGAATTCTGGCTTGAAATTTTGAGAGACCAAATTTTTTGGAAATTCGGAGTCTTAGAGTAAATCCAAAACAAGGGTGGAACCTAGAAGAGGCTAAGGTGGGCTATAAATTTTATTCCACCTTTTTTTTTTTTTTTTTTGTATAATCCAACCCATTCTAAATGAACACCCACCAAAAATAAATGAACACCCACCCAAAAATTATCCACAATCCCCTTTAAACAACCCAACACGATTTTCCCTGTTATTTGGTGATCAGAGCCGACTTTGGACTAAAGCCCGTAAAACCACCGCTTTAGGCCTCCAAATTGTGACTAATTTTTGGCGCCTCCAATTTTATAGGTTTATATAGTAGTTATGCTTTCAAATGATTGTAATGACTTATTTATGAAAGTTTTTTATGCTTTCAAACGACTGTAATGACTTATTTATGAAAGTTTTTTATTCTTTCAAACGACTGTAATGACTTATTTATGAAAGTTTATTTTTTTTTTTCCGTTTTCTTTAGTATTTTTAACTATGCTATATTGAGGGTTGAAGGCCCAATTTAAAAAAATTCGCTTCAAGCCCCATAAATCTCAAAGCCGGCCCTGTTAGTGATTAGTGGAGCATAAATTCATAAAAAATTAATAGTGGACTCTTACATTTACACTACTTAATTGTGTAAATTTGGATCATCAACGTGCTTGACTCTTCAAAAAGTGATTGATTTCAGATCGTCAAAGAGGATCTGGAAAAGGGTCCAAAAAGAGACAAACCGGGCTGTCAAGTCTATGAAATCCCAATTTTCTAATACAAGAAACAACATAACCTAGCAAAAAAGAAACTTAGAAACTCTATTACATACATGGATACATAAAATGAGGTGATGAACTTATAAAATCTAGCTATTACATTCCTCCATTCAAAAAGTTGATACTTCCATCTGATCATAGAACAAGCCAGAGGGCCCACTCTCCGGCATCAAAGCCAGCATCACAGGACCTTTTGCACCTTGTTCTACAGTCAAGATCCCACTGTTATGATTTAGGTTTGTTTTCACAAAACCAGGACTCACGGCATTTATGGCCATGTTGGGATAATTCTTTGCCAAAACCCTTGTGTAGCCATTGAGTGCAGCTTTGGACACTATGTAAGCAGAAAAATTGGGGGGCCATCCTTTGGTTTCCAGCAAATCCTCCTTCAAATCCTTGACAAATTCCTCAACCAACTCATCCACTTTCTCTACTGTAAGCACTACAAGAAAATTGACCTATATATTGTGACATTAATTCGTTGTGGCAACATAAAAGTTGTCACTAAAAGTGACATATAGTGACGATTTTAAAAGTTGTCACTGAATGAAGTGTTTCTTAGTTTTGAGTGGCATTATTTACGTTGTCACAGTGTTTTTGTCACAAAAGCATATGATTTAGTGACAACTTGTTATGTTGTCACAAAGATTTTGTCACAAAATGACACCAAGGATCTATTTGTGACAAGTTGTAGTGACACAAAAATAATTATCACTAAAAATCAAATATTAGTGACAAATTATGAACATGTCACTTAATCAATTGAAACACCTTACAACAGTGACAATGAAAGTATGTCACAAAATTTTCTACTAATTTTTTTTTTCTCTTTGTTTTTTATTTATGGAAAAAATTATGTGCCTTTGTTGCTTTCAAATATGGACTCACATTTTTTTGCTACATTTTGATTAAAAAAGTTGACGCACATACTATGTACTTGTCATTATTTCTTTTTTGAGTGGGAAGATCATCCCAGTTATATTAAAAGAAAATAAAAGGACACTCCCAGTCCGAAAAATACATAGAAAGCGCACACACACACATATACATATATATATAAATGCTCAATGGCAATTTCGGACCTAGTCTTTCCTCATGGAGCTGGGTGGATGGAGGATCGCCAGCAGACCGGACCTCGCAATCCCGCTATAGGATCGCAACCAGATCTGCCTTTAAACGCCTTCATTGTCGCTGTTGGAGAGCTCAAGAAGCCACCGCTCAAACCAGCCACCCAATGTCTCCATGCAATGAGCCAGTTCCCAAATCTAGAACTCCAAATTTGGGTCTCCGTAATCCAAAAATGATGGGGAGTGGGAGATATTTTCTCCCTGAGGTGAAAGTCTCAACCACCTCGCAAACATGGAGAGAGAGAGAGAGAGAGAGAGAGAGAGAGAGAGAGAGAGAGAGAGAGAGAGAGAGAGAGAGAGAGAGAGTGTGTGTGTGTGTGTGTGTGTGTGTTCAACGTTGGAGGACCGAGAGGGGGAAATAAGGTAGGAAGTGACTAGAGGAGGAGAAATGAGGGGGAATAGCAAGGGAAGGGGCGTGTGGGGGTAGGAGGTGGAAACCCACTTGCAGAAGTCTCCCCACTCTCTGTCTCTAGAACTCTCAACTGCCTCTATTTTTCCTGTGATTATTTTTTGAACAAAGTAACATTACCAATTTGATTGGAGACAATTGGCATCATAGAAGATGAGGTTGACTCCCTCATAATGTAATATTTAGGGTATTATCTGTGAGACAATATCTCACAAAATGTCTTGCAAAATGATTTAGAGAGGCATTGTCTTATCAGGTGAGTTCAAATTACTTCAATAACATATTGCCTACAACTTTTTTTGATTTTTTAACTTCAATCTACTATATTGAATGGACTCCACTATAGTGGTCTAATACTCTATTTGTCTCCAAAAAATTGTCATGTTCGTGAAATAAAAAATTAGAGAACAATTGTCATGTAAAGAATTATAACTTCACCATAATCACCACGTATACTATCGATGCAGCCAGGCTTCAAGGACACAAGAGCCGACCCACTTTTGATCGATTTGATTGCTAGTGGGTCATTGAATACACCAATCTAGATGTCTTTTGAGGCCTGGTATATTGAATATTTCGCTTTCGACATTTAACCAATGTGGGATGGATTGGGTTGCCACAATCTCCCCAACTTAAGATTGTTTCGTCAGGCACTGTGGCCCAATCGGATAATTGTAAGTGCGTAATCCGCTTTTTCTAACTTTTAATAGAAATAACAATCTCTTTACTTCATTATGACATATATGTAATTAGGTAATTGATTTTCACACCCCCAAATTGATATGACATTTTTCTTTTTTAACTTTTAGTGAAATTTTTATGTGTAAAAAATTTCCAAAAAACATAAGAGTGTAGATATCAATTTGGGAGTGTGAAAAATAACAATCTATGCACAAGTATCTGTACCCATAGTACTTTTGATCATATACAATTCATTTTGCTTCGTGCAAATAAATAAATATACATAGCAATCAATCATTGATTTTATAGAAATTTACATACTGATGTAATTAATAAGGAGTGCATATAATGATTAAATAATAGCTTGTGCCATAGTAATATATATACTATGCATAAGGAACACTTTTTGCAAATAAATTAGGCTCTTCCTTGGTGTTTTGTAGGCGGGAATCAAGGCTCACAATTTCTCCATTTTTTTTTGGGTAAATACGACAATTCCCTCCTCATCTCCCTTCCCTCACTCCACTTGTTATTTGGCGGCAGAGTATTTCCCCCAAACCAGGCGCAACAATCGAACGCTGATCGTCACGCCATGCATCTCTGGTAATTCCTCCCCCTATTCCCTCTCTCCCTCTCTCTCTCTCTCTCTCTCTGATTGACATTCTTTCCATCATCGTGTCTAGGGTTTGAAGACCGGCTTTCTCTGCGATTCCACCGATTTCTACTAGCGAAGAAGAACTGAGAAATTTCTACCGACATTATTTTCGACCAGGTCAAAGAACTGAGATCTCGTTAAGTCAGGCAAAACGAGGTATTCTAGGTCTTCAATTTTAGTCTATTTCTCTGCTATCTACGGACTTTGGTAGTCCAAATAGGTTATTTTGCTCATTTAATATGTTTCATTTCTTCCTTCAGTTGATTTTTAATTGTGTCCTACAAATGTTTTTTGGGGTAATTTTGTCATATCTCGTTGATTCAGTGGATTACTAGTACGATTCGGTTTTTCCCTTCAGTTGATTTTGTTAGGTTAGTGTTTGTATATATATTGAAAGAATATCTACTCGTTCATTCCTTGTCGTCAGGTTTTGGTGGACATTTTTAAGTATATATTCAAATTCCTACTGAACATCTTCTAATTTTTTTGACTCAAGACTTACAAGGGTATGAAATGAACTTCTATTGTTTTGTTGACATCGACTATGTTTTCCAAGACTTTATTTCTTTTCCTAGGAATTTTTAGTTATCGTTAAATTTTCTCCGCAAACAGGAATCCGCTTTTGCATCATGTAGATTGAGCATCAGGTTTTTAGAAAAGTTAATGAGTTTTGTTTTAGGAGTATGTAAGAAGTTATGCATGCTACTCATTTTATGAACTTGGGGGTCTGTTGTCTATATATCCTAACACTGTCGTTCCACACATCAACCCGGCCCCCAATTTCTACCCTTCAAGTCACTTTTTGGCTATTACCTAAGGTGTGCATTAGTGAAAAAAGAGCAGCAAACTACCTTATATGTGGTTAAATGGACTTCAATCCCCTCCTTCACATCGTTTCTGCTTCTTCCTATATACATAGAGAATTTTTTCCCTTATTTATGGTTTGTGAAGAATTTGAATTACTTTCAGCTTATTTATACTTAAATGGACTTCAATCCCTTAATACAAAATAGTAATTTTTGTTTAGTAATTTTTTTTTTTTTTGCTACGCAATAATTTTGGTCGCAATAATTTTGGTTTAGTTACTGGTTATCGATTCGGAATGTATACCCCCCTACCAATTACCCAACATTAAACGTGATGAATACGAGTTGAACTTGTGTAACTTAATAAGGACACAAGTATCTATCTATTCAAAATGACCCAATTTGTATCATTTGCATATTGCTTTTTTTTTTGTTGGTGTTTGTGTGTTAACCATGACCCTATTTTTGGATATTTGAATGATCTTCTTATCCAACCAATTAACCAAAAAAACTAACTTTTCCTATTAGTAAATATAATAGGAAGTCACAAACCCCAAGAAAATGAAAAGTAAATTGACTAACCACTGCTATAGGCTGCCCAACATAGAGATGGACAGAAGCTATTTTTCCTGCTAATTAAGTGCTTGCCTTATGTATTAGCCAAACAGAGACTTAAAGCTTGGAAATTTGGTGTGGGGTTTATGCACGAAACGACAATTGTTAGGGGCTGCAGTCCCTTGCTGACCCTTGGCGGCAGCAGGTTCCCCGATTCCCATTTTATGCAATCTTGTCACTTTTATTCCAAGTAAAAGGTTTATTCACTTTACATGGAGAATATGCCTATGAACAAATACTTTTTTTAGTCTTTTACTTGAGCGTGTATTGGAACATGTACAGAAAGATTATTTTGGTCTTGTTACTTATAACTGGAGGGATATATTGAATTATGTCACACTTTTCGACCCTCCCCCCCAAAAAAACTGAACTATAATGATGAGTTCTGTACTATATTGAATTAATGGTATAAGTGTTGGAACTGTGATAGGGGCTGAAGCTTGGTGATTAAACTTGGGAAAATCAAATTTATTTGTTGAATTAGGTGTTTTATTGCACAAACTTTAATCTGGATATCATTACTGGAATTTTATATACGTCGGGAATCCCCTGATTCGTTGTAGTGATTTTTTTTTGAGTAAAAGTTTTATTCACTTTAGCTGGAGAATATGCCTAAGAACAAATACTTTTTTTAATCTTGTACTTGTATTGAAACATATAAAAAAAGATTAGTTTAGTCTCATTAGCTCTAAGTGGAGGGGTATATGTATTACTAATTGTTTAGTTCTGATTAGCTTGTTGTAGTCTTAATCCAATTACAAAATCATTTTCCAGTGGCTGAGTTCTTGTGTTAGATAGTTTCTCTAAATATGATTAACTCATATAAATGGAACAAGAAAAAGTCAGACCAGTTAAAAATTGTATAAATCCTTAGATGTGTGCAGTGTCAATCCCATGTCATTGACTACTATTTACTATCTTACACATGTCAGATAGGGAAAAAATGGATCGAAGTTGGATACAACTAAAAAATAGACTGCATGTTGATTATCGTGAAGGAGTAAAAAAATTTCTCGAGTTTGCATTTGCCCACATTGAACCAGGAAGCAAGATTCTTTGTCCATGCCTTAGATGCAACAATTGCTATCGAAAAAGCCGAGAAGAGGTGGATGCTCACTTGTTAGTGTTTGGGATAGTCAGGAGTTATACTAGATGGGTACACCACGGGGAGGAGTTTGAATATGATAGTGATAGTGATGTTGACAATGGTATTGAAGGCCAGCAGGGTGAGGAAGATGTTGAAGATGATGACATGAAAGAAATGATAAATGACATTGCAACAGGCATCTATGGAGACACGTGGCAAGGGTTTGATTCCACTAGCCAAGGTCCTGGTGGGGTCCATGAGAGTGAAGAGACATTTGTTGCATTGCTAAGGGAAGCAAGGCAACAACTCTATCCAGGTTGTGAGAAGTTCTCTAGGCTCTCTTTCATAGTGAAGTTGCTTCACATCAAAATAATGAACAATTGGACTAACAAATCCTTCAATATGTTGCTTGAATTGCTTAAGGAAGCACTTCCCGATGGTGAGACACTTCTAGGGTCATATGCGGAGGCTAAAAAATTAATTCACGATTTGGGCCTTGGCTACATCAAAATACATGCTTGTGAATTCGATTGTGCACTCTTTTGGAAAGAACACAAGGATTTGGATAATTGCCCTAAATGCCAAACATCCCGCTGGAACTTTAAAGGTTCGAAGAAGATACCCAAAAAGGTCCTGCGTTACTTCCCATTGAAACCAATGTTACAAAGGTTGTTTGTGAACAAGAACATTGCTGAAGATATGCGTTGGCATAAAGAGAAGCGTGTCGATGAGATAAATGTGTCGAGGCATCCAGCTGACTCTCCATTGTGGAAAGATTTTGATGAGAAGCACAAGTCATTTGCTGAGGATCCTCGTAATGTTAGGGTTGGGCTAGCATCCGATGGATTTAATCCTTTTGGGAATATGAGTAATGCTTACAGCATATGGCCAGTGATTGTCACTCCATACAACTTGCCTCCATGGAGATCAAAAGCAAATAGCGACAGTGGCAGAGGTATTACTATTAGAGGGCCACGGATGCAGAAATAGGGGTGCAAACAACTTGAGCCGAGTTGAATTTGTAGTGTTCGTGCTGGGCTTGTGTACTAAACAAGCCTAATGCTCGGGCTTGGCTAGCTACTTCACACCGGGCCTTAACGAGCGGAGCTCAGTTTATTTCCTATTCGAGAGAATTAGAGCGGTTTTTAAAATTATAGCAAGATACTACTAGCTTCAATGGAGGTTGAGGAGGAGAAGGGGGACAGGGATATTTATAATGATATGGAGCCTGACGATGAGGAGAGGACTGTTGTATATATAGCCGTTTGTTGGAAGGAAAATGAGATGGAAAATAAATGCTAAGTGCAGCCACATGAGTAAATAAAAATGGGACCCTAAAAAGAAATACGCAATCTTTTCGACAATATTTTTAACTATGCAAAGAATATAAACTACTAACATTAAATCACAAAAGGTACCATGATGCAGTTCTTTTTTAAGATGAAAAGGTCTTAGGCCGCATGATTTAATGGATGGCTTGAAGTGGATTTTCGAAACCTCTGATCCCATGCCACTTTGATATCTGATGCATGATTTGCATGCAAGGGTGGACTGAGGGTGCGAGAGAGTATTTGATCCCAGCACTCAATTCTTCTCAATTTTCTTTCTATTTATAGTATACTTTTTGAATTTTTTTTGTAAACTTACTGAAGAATGACCCTTGTAAACTAGGTCAAATTCGTACGCATGCATGATGTCAATATATTCTCGAGATTTGCGGGATGTGAACTTTTTAGATGGGGTGCTCGGATCGCAATATACTTTGCATAGTTAAAAATGCTTAGGAAAAAATGATCTTCGTAAAGAACTTTTTTTTATGCGTTGTGGAATTATGGTTAGTTTTGTTGTTCCTTTTGCCATGGGAATTGAATCTAATGTCTGTTGGGCAACATGAGTGTTGAGCTCGGCTCGATTACTACACGCCGAGCCGAGCCACGGAGCAGACCGATCTGTTTGTAGCCAGAGCAGCGGGCCCGGTTTTTGATGGCCAAGATTCTAGAAAATATAATATCTAAGCTTTGGAGTTTGGATTTTAGAACGGGATATGAATTGATAGAACAAAATCTCTATTCAAACAGCGTGATTGTTGTTGCTTGGTTCATAAATTGTTTTCGCTGGCTTGGGTATCCTCATTGCTGCTGCTTGGTTCTTTGCTTCTATGTAGAAACTGTATACTTGCTTCTCATGTCTGCTTTGCTGGTGCTTGGTTTGGTCATTTGCTTGGGATTTAACATCCTGTTGAGCTTGGTGCTGCCTATGTATTGCTGCATATGTATGGGATTTTATCATGCTGCTGAATGCTACTTAGCTTGGGACTCTTTTGAAGAAATTTTGTTACCCGATTTGCTACTTGATGTGTCATCTCTAGGGCTTATAACTTAGTTCTCTCCATTTATTTCGTTCAAGACTTCCTCTTCTATCCTTTCTCATCCAATTATTTGGTAGATGTTTTTTTTCCCTCTTGACAATGTACTAATAGAAAATTCCTATTCTTTGTGTACAGATGATGAATAGACTCGAAAGGCTTAGAGAAGAAACTTTTGGTTGTACGTACTTCGACAACTTCACGCAGCAAATGAATGCTTCTATTTTTGGTCTCTCGCCGTTAATATTTTGTAGTAGTATGTTGGTCAAGTACTTTTTGGGAGTTTAACGTGGGCAACTATAACTTTTATTCAGTCGAAGATGTTGTTGAACTATTGTAATTAACAGATGTTCGGATGTTGCTTTGAACTCTTTTACCATGTTAAATATATGAAGCTTATTTAGTTAGATCTTGATTATAGTATGTGCAACATATATTAGGGGAAAAGAGATGAATTGCCTGTGACATATGAAGGAGTGTCACTGATTTAATGTGTTTTGACTTCTAATTAGTGGCAACATAAAGTTGTCACAAAAAAAATTCTATTAGCATTTTTTGGTAAATAAATTTAAGATTAGTGACGCTGAAATTTGTCACTATTGTTTTGAAGTTTAGTGACATAAGGTTCGTTGTCACAAAACGTAATATTCTATTATTTTGGACATTTAGTTTAGTGACAACTTTTGTACATAGTGACAGTTTTTAGCTCGTTTAGTGACATACCGAATTGTCACAAAAGCTACAGATTTAATGACAACTTCTAATTTATCACTAAAGGTGATTGGGTTTAGTGACAGCCTTCCAGTTATTGTCACTATTGATCTTTAGCAACACACTTTAAGTGACATCGCTGTGACACTTTTTTTTCTGTCACTGAATCCAACAGTGACAAATTTTTTAGATTCAGTGACAATTTGTCGGTGCCACTATAAAGCAATTTTTTTGTAGTGTGTAAGGCTTTTAATATCACTTAGCTCCTTCTTAGCCTTTTCGTTTGAAATTGGCTGAAATACAATTTGATGAAACATAGTTAGAAAAGAACCAGTTAAGGCCACTGTCAATTTGAATTTTTTTTTTTTTTTTTTACTTTGTCTTTGGTATGTTTTTCCCGCAATGCTACATATCCAGAAAAGTCGTACAGAATTTACCCAGAAAACAACAATGAAGTTTTCTGAAAATCTCAGCCACTCATTGTTGTTTTCTGGGTAAATTCTGTGCAACTTTTTTGGATACGTATCATTAATGAAGTTTTTCGTACCTTTAGTTGTCCGAGGGTGGAGGAAACATTGACTATTCTAGGAGAGTCTGATAGTTGAAGAAGTGGAATAAGCTCTTCAGTGACAAGCTTTACTCCATAATAGTTTGTTCTCAGACAAGATTCAGCCAATTCAGGAGTTTGGTCATAAATTTCTCTCAGGTTTTTGGCATTTGGACCTACAATCTGTCATCAAGATTGGGAATCATAAATTATTTTGTGCCCCCCACATTTTCAAATCCATATTGATTAACAACATAAAGGATAGTATTATTTGTGCCATGTATGTTAAACAAGAAAACATAATATTGTTTAAATGGAGAAACTTACATCATCGATCCCCAGTGTTAGCCCCCTTCGAACCTCTGGATCAATTACGATTCCAGTAATTCCTGCGTTATTCACCTGCACTAGTATTTCTCGATTATTCTGTTTCTTAAATATACCACGTCGACAAGGCCAAAGAAATACAACCCAAAAAAAAAAAAAAAAAAAAAAACAAAAAATCCTACTTTAAAATTACCAGTATGTCAAGCTTCTTGAATTCGGTTTTGATGAACTCAGCCAAGGAAGCAATGCTGATTTGGTTCGTCACATCAAGCTGATGAAAAAGTATATTGGATAGTCCACACGCTTTAAGATTTTGCACAGCTTCAAGACCTTGATTCTCATTTCTTGCAGTTAATATCACGATTACTCCATTAGAAGCTAATTGTTTACATATCTCTAACCCAATTCCTTTGTTGGACCCGGTTACGACAGCAACCCTGAAGACAAAATAAGTGAAGAAGAGCAAGAGTCTTATAATCGAGTTAATACTTCTTTTTTATTTTTCAAATTCGATTTTAATTTTCTTTTCATCAATAAAAAGATATCAATACATTGTTTCGGACAAAATTTTCAAAATCATCTAAAAAGAAACAGGTAAGCAATATAGGCTATTCCTTTTAGATAACAAGTACATAATGAAATTGAGATGGAGGAAATATTGAGCCTAATTCTATACACAGGTGACACGAGTGACTATCGTGGAGCGTGAGATGAACGACTACATGGAGCTATTTAATTCCGACAAAGTCCCATCTATTTATAATCAGAAATGGTAACTACCAAGAAATAGTACCCAGAAATTATCTAGAAAGTGGGAATGAGTGGCTCAGATTCACTTTCAAGTGGGAACTGAGCCACTCATTTCCACTTTCTGGATAATTTATGAGTAACATTTCTGTGTAAGTAACAGTGCTGATTTATAATCTCGAGATTTCGATTCAAAAGAGTCAATAATAGTGTCATACTCCATAACTTACCTAGTTTTCAGCTGAGCGATCCCTGCTTCTTCCATTGGATTTTGATGATTGTGTGCAGAGTAATTAGTAGTAGTTTGGATCACAAGGCTACTTCTGATTTTCAGCTGTTGATATACAAGGATATATATATAGTACTTTTGATTAACTATGCGGTGACATAAGGTCACATGGATTATTTTCTACAAAAAAAAAGAAAAGAAAAAATAGGACTGTTCAAAAAAACCAGTGAACCGTGAATCGGTACAAATTGAACTGATCCGCACGTTTTGGATTTTAACCTTGGATTAATGGTCTAAACACGGATTTAGAAAATAAAAAACCTTGACTTGCGGTCCGGACACGAATTTTGATTTTGAAACCGTGGATTAACCGAATCGGACGGTGAAATTTTTATTATATATAATTATTTTTAAAAAATAAATAAATATGTATAGATAAAGAGAATGAGATTCAAGACTTGTGTGGTGAGTGAGGGAATTTAGTTCCTCAAAGAGTGTTTTCCTCCTTGAACTTCATATGGGGCTCCTACTGCTAGAGATTGGAATAATGAACTGCCTTTATTGCCCACTATATTACTACTGAAATGTTTGTTTTCAATGTTGAATTTGGACATAAATTTGGCTTCAATTCACGTGTTTTAATTTGGTCTTAAATTGTTTTTTTAGAATAAGTTGAAAATTCATTGACAAATCCGGAACCGATCCATAACATATGGATTGGATTGGAGCCGAACTGTGAGACTTCTGGATCGGACATGGATTTTAATTTCAACAAATCGTGACTCGCGGATTAGGATTCGATTTATTTCAATCTGAACCAATCCGGACCGTGAGCACCTGTAAAAAAAATAATACGCATGCTGTGACATAAGGTCGCATGGATTACTTTTCTAAAAAGAAATAGACACATCACCACCTACGACATCATCGAAACATCAGTATAATTTTTCATTAATTCATTCTTATCAATTTGCTTGTGTTTTGAGTCGGTTTGACCATATCAGACTTAAACTTTTACTACTCACTCCGTCCCTTTTTAAGTGTGTAACTTTCCATTTTGGGCTGTCCCTAAATAAGTGTGTGGTTTGAAAAGTTAATGGGTAAAAGTTTGTACAATTATCATTTTGCCCTTTTGAAAAGTAAGTGGGTAAAAAGTTAATGGGTAAAAGTGAAGGACAATTTTGGAAAGTAGATGTAAAAGTTGATGTGAAAAGTGTAAAGTGGAGGAAAAAGTTGATGTGAAAGGTGTAATGATGATGTTTTTTTAATAAGTTGGATTTACGAAGTAACACATTTAAAAAGGGACGGAGGGAGTATCATTTTAACAGGGACCTACCAAGGATTTTAACTCGGAGGTGGCACCCAAAATCAATAATTTTCATCTCTTCATCCCACCAAGATGATCTATTATAAACTGACGTGCAACTTTTGAATAAAAATTTCAATTATTTTGTTAATTTGTGTTAAGAAATTTATAAAATTATGCACCTAATTAAGTGCTTTATTTTTATATCTAAAAATTAGAGGTTTTTTTTTTTTTTTTGTAGTGGACTATCATTATGGACGAATGGAGTGAACAGTTTAAAAAAAGTACAAGTTTTTCTAAGGCAGTGATAATGCCAAAACTATTTTTGATTGTGTCAAAACTTCAATACATAAAGAGCTCGTATTTTTTATTGTGTCAAAACAGTGGGCGTTTTTTGGTTCGGGGTGCTTGCCCGTCATCCCCTCCTCTGCTCACCCCTCTCCGAGTTCCATCTCTCTTTCTCTCCCCTTTCCGGTTTCCCGATGTTGGACTGCATTGCTAGATGCGCTCCCTTTTTCGCCTAACGGCTCGTCGGACCGG
Source organism: Vaccinium myrtillus (assembly GCA_016920895.1). Classification (NCBI taxonomy): domain Eukaryota; kingdom Viridiplantae; phylum Streptophyta; class Magnoliopsida; order Ericales; family Ericaceae; genus Vaccinium; species Vaccinium myrtillus. The sequence continues at coordinate 3,766,314 of CM029279.1, forward strand.
TGCCACGCCGGATTCATTGCTGGATGTTTTCGGTTCTTGGCCTAACGGCTTGTGGTGGGGCGGTGTTCCCATTTTCCTGGTGTCGGCTGTTGTGGCTCTTGTCCTCGTGGCTGTGGCTGGGCTTATGGCAACGTCGGTGGAGTGGTCGGTGGTTGTGGCGAGGTGGGTTTCGCTGGTATGGGCTGCGTGGATGGTGGATGGCTTTTTTCGATGCAAAGTATGGTTCGGCGGTGGCGTGGGCTTTGGCCAGTCGTGATGATTGATGATGGGTGAAGCTAATGGGATGATTGGGTGGGCCTTTTATTGGTGAGGCAGACGAGTCGTTCGCGTTTCGTTTCCCTTTCCGATGGCCGTGGTTGATTACGACAGCGGATGGTGGATGGAGATGACGGCGAGGAAAGACTCGATTGATGTTTAGGGTTTGTTTGGGCTTGACCCATTTTTTGTGGGCTTTGCCCCAGGGGTTTCCTTGATTGGTATCTTGCCAACCATGGTTGGGTCTCGGATTAGGCATAGGATTTTACTTAGCAATGTTACTTGTTGACTTTGTTAGGTTCTTGATGCTCGTATCCTTGTTCCTATTGATCTTTGTTTTAAAGGTTAATAAAATTTTTGATTATCAAAAAAAAAAAAAAAGAGCTCGTACTTTACACATGAGTACAAGCATTTCACGCACTTGAGTTTTGACACAATAAAAAATAGTTTTGCCATTAACACTACCCTTTTTCTAAGATTAATTATTTCAAGTACACAAAAGGCTACCCATTTCATATGTTAATCATTCATCAACATACCTAACACTAAAAAATTACACATTTTCATCCATCAATATGTTTAATACCACAAATAATATATGCGTTTGAAGAATAACATTGTTTTTGTAATACAAAAAAAATATATTTTTTGAATCCAGAGGTGGCACATGCCACCTTCCTCCCTCTTACCCTCCGTCCCTCCTTGTAATTAATTGATGCCACTGGGCTTGGTTTGTGTCAATTATCATCTTGGACTGGAGTAGACTACTGTTTTGTTGTGATGGGCCGCCTGCGTTAAGGCTGCATTTTCACTGGATTGCACCTCGAGCCCAGCCCGAGAAGTCGGGTTTGGGAAGTTTTTCAACAAGGCCCAATGGAAAAGAATTCTCTTTGGAACTAACTTTATGAAACAATTATGTGGAGGTGGATTCAGATAGTCTCCCCATCTTTTCTCTCCTTGAAACCTCCACACTACATAGAAACCAGGGTCTATAAGCCGGTTCTGTAGGGCACATCCAGACCATCCAATTCCGTAATCAACGGTTCGTATTTAAATAAAACTCTTTTTCCCTGGAAGAGTCTCTTCCCTGAAAGAGTTTTGTTTAAATCTGGACTATCCAAAACATTTTCGGACAATTCTGATGTGTTCCACAGGGGAGCGCCCTACATGGTCCTCGTTTCCCACCACATAAAAGGACAAAAAATGGGGAGAGGATTTGAATGAATCTTTTAGCTTGTAAGCTTGTTGTGGTGTTCCCATTATACATGCCGTTTTTTAATGTATTTTGAGAATGGATCCTCTCGAGATAACTGGAGGGTCTAGTATTGTTCGTTTGTGGCCCTAAAATGATTCAAAACTGTTTGTAGGCTATAACTTGTCCAGAACATTTTTCATGTCAAAAATCACATTACGGTTTCTGTTTTTCTTTAGAGATGAATGCGTTTGTAAATCATTTCAGATAGATTCCATCACCGTGAATGACCCTATCAATATCGGATCATCAAAAGGGACCCGGAAAAGGGTCATAAAAAGGCAAAACTAGACCGTCTAGTCCATGAAATCTCCGAAAATTTAAATACACGAGACAAGAAAATTAGAAAATTAAGCGGCAAGATAACAACTTTTTCATACAATTAGATACGTTGGCTTCAGGATTAGTTGATTCATTAACCCTCTTCCAAAACTTTTCAGTATCTATTCTTTTGATTAGCTTAGCTTTCTTCCCCAAAGAAATGGTGTACATTATAATTCGGGTCTAGGGACCCGCCTTTTGCTGTGTCAGGCTACCGATTACAGAAAGCAGTCGCATCTCGGTCGTGCATCTCAACAACTAATTGTTCACTTGAGTCCTTCTACCCCCACACCCATTCGGTCACATATATACCGACCACACCCACTCGTGTGGGACCTCGAAGTAGGTCACGCACGAATAATCGGAACCGCTCAATTGTTTAAAATATATTATTAAGTTTTTTTTTATAAAAAAAATCAGCTCAATTAGATATCGGGAAATGCTTGATAAGTTTGTTACTCCCTCCGTCCCTTTTTAAGTGTTTAACTTTCCATTTTGGGCTGTCCCTAAATAAGTGTGTGGTTTGAAAAGTTAATGGGTAAAAGTTTGTACAATTATCATTTTGCCCTTTTGAAAAGTAAGTGGGTAAAAAGTTAATGGGTAAAAGTGAAGGACAATTTTGGAAAGTAGATGTAAAAGTTGATGTGAAAAGTGTAAAGTAGAGGAAAAAGTTGATGTGAAAGGTGTAATGATGATGTTTTTTTAATAAATTGGATTTACGAAGTAACACATTTAAAAAGGGACGGAGGGAGTAAAGTTTTGGTCCGTTCGATTCAGGAATTGAAACTTTAATGAATCAATTGAGCTTTTGCGGGTATCCGATTGAGCTGGTTTTTTTCAGGGATCATTAGAAAAATATTCTAAACAATTTGAGCGACTCCGATCACTCGTGTGGGACCTCGAAGTAGGTCCCACATGAGTGGGTGTGGCTGGTATGTGGTTGAGAGTATGTGCCCCTAGACTTTCTGTTGTTGACTTTGTGAAAGATTCTTCTCTGTAAAAATTCGTCAACAAATTTGTGCTATGGACGGGTACGATTAGACAACTGGCTTGATATTGTTTGGTATATGGAGCCAAAAAAAGGGGTCTAACTTTTCGAGTGATCGTGTGACTGAGAAGATTTACTTCGACGAGCGCGAATATGTACTTCTTTGTTCCCTATTATTGATCGTTTTCGCAAATGTGCACCATCCTCGCTAATCTTGCTAATGTTCTTTGCACCAATCAAAATAGTTCAATTAGATTTTCTGAGAAGTGCCCAAAAACTATTAAAAAAGGGAAAAAAAAAACACGAAATTATATATATTTTTTACTTCAAAATATGTATGTATTTCAACATAATTCATAGATGCATGAGAAGTTACAAATTTTATTCTTTGCACTAACTTATTCATGGATACATAAAAGCGAATATTTGAACCTCCCAAGCACAATTACATTCCTTTGTTTAAAAAGTCGATATTTCCGTCTGACTATAAAACAAGCCAGAGGGTCCACCACCAGGAGCCAACGCCAGCATTACAGGCCCTTTTGCACCTTGTTCCACAGTCAAGATTCCGTTATTATAGTTGATGTCTGTTTTCACATAACCAGGACACACTGCGTTTACGATAATATGAGGGTAGTTCTTTGCCGTAACCCTTGTGTAGCCATTGAGTGCAGCCTTGGACACCATGTAAGGACCAAATTTGGAGGGCCATCCTTTTGTTTCGAGCAAATCCTCCTTATAATCCTCAAGAAACTCCTGAACCAACTCATCAATTCTCTCTACTGTGAGGCCATCAACATTCGGATTTAGCACCTTTTTAGCATTTTCGTTGGGCATAAGCTGAAATACAATTTATGAATTTTTGTTAGAAGAAAGGAGACAAGGCTAAGCCAAAAAAAATAAAAATTGCAAGGCATTTTAGTTTTTGCTAATGTTGATGGAATATTGTTATAGGCATTTGATGCTAGGTGATTATTGTAATGACCCACATTTTTCTTAAATAAAATAATTTAATTTCTAGATTCTTTATTTTGTCACATTAATTACTAGATAGAGGAGTCAAAATAGTTGTTGAAGAATTTCAGAAGATAGAAATATTTCGGACAGAGAAAAGAGGAGTCGATACTGCATTGAATTGTGAAGAGGCAATCTTTTCCCAAAGCTATTTATAGCCCATGCCCTACTGCCCGAAAACCCTCCCTTCCAATTGTTTTGTCCCCTCCCACGTGGATGCTTTCCCACCAAAACTTTTACAAACCAGGAAGTCCTATAAAAACTAAAATAGTGATACATACACACACTCAACCACACACACTCACATGCGGCTCCCACTGGGGTGGGTCCCACCGCATGTGAGTGTGTGTGTGGTTAAGTGTGTGTGTCACAATTATTTTCGTAAAAACTAACCCATTTACCCATGGTTTTACTCCTATTTCAGACAAAAGGTCAGTAGCTATAGGATTTCAATTGTTCTTGGACAGGGAATTCACAAATGCGATCACATATTTGAGGTAACCCAGGGAGTATACGATATGCTTCCCAGTTCAGGAATCTTTTTATTTCTATCATTTCGTACTCCTTTTGAATATCTCGTATCATTTGTTCGATTATGTGGAATTTTGTTGAAAGTGGAATATTTGTTATGAAAAATGATATTTTTTTGGCTAAAGTGTCATGGAACTGTTTGGTACGATGATCGAGTGACCTTGCTAATATCTTCGCTGATCCAGGAAAGCCAGATAGCCTGGGTGAAGCGGGTGAGGGCAGGGCACTAATCTATGTAATTTGTTTTCAAAGATTAATAAATATATTCTTTGTTGTAAAAAATTAGAAAAAAAATTTTGTTTTTGTACCTTCAGTAGTCCCATGGAGGAGGAGACATTGACTATTCTAGGAGAGTCTGAAAGTTGAAGAAGTGGAATAAGTTCTTCAGTCACTAGCTTTACTCCATAATAATTTGTTTTCAGACAAGCTTCAGCTACTCCAAAATCTTTCTTGAACATTTCTTTCTTCAATTGAGAATTCGGACTACCTGCAAGCTGGCATCAAAATTGAGAAAAGTACATCATTTTGTTTGCCCACCTAATTTGATAATTATATTGCAAACACGGAGAAACTTACATCATCGATTCCGATTTTTATCTCTGTTTGAACCTCTGGATCAATTACAGTTCCACCAATTCCTGCATTATTCACCTGCACCGATATTTCTCGATTATTCCATTCTCAAGCTAGATTAATATTAGATTTATGACTCAGTATAACACCTTATGTAAAAATCCGATAAGTAGCAAAAATAAACTGCTCGAGCCTTTAAAATTACCAATATGTCAAGCTTCTTGAATTCAGTTTTGATGAACTCGGCCAAGGAAGCAATACTGGCTTGGTTTGTCACATCAAGCTGATGAAAAAATATATCAGAAAGCCCAGAAGTTCTTAGATTTTTTACTGCTTGAAGACCCCGGTTCTCATCTCTTGCTGTTAATATCACCATCACCCCATTAGAAGCTAATTGTTTACATATTTCTAGCCCAATTCCTTTGTTGGATCCAGTAACAACAGCAACCCTGAAGACAAAATAAAAAACAAACATGTGTAAGGGAAGAAGATTTAGAGTACTGGGTTATACCATGAAGATCTATCAAGCAATTTTTTTTTTTTTTTGAAATCTTGAAAATAAAATTAGGGGAAAAAATTTAGAATACTGGGTTATCTATAAAGCACATTTTTTATTTGAAATCTTGAAAATAAAATTTCAATATCGGTAGCATATACTAAAAGGGAACAATTTACGAAGTTCAGATGCCAAGAAACTTTTTTTTGTCCAATTGACCTTATGATGTCGAGAAAACTTAAAATAAAATATTTCAAATGTTTTGTAAAAACAAAAACAAAACAAAAGCAGACCTCAAGTATGCAATTCCATCTTATCAAATAGGCTTGGGCCGCGGATAAAACAAAAAAATTAAGTTGGGAGACGAAAATTGAAGATGTATAATCTGAGAACTTTGCTTCAAAAGAGTGAAATATAGCCAAAATATAACACACCTCTTTGTCTGTTGAGTGATATCTGCTTCTTCCATTGGATGTGATCCCTCTTTGCTGGGTTGGCTTTTGTTTGGGCGTAGGTCTCTCCTCGTTTGGTCTCTGTTTTGTCGTTGGCTGCTGGCTCTTAGATTTCCTTTGTGGTGTAGGTTGTTCCTCTTTGGTTTGTTTTTTTTTTTTTTTTATCCACTTTTGTTTGCCTTCTGGTCAATCATTTATTATTTTCCTTTGGGTCCGTGGCGGCTTTGATTCCTCGTGCCTCGGATTCTTTTAATCTTTGTAATGTATTTTTAAAAGTTAGGGTAATTATCAGTAACCTCCCCTGAGGTTTCTGACACAAACAGATACCTCCCCTAAGGTTTCTGAAATGACACTGACCTCCCCTGCTTTTGCTGACAATATCAAGATTCCTCCCTGGACCTTTTTCCCGTTAGTATTCCGTTAGATCACTAACGGAAATCGATTATGTCACCTAAAAATGGAATTTAAAGTAAAAAATTGCTCTCATTTAATACTCCTACTACCAAATTATATTATCTTTATCAAAAATTTTGTCTCCCTTTTTAGTCTTTATCATTTTACATAATTTTCTCCCTATTTCATTTTATATAAACAATATACTTATATACTTACAATTAAATATGTATGCATGTGTTTAAAAGACTCTCTTTTGCATAATTTTTTTTCCTTTCATTGTCTACGGGTTTTTTTTTTTTTTTTGTACACTTTCATTATTTACTTATATATTTGGTTGAGACAAAACGAAAAAAAAAAGTAATATTACAGTATAATAGACAATTGAAAAAAATGAATTTTTTTGTTATAATCGTTCAAAAATTTATAAAGCCCAACAAGCCAAGTAATGGATTTTTTTTTTGCATAGTTTTCACTTAATATGAATACATTCTACCAACTTAATTTTTCAAAAAGCCAATAAATTTTTTTTTTTTTTGCATAGTTTTGACTTAATATTTATTGACACGAGTCTATTTATTTTAATTTCATTGATCATTTTGGTTGAAACAAACCGAAAAATAAAAAACATTAAAATAAAAATTGAAAAACAATAATTTTTTTTATTATAATCTTTCAAAAAGTTATAAACCGAAACAAGCAAAGTAATGGAGTTTTTTTCTTTTTTTTGCATAGTTTTGTCTTAACATAAATTTTATTGACACAAGCCTATTTATTTTAATTTCATTGATCATTTTGTTTGAGACAAACCAAAACATAAAATACATTTGGCCAAAAAAAAAAACATAATTCGTTTTCCACTAACCTCCATGATCTAGTGAAGTTAAGTTCACTTAATCAAAAAAATTCACAAAATCAAAAGAGATGAGTTTTTTTTTTTGAAAAATTAAGTTGGTAGAATGTATTCATATTAAGTTAAAACTATGCAAAAAAAAAAATCCATTACTTGGCTTGTTGGGCTTTATAAATTTTTGAACGATTATAACAAAAAAATTCATTTTTTTTTCAATTTTCTATTATACTGTAATATTACTTTTTTTTTCGGTTTGTCTCAACCAAATTTATAAGTAAATAATGAAAGTGTACAAAAAAAAAACCCGTAGACATTGAAAGGAAAAAAAAATTATGCAAAAAAGAGTCTTTTAAACACATGCATACATATTTAATTGTAAGTATATAAGTATATTGTTTATATAAAATGAAATAGGGAGAAAATTATGTAAAATGATAAAGACTAAAAAGGGAGACAAAAATTTTGGTAAAGATAATATAATTTGGTAGTAGGAGTATTAAATGAGAGCAATTTTTTACTTTAAATTCCATTTTTAGGTGACATAATCGATTTCCGTTAGTGATCTAACGGAATACTAACGGAAAAAAGGTCCAGGGGGGAATCTTTGATATTGTCCGCAAAAACAGGGGAGGTCAGTGTCATTTCAGAAACCTCAGGGGAGGTATCTGTTTGTGTCAGAAACCTAGGGGAGGTTACTGATAATTACCCTAAAAGTTAATAAGATTCGTTATTTGCCATGCAAAAGCAAAAAAAAAAAAGGAATAGAGTGGAGACTTATAAGTCTGTGGGAATATAGAGTAATACCTCCCTCTGTCCAAAAATAATAGTTCCTTTTGGGATTGCATGTCATTTTGAACAGCTTATTTCTTTTAATATGAACCTCAAAAAATATGCATTACAGATCTTGTTTGATAGATCTTAATTAATTCTACTATACAAAATTTTCAAAATCATAAAAACTATCATAAATTAAAAGATATAAACGGTTGAAAATGACATGCAGTTCCAAAAAAGACTATGATTTGGGATAGAGGGAGGCAAGCGGATCTGCTGTTCCGAATTCCCTGTCTCAACTCCCTGTTCCGTCCATCTGAGTCGTTCATCTGTGCAATCAATGACTTGGATTCCATCTCATCCCAAACAAATTTGAGCGAAACATGTTCTTCATCTGCGACTCTGAGACTTTGATTGCTCAGATGGACGGGACACAGAGTTGGGACAGGATTTTCGGGACAGCAGATCCGCAACCTAGAGGGAGTATATTTTTATAATGGGGTCCGATCCGTGGACACACATTTTGCACTCACATTTTGACACTCCATCGTAGCCATTAAAATAGAGGGCTGAGATTAAAGCATCATCTACCCACTCCCCATCTCTCTCTCTCTCTCTCTCTCTCTCTCACACCCAGCAACCTATCCCTTTCTCAATTCACAACTTTTCCCCCAAATTCTAGATCTGGGTCTCTCTATTTACGCTACCAGTTGGGTCTAAAGTCCTTTCCGCATTTCCATCTTCAAAATATTACTAGAAACTCATCTACTATGTCGACATTTTCTGAGAAACCTGATGTTTGTGAGTAATGGATGGGCCGATGGATTGATGGTTGATTTGGTGGTGCATTGAGAATTTTCACAGAGAGAGAGAGAGAGAAGAGATAGAGACAAAGACAGAGTTCACTTCACATTTCTAAAAATTTTTCCAAAAAGATTTTTTCCTTATCTCTCATCTCTCCAATCATTAATCACATTTTTCTCTCTACTCATACCCCTTTCTCCAATCATTAATTCTCATTTCTCTCTCTATCTCTCTCCAATTATTACACCTCTCTAATTATTACTTTTTCCAAAAACCCATCCAAACACAACCTCAAAAATATTTCTCAAAATATTCTTCTCAAAATTGTCAACCAAACAGAGTGCTCCGCCAAGCTAGAATAAAACACTTCACTGGTGGTCGGCTGGTAAAACAAAGATTGATATTTACATTACTAAACAAAAAAATAATAAATGGAAGTGAAGAATTGATATTGGCGTTTATTAATAGATTGAGACTCAGGGAGAGGGGATTAGCAGCCCGTGGGACTGAATTGAGTGCCGTTGGGGGAATCCGTTAGAGGCCATTTAAAAACCGCGGAGATGGGGTCCCGGAGACGAGGGTAGCAGAGATGGTGTAGCCGAAGTGGGGAGGGGGGAGAGGGCCGCAGAGATGAGGTCACCGGAGTGGGGATGGGCAGTTGACTGGTGGTCGTGGGGGTAGGGGGAGAGAGGATAGCGTGTGATGGAGAAGAGGAGAGAGTGTGTCCTTTGCTAAGTTTTAATCTCATGCCTCTATTTTAATGGCTAATTAAGATGGAGTGTCAAAATGTGTGTGCAAAATATGTGTCCACGGATCCGTCCCCTTTTATATTATAATAGTGTCTATGTACATATGTATATATATAGATATAATTGCTTTAGTCGTTCTAATTTCCGATCTTTGACCTAAATATATACATATAATTGCTTTAGTCGTTCTAATTTCCGATCTTTGACCTCCATATACAGATATAATAGAAGCAGATTTATATGCACACATTCACACATTGATATGTCCAGTGTGAGTTAACCCCTCATGCGTATTTGAATTTGTGTGTTTATAAACATTTATGAGGTGTTCTACTAAGGCAATTTTTTGAATAAACTACTTATTCACGATTTTTTATATTATGTATTATGAAAAAATGACCTATCTTAATTTTTGAAAAAAATTATTATTTTTTTGTTAGTAAAACACTTCCTTAGGGTATGATTTTTTTATACCGGAAGAAAGACCATTGCAAATTAGTATCCTTCCTTTTCCTCTGTAAACGTGAATTTTTTTTTTATATTTCCAATCCACCGTATGCCATGACACAATGCTGCCTAGGAGTTGGTAATCTATGACTGCTCAAAGCCTCTCTCTGTGATGGATCCAGCTTTCCACCAATTTTTTTGGCAATATTGGTTTCGGTATTTTTTTCATCTTTTCAGAATTTTGTTGAATTGACATGTAAATATTTGGATTAATTATCCGTCGACAAAAGAATTTAAAAAAATTAAAATTATGACCAATAAAAAAAAAAGTTCATTAAACTTGAAAAATTAACGAACTTTCACAGTTAGTTCTCATAAATCAGACAATCTGTGTAGGGTACGGTACCCTTGCGCAACTCGTGCTGATGGGTAATAAGCGCAGGCAATTCTATCTCGTACTTCTTAAAGGTAAAAATAAAACCATATTAACACTTTGAGGCAATCGACCTAGAGTTTTAGGCTGTGTTTGTGTTAGGGCCGGTGTCCGAAATCTTGAGTATGAATATGATTACCGGTAGTCAAATTTCTTAAGAATTTTTTAAAATAGGAATATGAATATGATTATTGGAAATCGAATGCCTAGGAATTGTATACCTTGAGTAATTTGATTTTGGTGTTTGGATTACACTTAAAAAAACTCATAAAAAAACACTCGATTTTTTTCTAGGCCCCACTGTGATCTTTTGAACCGTTGATCTTGTTTAAATGAGTAAAATAGGAGGTCCTGCAAAAATTCAGCTCAATCGGATAACGATAAGTGCTTGATCTAAACAGTTTTGCAAAAACTGTGACAGGAACTAGTGTTTTTAAAAAAGTTTGGATCAAATAGTTACCAATATCAGATTGAGCTAAAATTTTGCAAGATCTTTTATTTTACTCATTTAAACAAGATCAACGGATCGAAACATCACATTGGCGCCCTGAAGAGTGAGGTGTTTTTTATGTGCCTTTTTAAGTGTGAGGGGAACCACCCTCATTAAGTAATCTTAAGCGGAAAATAATTATTTTGAAAATTTATTAAAGTAAATATTTTATTTTCTTAATGAATGAGCGAGACATCTAAGATTTTTATGGGATAAGGAAGGGATAAGATTCTCACAAGGTTCGGGAATGTGATCCCTGAATATGTCATTTGGAATTACATTTTTTATTGATGTCTCTTCAAAATGTCGGAATTATAAAAGCATGACATCACATTCTCATTTCTGTCTCTTGCAAACGTTGGAATCACGGAATGAACATATCATATTCTCATTCTACATAAGATTGTTGCCATACAATCTGAGCCTAGCTTAAACGGTCGCCAGTGGGCACTTGTTTGTGTGTGAGATCTCATGTTCAAATCGAGTGAACAACGTTAGTCTACCAAGATAATTTAACACTACCAACGTACTAACATTGGCACAAAAATAAAAAGGTACTTTGGGGAAATTTTAAAGTTCTTAGAAAAGAAAGGTGGGATTGTTTCATAATCGAAGTATGAGTAAGCTATGCTAGACATCAATTTGGCAAATTTTTTACACCATTTACAATCATCAAATTTAGAACATGTTTTCAAGTGGATTTGTAATAGCTCAATCCGATAACTCTAAGTACAATCTTTCAATTTTTGATAATTCTAAACATTAAATAAAAAATTAAAATGTTTGATCAAGTACTAAGAGTTATCCGATTGAGCTGTTTTTATACGTGGCCATTCAAAAATATTTTGAGTGAAGGTGGGAAGATGGGTTCGAAAGAAATGTTGAAAGTGTATGGGGTTCATTGGAGAGATACATATTGAAAGTGTACGGGGTTTATTGGAGAAATGCATTGAACATACGTGGTTATATTGGTACATGATCAAAGATTGGGGTTTTATTTCGAAATTTCCAGAGGAATATAATGCACACATGTGGACCGACAGCCGTGAATCCCAATTACAATCGAAGTCATGGACTTGGAGGCGCGTAGTTATAAATTTGCTCATGTGAAGGAGAAATTTTCAATCCTCTTTGTTCCTCTACCTTCTGTCGTCCTCATTTTGATTTGCTCCTTGTGATTTTCAGATCTAAGATTGATGGGGAATTGGGCAGAACTCTTGGAGGATCTACTTGTTGGGATTGCTAAACGAATACCTGTCTTTGAAGATTTCGTTGCTTTTGGTGGGGTTTGTAGGTCGTGGCGATCCGTTGCAATTAAGCAGAATTTCAAAGGGTCTCAACAAACTCCATGGCTTATGCTTGCCGAAGAAGAAGGAGAAGAGAAAGCGAATGAGCGTGGAATCGTGAGCCTCACAAAGGGTGGGATGGTTCGCAAATTGATGGTACCAGAAGCAAGGAGAAAACGGTGTTTTGGGTCTCTGGGTTGGTTGGTAACCGTATCCGAAGACGGGGAGATGAACCTACTCCATCCATTTTCTCAGGTTCAAATTCCTCTTCCCCATATCAATACTTTCAAGCATTACAAAAAAAATGGCATGAGTGATAATTTTATATTTATCTAGAAAGCAGTCTTATCTTCTAGTCCTGATACATTAGGAAATAACGATTATGTAGTCATGGTTATACACGGAAGTCTGGATCCGGATCCTCTATGAGGATTTCCCTGTGAGGATCTTGTGAGGCTTTTCTTGTGGGAATGACAACACATAGGTGAAAAAATCCAACGGTGGCCAAGATGGCACTCCTATTTTTATACCCAAACGGTACCGTATTGAAAAGAAAAAGCAAACGGAGAGAAAACAGAAAATTTCTTGACATTACCCCATTACGGCTTTACTCGTCTCTCTCCAGGTCCTAGGTTTCACCTTCACTCTCAGACCAAAATCCTCGAATTGGTAATCAAAGCTTTGCATCAATATTTGACAAAAACTAGAGCTATTTCAGTATGATACTAGAGAGTTGCTAAGAAATTGAATCTCTAAAACCGGGCCCTAATTTTTGCTAATTCATATGAAAAATCTATCTTTTTCCTCATACAAGGGATTGAGGGTTTTGTTCATGACCTTGGATTAAACCACTGAGAACTAATCTCAATAAATGAAAACCCAAAATTTGGATGAAGAGAGAGAAGAGAGTTGCAACTTGTTGCCACCAATTTCTCCAAGGACAGGAGAAACGGGGATGGTCAACACCTGGTGGTGTAGAATATGGTAGGGCGTGCCAGGAGATGTGAATCTCCAAGAGAATAAGGAAAAGCGCCTGAAACTACTAACTTCTTTCAAGCAAATGTGAAACTTGAATAAAAGAGAAACTAAAGTTACAATGGTTCGTGGGCCTTGAACAAGGACTTCCACAATTGAAGAAAACTAAGGTTTACATAAAAGAAGAAGAAAGAGAAAAAGAAGAAGAAGAAGAAGAAGAAGAAGAAGAAGAAGAAGAAGAAGAAGAAGAAGAAGAAACGGGATAGAGGTAGAAGATAGACATAGATAGAAGAAGAAATGATCGATCAACTAACTGAGAGTTAGGAGATAAACTAAATTTACTTGCTGTCGTGAGCTTTGTTGGTGCTGAGACCTTTTCAACGTTGCACGAAGGTCTTCATTTATAGTCTCTAGGTCCAATTGCAACTTCCAAACGTAACCGTCCATGAAAACAAGCCATTATACCCATGTCTTGCATCCACTACAGCGTCTTCTTGAAAATGCATAAGGAAGTGACATGTATCCCTAATTTAGCCGAAAATAACTACCCATGTTCTCAGCATAATTTGCACATGTCAATCTCGTTTTAGATAAAATCCCATTTCCTATAATTTAGGCAACAAACTTATCTCCTAAATCATAGATAATTCGGCCACTAAATTAAATCCGAATTAAATAAAAATAACTCCCAGCCAATCTATTTGCCATGTGTACAAAATTAAAAATTATGGTACAAACATTGCTCCCCATAAACTCTATTTTTGAAATAAAATGGAGTTTAAAATATGTTATATAAATAATAATGGGGAAAAACGTGGTATCGTTCAACATTTTGGACTTGCCCCCCTTGACCTCTTTGCCCCCCATTGTGTAAAGTTTATACTTGAAGAACTTTGGGCTTAAGGAGGTCTTTCCATGATACCTTAAGGGGTAAAGATTCAGATTTCTTCTAGACATACCGGTACTTCAGCCTTGATTTCCCCTTAAGCAAGTGAGAAAGTTTCTGATTTTCCTTGACTCTATCCCTCCTTAGCCAATCTCATTCATTGTCTAGTCCTTTGAAGCTTCCTTTTCTAGGGATTTGACAAAGCATTCTTTGGCTATAGGAGTTTTGAATGATTGACTTTAAATTATTGGCAAGAAGTAGGAGATGTTTTGATCATCGAGTTCTCCAATTCTCTGTACACTTCGGCCATGGCAAGCCGAATGTGTGTAAAGACTGAAGAACTTTTTCTCCTGCCATGTATGTTGGCTGGAGAAAATCTTCTCTTTGTTTCTTGACCACAATTCTTAAGTCTAGCATTCTTCTTGGGTATTCATTGCCCAAGTTCGGTGTAACTTTGAGTCTTCTTATAAGGGGAACTTCTCCTGATGTAGATAGCTTCCAGATCTCACCAAACCTCCTATCTCCTAAGGAGATGGTGTCAGAATCCTCCCAAAAGAGGTAAATATGTAGGAGAAACGAATTACCCTAGCTCCCTTTGCTCAACAGAAGATGAAGCAAATAAAGGACTCTGTTATCTCCTGAACCCTTAATCATGGCCGTTACAAGATTTCCTGCCACTTTTTGTTGGCTTTGACCACATTCGGCCTAAAGTGAAGAGGAATTTTGATCTGCACATCCCCATGCCTCCTATACTTGTGTTGTTGACAAAAGAAACTTGAAAACTCCTTTGGAGGCTTAGAATGGTGTTGCAAACCGTCTCTTCTTATTTTCCTTAAGGATAATTGAAAAGGGAGTTTGGTATTTCTCCAGATTCATAAATGGGCTTTGGTTTATCTTCTGACCCCAAATTTACTTCCTCCAAAGGATCTTGAACATCTTCTGTCAGATCATATAACTTTGCTGGTGGAGCTTCCAAATCTTCTAACTGGATGACATCATCAGGAGGTGTATTGCCCCCCTCGGCCACAAAGGCCGAATTATCTTCTGCATCCAGGGTAGGAGACCTTGGCTGATAAGTTGATATCTTCTGCGACACCAGCAAGTTTAGAGGTCACTTTATCACTGAAGAAGACCCTCATCTTCTTGACAGCCTTTGCCAAACTATTTGTTGACTCTTATCTCCTTTTAGGAGATTGTTAAAAGGAAGATCCGAATTGCTCCATGCTCCATGAAGTTGACCGTTGCGAGGAGGAGAAGATCTTTGGTCGGCACCAGCGCCTTCTTTCGGCTTATTCCAAAGCAAAAAACTTCTGCCGGCTTAGGCTGTTGCTCCTTAGGAGATATTCTTGAGTCAAGATGCATCTGAAATCTTCTAAGGTCTGAACCTGAGCGGCTCAACAATAGAACCCACACCTCCTAGACGTCCAGGAGATCTTGTCTAAGCATGGCCAACATCTCCTTGATGGCCTTAGTCAAATTCTCCTGCTTTTCTTTGACCTCCTAAAGAAGGTATTGTTGAAAAACAAATTGGATCTCTTCATGCTCCTGGAAAATGACTATTATAAGGGATAGGAGATCTTTGGTGAGGACCATTTCTCTCCTTTCTCTCGTTCGGCCTAATCCAGAGTAAAATTCCTGCCGACTTAAGTTGCTGCCCCTAATGAGATTTTCGTGAAAGTCTCCTAAGGGCTGAACTAGAAACGGCTGGCATGTTTGACGAATTCGGCGGTTGAACCTCATGAAGGGCCAGGAGATGTCATGTTCTCTCCGATAAGGGCCATCATCTCTTTGATGGCCTTCGTCAAACTTTGTCGAAGTCTATGTGATCTCCTGAAACGGGCCGACAATGGAATTAGTCTGCCCTAATGACAAATTGGCGATGGATTTGAGGATGATATCCCGCATTCCAACAGCCACCTCCTGGAGATCTTCTTGAGAGGCTAGAGCAATTTGATCTATGCAACGCCTCCTCCTCCAGGAGAAGTCTTCTTCAGGCGAAGGCTCATCCTGTAACACCCTGGATTATCCCAAATATTTTATGCGTTTTCACATGATGTTAGCGGACTCATTTGTATGCTCGAATTTTGTGTAGTTTGGAGTAATTATGGGTGACTTGGGGTAATTATGAGATTTGGGCCTAAAGTTAATAGCTATGTAAGTTGGAGGGGTCAAAGTGTGATTTGGTTACTACTTGTGGAAAATTTTGACAAAAGGGGACACCTCACCCCTTAAGGGATGAGATTGGAAGACTTTGGAAGACCAAGACTTTCATTTTTCTGCCTCAACCACCGAAGAGAGAGAGAGAGAGAGAGAGAGAGAGAAAGAAGAAGAAGCTTGAGAATTCTGAGTTAAGGTACGAATTTTATTCTATAGTATTTCAACTACAAAAATTATGTTATTTTAACTGTAGTTGTATTTATGTGTTATATAGATTGTGTAAAAGTTTCAGAATTTTTCGTGAAGTGTAGAATTTATTAAAAATGTTTTACCGGGCTGCTGTCTGTGGAAATCGATTGCTGGCAGCTCTGCCATGCTTCACGAAAACGGTCATAACTTCTAGCGTGGATATCCGATTTGTACACCGTCTTCTGATTATGAAACTAGACTCGTATACCTTCGAAGTGATGTATGGGTTGTGCCTTAATTTCTTCCAGAGAATAGCAGTTTTTAATTTGAAGTTGGAGAAAAATCTGATTTGGGGAATTTGCAGCAAGTTATGGGTCTGTTTGGAGGTTGTTTAAAAATTGTTGCAGAGCTCAGAAAATTCTGAATTTTGGATATGATGATGAAGTATGAGTCTGGAGTTTGTGGTAAAATTTTTGTGGGAATCGGATAAGTAGATTAATTCTGAAAATTCGTAGAGCGCAGCACTGTTGAGTCGTAGGATGCATTTTCCTGCATTTCACTTGCATTTGGGCATGAATTTTGGTGGTGAGTCTTATGAGTGCTGTATAATTGGTATTATAGGTGATGATATCGTAAGAATGGTCGTGATTACGCCTCTGGTGCGTAGAGGTTATGTCTATGGCGGAGTTGGTCCTGTTGTGGCAGGTGAGAATGTACAGCTTCTATAATAAATAGAAATGTTGTGTTTTCAAAATTGTCCTGTGATTATTACTGTTCTTGAAAGCTCTTTGATGTGTTTTGAGTATATTATGATGACAATATTCTCGTTTGGATGGATAAAATATTTTCGAATGGATGGAAAGAGAATTTTTATGCCTCTTGTGCCAATGTTTGTGTGAGCGGCAAACAATTGTGAGGTTTGCCAGTAAGCTTTTGCTTACCTTTGTGGATGTGCTATTTGTGTGAGATGGCAAACAATTGTGAGGTTTGCCGAGCCCTTTGTGAGATGGCAAGCAAATTTGTGAGGCTTGTCGGTGAGCTCTGCTTACCTTTTGTGGGATGCACCTACCATTGGTGATAAAGAATGGCCCTCGTCACCGCCACTATATGTGAGCCTGTGAGCGAGGTAACGGTACCGTCATAACTCCCGGTCGTGAGGTTGGCGACTCGTTGGCACATTTGGTAAAATTAAATGTTATTGCTTTACTGTAAAAGAAAATGTGGATAATTTTGCAAACTTGCACAAATGTGTTTTTGAAATGGGCTGTGTTTTAAGATGGGCCGGTGGGCCGTGTTTGATATGAGCTGGTGGGCTGTACTCTTGAAAGAAATATGGTGGGTTGTGTTTTGAGATAAAAGTGTTGGTGTGATGTTTATACTTTGATCCATCTAAATACATATCATTTCTATTTATTATGTTGCTAAGGTACATTTTCCTGTAACCTTTTGGTTGCAGATTCCCAGTTGAGCTAGACGTCGGTCCACTACAGTGCCAGTCAGGTGTTCCTAGAGGTTGTGTTTTGTTATTTTGTCGGTCTGAGGGTATTGTGAATAATCTGTAATTTTCTGTGAGGTTGGTGTGGTTGTACAGTTGTTGAGGAGGTGTGAACACCTGTTTTGTTTATGGCAGTTGAGTTTGGTGTAATAATAGAAGAATTGTAAGATGTTTGTATAATTGACTTACCTTAAAAGAGGTAGAGCCGTATATATTTATACTCACTATGTCTAAACAAGAAAGGAAATAACAAGCAACAAAATTAAGGAAATAAATCATGGCCAAAACAAGTAGGCCAATTAAATGCAAAGAACCCATGATTCTAGCAATCTCAGAATTCCTAATTAAGTGCAATTCCAAGATTCCTAATTTATTCTAATTCCAACACTCCCCCTCAAGCTGGTGCGAAGATATCGATCAATCCCAGCTTGACAATTGAAGATTTGAGCAGCGATGGTCCGACTGCCTTTGTGAATACATCTGCAGTCTGTTCGGATGATGGAACAAAAGAGGGAACTATAGTGCCAGTACGAACTTTTTCTCGAATGAAGTGGATGTCCACTTCTATGTGTTTGGACCGCTCATGAAGAACTGAATCGGATGCAAGCATAATAGCAGACTTATTGTCACAAAACAATTGCGAGGATCTAATTTCCACAAAACCCAACTCAGCTAGAATAGAGCGAAGACAAAGTATCTCACAAGTGCCTTGGGCCATTGCTCGATATTCAGCTTCAGTCGAAGACCTTGACACAACTGCTTGCTTCTTACTTTTCCATGATATACGATGATTACCATAGAAGGTACAGAAACCCGATGTAGAGCGTCTATCAGTTTTCGACCCCGCATAATCAGCATCAGTGAAACATAGAAGTCCAGATTGGGTACCAGTAGAGAAGAATAAACCCAAACCAGGACAAGTCTTAAGATACCTTAGAATATGAAAGACAGCATCCATATGAGCCGTGCGAGGAGCATGCATAAATTGACTAACCATGCTCACTGCAAATGTCAAATCAGGCCTAGTATTAGTTAAGTAAATCAAGCGACCAACCAAACGTTGATACATAGCTGGATTGGGAAGTAACTCGCCAGAATCGGCCGAAAGCTTAAGGTTGGGATCCATAGGAGTGGAGGCCGGCTTACACCCCATCATGCCAGTATCCTTAAGTAGATCTAGGACATACTTTCTCTGAGAGAGGGATATGCCATGATGGGAACGAGCAACTTCAATGCCAAGAAAATACTTGAGTGATCCCAAATCTTTAATGTCAAATGTTTTTCCAAGATTTTGCTTCACCTTTGCAATACCCAAAAAATCATCTCCAGTAAGAATAATATCATCAACATAGACTAATAGTATGATACAACGACCATCAGACTGTCGACGAACAAAGCATGTGTGATCCGAATGACATTGAACAAAGTCCATTGATAAGATAACATTACTAAAACGAGCAAACCACGCCCTAGGTGACTGTTTCAACCCATATAGAGACTTGCGGAGGCGACATACCTTCCCAGCATACTCCCCCTCAGCCCGAAAACCAGGAGGAGGATCCATATAGATGGTCTCAAGTAACTCCCCATGGAGAAAAGCATTCTTAACATCCAGTTGGTGAAGAGGCCAAGAATTTGAAGCAGCTAAGGATACAAGAAGACGAACAGTAGTCAACTTAGCAACTGGAGCAAAAGTAGCACCAAAGTCCTTACCTGGAACCTGGGTAAAGCCTTTAGCCACAAGGCGAGCTTTGTATCGATCCACAGACCCATCAGCCCTATACTTCACATTATAAACCCACTTACAACCCACAGTCTTCTCACCTGAAGGTAACGATACAAGCTCCCACGTTTGATTATGATCCAATGCCTCCATCTCAGTTTGCATGGCAGCAACCCACTTGGGATTCTGGAGAGCTTCAGACACAGATCGAGGAATTGAGACAGACTCAATTTGGCTAAGAAAAGCTTGATAGGAAGCTGAAAGATCATCATAAGAAATATACTTGGAGATAGGATGATTAGTACTACTAAGCCAACCATAACGGGACGGGGGATTACGATCACGAGATGGATAACGAGAGGGGTGAGGAGTGAGAGAAGGTGTAGGATTACCTGAACTGGAATCCAAAGAGGATGCTGGCAGATGGGGTTGAGCGCTAGGGGGAGCCTCGGGTGCCGGTATGGTAGGCGGGACCGTCACCGAGTCAAAAATAGGAATGGGCCGAGCACTCGGTGAGGATCCTGCCACCGGAGGACAAGATATAGAATCCTGCAAGACAGAGTCAGTGCTATAGAAAGGAACATCCTCATGAAAAGTGACATCAAGAGAGTGATATATATGACGAGACACAGGATCATAACAACGATAACCTTTGGACATAGCTGAATATCCCAAAAAAATGCATTTGATAGACTTGTCATCTAGCTTAGTGCGCGTGGGACGACGATCTTGGACAAAACATGTACACCCAAAAACCCTTGGCACAATAGGAAAAAGAATGTGATCGGGCTGGAGAGCCTGAAGAGGAGCTATTCCGTTCAAAATACGACTAGGAGTGCGGTTGATGAGGTAAACTGCAGTAAGGACAGCCATGTGCCAATAGGACTTAGGGACATGCATACCACAAAGGAGGCAACGAACAACTGACATAATATGGCGGTTCTTGCGTTCCGCTACACCATTTTGTTCGGGGGTGTAAGGACATGTGAGTTGTTGGAGGATACCCTCTTGATTAAGTTGGGAACGAAATCCATTGTTAATGTACTCACCACCATTATCTGATCGTATATTGCGAACAATAGTTTTATATTGGGTTTTGATCATGGTGAGAAATTGAGTAAAAAGGGTTAACACATCAGACTTGCGTTTTAACAAGTAACCCCAAGTACACCTAGAATAATCATCAATAAAAGTCACATAATAACGATGTCCAGAGAAAGCAGTAACAGGGGAAGGGCCCCACACATCAGTATGAATAACATCAAAACAACTAGGAGCACGATGCATCCGAGGAATATAACTGGTGCGGGTATGTTTAGAAAGTTCGCATACCACACACTTAAACCGATGATCCTTACAAGCTTTTATTAATGCTGGAAATAACAAGCACAAATACTGAAAATTTGCATGTCCTAAACGAGCATGCCACAAACTCAAGGTTTTAAGGGAAAAAACATAAGAACTGGACTCGGGCAAAACAGAAGCTTGAAGACTTGATATAGGAGGAGGTGATAATGGAGGCTCCCCAAAGTAATACAACCCATCGCGCTCATATCCCCTGCCAAAAATCCTCTTCGAACTCAGGTCCTGTAAAAGGCAATGAGTGGGTAAGAAAATGACAGCACAATGAAGATTTTTTGCAAGGCGGCTAACAGATAAAAGATTAAATGCGAAGTTAGGTACATGAAGAACAGAGGATAGGGTGATATCAGGGGATATCAAAACGTCACCCTTACGGCAAATAGAGGAAGTGGACCCATCAGCAAGACAAACTGTTTCATTATGAGTAAGGACATGGGAGGAAGAGAAAAAAGACAACTCACCGGTCATATGATCATTAGCTCCAGAATCCAGAACCCAAGTAGGTTTCTCAGATCGAACATGTAAGGCAGTAGAAGTACCTGTAGCAAGAGTAGTAGTGGGCGTAGGCAATATGCCTCGAGCACTTGTAGTGAGAGATCCAAGTTGCTGTTGAAGCTGACCAATTTGAGATTGAAGACGACTAATGTCGGACGGTACGGGAGCTCCAGAACAGCCAACATGCTCTGCAATTGCAGCAGTGTGAGAAGATGTAGAACCAGGAGGACGGTTCCTAACAAAGCGTTGCTTCAACTCAGGATGAAGCTTGAAGCAGCGAGCCTTAACATGACCAGTTTCACCACAATGATGGCATACAATTTTCCCAACTGGTGGGCGAGGGCCAGAACGAGCAGCAAGAG
This sequence comes from Vaccinium myrtillus, assembly GCA_016920895.1. Lineage (NCBI taxonomy): Eukaryota > Viridiplantae > Streptophyta > Magnoliopsida > Ericales > Ericaceae > Vaccinium > Vaccinium myrtillus. The sequence continues at coordinate 3,788,069 of CM029279.1, forward strand.
GCATCTGATCAGTCATGGAAGTAGACATAGATGCTGATGGAATAGGATGTAAAACCAAGCGACGACGTCGTTCTTCACCGTCAATAGTTGCAAAGGATTCATATAAGGAAGGCATGGGAGAGGTGTTCAAAATCTGAACACGAAGTGGTTCGAATTCAGATTTTAAACCCATCAAAAACTGATATGTATGTTGACGGGATTGTCGCTGGACCACAACAGAGGCCGCCTCCGCAGGAAAATCACTCAATGGTTCATATTGAGCTAATTCTGCCCACCGAGACTGTAAATAGCCAAAGTACTCAGGCACAGAAAGTCCCAAGTTCTCTTGAGAAGCATGTGAAATATCCTGATATAACTCAAAAATGCGGGCGTCATTACGGGCATGGGCGTACATTTGCTTTAAAGCATTCCACAAAATAGGAACAGTATCATTGTACATAAACATATTATAGATACTTTCCTCCATAGAATTAAAAAGCCAACCCAAGATAGTGCAATTGTCCATATCCCACTGACCACGGTTAGGATCCTCGGCTGCGGGTTGCTTCTCAGTTCCGAGGAGCCAACTTGATTTGCCTTTTCCCCCGACATAGAGCTGGAAAGATCGACTCCATGCAGCAAAATTTTTCCCATTCAATAGTACACTAGTAACACGATGAGCAGGTGCATGTTGAGAGAGGGAAAAGTCTGGTTTCGGTACAATAGCCGTAATTTTCTCCTTTGCTTCAGTCATATTGTATAATAAAACACAAATAAGGATCGATAGAAAATGACCGGAGACTCGGTTGAACCACAGAAAATGCTACCGAACACACCGGTAGCCCAAAAGTGATGAAGTTAACACAAAAAATTGCTCACCACATCAATGGATCAGGAAACACCAAACAAAAGGAAAAAAATTGAGGAGAGAGAGCCGGTAGCGGGTTTAATATGGATAGAGTCGATTGTAGAGGCTGAGGGCTGATTACAGAAGCGGGGACAGCCTCGTACTTGTTGGGTGAACCCCCTCGAGGGGGGGCGGCAGAGGGCTGCCCGACTTTTGGTGATTGGTAGGTAAAGGGTAGACGAGAGAGGTGAAGGCTCTGATACCAAGAAGAATTGTAAGATGTTTGTATAATTGACTTACCTTCAAAGAGGTAGAGCCGTATATATTTATACTCACTATGTCTAAACAAGAAAGGAAATAACAAGCAACAAAATTAAGGAAATAAATCATGGCCAAAACAAGTAGGCCAATTAAATGCAAAGAACCCATGATTCTAGCAATCTCAGAATTCCTAATTAAGTGCAATTCCAAGATTCCTAATTTATTCTAATTCCAACAATAATATCTTTTGTTTGCTTCCGTTACGAGTTGCAGTTGAGCTTCGTATAATAGTTTTTGTGAGTAGCCTATAAGGCGTACAGATGGTGTCAGGTGTTATGCCTTTTTGTGCAGGCTAGATTGTGCTAGAGTGGAGGTGTGACACATCCGTTACCGTATTCTTTGTTCCTCCTTTGTTTCCACCTTTTCTAGCCATCTTGAATCTTCAATTGTCTTAAATGGGTCCCACCGGGCGTGCCAAAAAATGTTGCCACCAATTTCTCCAAGGACAGGAGAAACGGGGATGGTCAACACCTGGTGGTGTAGAATATGGTAGGGCGTGCCAGGAGATGTGAATCTCCAAGAGAATAAGGAAAAGCGCCTGAGACTACTAACTTATTTCAAGCAAATGTGAAACTTGAATAAAAGAGAAACTAAAGTTATAACGGTTCGTGGGCCTTGAACAAGGACTTCCACAATTGAAGAAAACTAAGGTTTACATAGAAGAAGAAGAAGAAGAAACGGGATAGAGGTAGAAGATAGACATAGATAGAAGAAGAAAGGATCGATCGACTAACTGAGAGTTAGGAGATAAACTAAATTTACTTGTTGCCGTGAGCTTTGTTGGTGCTGGGACCTTTTCAACGTTGCACGAAGGTCTTCATTTATAGTCTCTAGGTCCAATTGCAACTTCCAAACGTAACCGCCCATGAAAACAAGCCATTATACCCATGTCTTGCATCCATTACAGCGTGTTCTTGAAAATGCATAAGGAAGTGACATGTGTCCCTAATTCAGCCGAAAATAACTACCCATGTTCTCAGCATAATTTGCACATGTCAATCTCGTTTTAGATAAAATCTCATTTCCTATAATTTAGGCAACAAACTTATCTCCTAAATCATAGATAATTCGGCCACTAAATTAAATCCGAATTAAATAAAAATAACTGCTAGCCAATCTATTTGCCACGTGTACAAAATTAAAAATTATGGTACAAACACAACTGTAGAGAGAGAAAGTGGAAACAATATTATAAGAACACAAACTAGGTCTCAATCTATAGTTCATAGTTGACCTCCATTTTAGAAATACATATGTATGATGGGCTGTGGTATGAGTGAAGAAACAGAAAAGCATCCATGTCTGTTTCCAGGCTGGCCCTAACATTTCAGGGGCTTAAGACGAAGTTTGAAAATGGAGGCCCTTAAAAATACTAGTGAAACTAAATATAAAGTCGATAAACACCGTTTCAAAACTACATGCATGTATTTAACACGGAAAAAAATCCAAAAAATACATTATACTATAAGAATCAAAAGCATCGTCCACTACCATCACTTAAACATTACTCTTCTTGCAGTTTTAGCAGAAAAGTACTAATCAGGCTCTCACAATCAATCTCTTCTGCCATCTCCTCTGTTGTGACATAGTTGAACGAAGATAAGACTTAATCAACTTCAACTTTGAAAAGCTTCTTTCTCCATATGCAACTGTAACGGGAATAGTCAATAGTATTCTATAAGCGACCCATGCATTTGGAAAACAACCCTTCATCCGTTTCAGATAATTGAGCACTTTAATTGGTTTTGTTGTCTCTTGCGGTAAACAATGTATCAAGATTTTCAATTCTAAAAACAAATATTTTCTGTTAGAATAGTTTATGTGTATTTGTCCCACATTGCTTAGTTATGTTGAGTAATGTGCCTCATGACAATATAAATAAAGCTTTCTCGTGTTAGGGTTAGTTTAACACCCTATACACTTTTTCTCTCTCTCTCTCTCTCTCTCTCTCTCTCTCTCTCTCTCTCTCTCTAATTAACATGGTATCAGAGCGGGTCAAAAATCTACTCTTGAAACCCTAACCCTTACCCTACCACTACCGCCACTCACCCCATCATCTTCAACCACTGAAACCCTAAACCTACCACCGAAACCCTAAAACCTACCACTACAGCCACCAACTCTGTCGTCTTCACCACGAACTCTGACCAGTTCGAAAACCCTAGCCACCAACTCTGACCAGTTCGAAAACCCTTGCCACCATCTCTGACCAGTTCGAAAACCCTAACCGAGTACCAAAATCGACCCTAAATTGAACCCAAACCCTAATCGAACCAGACCTAGTGGATTTCGAACTTGATTCGACCATTTTCTGTGGATTTCGAGACTACCCAGTCAATATCACCACTCGAAAATCACAATACAGTGCTCGAAATCACACCACAATGCTCGACATCACACTACAGTGCTCAAGAATACCTGTTGCTGCTAGAAAATGCCTCCTTGCTCTTGAGCGATGCTCGAAATCCTCTGCATCAGATGTCTCCATTATCGATTGACTGTCGATTGTCTTTACTGTTGGTATTCTCTGGTTGCTATTGACTGCTATTACTGTTGGTGTTCTTTGGTTGCTGTGATGTTCTCTGGTTGCTTGCCACAATCATCTATTGTTCCCTCTGGTATGGTCGTATGTCTTGTTCGTATTTGATTGGGTTGTTTGGTATGAACAGTGACAGAGGTTCAGTAACTTCGTTCAAGTTGGACAGTTGTTTACCTTAGTTCAAGAGATCGGTGGTTGGTTATTGATTATTGCTTATTGAGTTGCCAGTAGTTGGTTGTTTGTGGTTTGTTGGTGATTATTTTTCTCTCTGTTGTTATTTTGGCAAAATGTCTGAAGAGAAGTCAGATTCTAGTTCTGGTTTGGGTCATATTTCTACTGTTGTTGGTACTTTGTCTGGTTCTGACTCGACAGCTATTGGTAGTTTATTGGGTGGCTCCCGGTCTCGTGACCGGCGTTCTATTACCTCCACACCATTAAATGGAGGAAATTATGTTCTGTGGGCGAAAGCTGTTGAGGTATATTATCTGGGTGAGTCCGAGGACTCTTATTTGACTGATGATCCTCCTGATGCTGATTCCTCCACATATCGGGTCTGGAAAGCGGTTGATGCACGTGTACGCTCCGAGCTATGGAATAGTATGACGGAACAGGTTGCTAGTACGTTGATGTTCTGTGCGACAGCGAAAGAAGTGTGGACAGAGGCCAAAGAATTGTATTCCGGTTTAAACAATCTCCGCCGCACATATGAGCTTCATCAGTCTTTCTTTACTATATCTCAGGGTGATGGTTCTTTTGAGGAGTATTATGCTAAGTTTCGGCGCATTTGTAATGAGTTAGATATTTGTGAGCAACTTTCTGTTGATATCCAGGTTGTGCGACGCCAGCGGGATCGTATGCGGGTCACTCGTTTTTTATCTGGTGCATCATCGACCTTTGGCCCCGTGAGTAATCAGATTTTGGGATCTACGGACTTACCTCCTCTCAGCGAGGTATTTCGCCGTCTCCGTCAGTCATCATCTATTTCTACACCATCTTCTGATGGCTCTGCTTTCTCTGTCAGTCGTGGCCGTGGTCGTGGCCGTGATTCTGAGTTTAGCGGTCGTGGTCGTGGTTCTGGAGGCCGAGGTTCTGGTAGCTATGATTTGGGTAATACTTATGGTGGTCGTGGTGATTCTGGGTTCAATGGTCGTAATTCTAGTCGTGGTGGTATTAGTCATGGTCACCCATCAAGGGGAGGTATTTCTGGTCGCGGTGGTTCTGGTCGTGGTCGCGGTACCCGCTTTTGTACTCATTGTAAGGGTACAAGTCATACAGTGGACTATTGTTATGAGCTTCATGGTTTTCCCCAAGCTCATCAGGTTGCCTCTGAGGATACTGGACAGTTTTCTCAATCTTCTGCCGATAGTGTGGTTATTTCAGCTGAGGATTACCAGCGTTTCTTGTCATTTCAGGCTGGGACAGAGTCTTCCACTGCTACGCTTGCTCAGACCGGTTCATCTGTTGCCTGTGTTGCCTCATCCTCATCCTCTCCTTGGGTCATTGACTCGGGAGCTACAGATCATATGACTGGTACACCTACTCTTTTCCTTGGTCAACAGCCAATTGGTAAATCATCACATGTCACCTTAGCTGATGGTTCTACCACTGCTGTTACTGGTTTGGGCTCCGTTCCTGTCACTTCCTCTCTTACTTTGAATTCTGTATTACATGTTCCTCGTTTTCCATTTAACCTTATGTCTGTGAGTCGCCTTACCAAATCTTTAAATTGTTCCGTCACATTTCTTCCTCATGGCTGTATTTTTCAGGATCTCACGACGGGGAGGAAGATTGGTGGGGGCATTGAGCGAGGCGGCCTATATTACCTGACAGTTCCTCAGCCTGTTGCCCTTCAGACATCAGAGTCACCGTACCAACAGCATTGTCGCCTTGGCCATCCATCTCTCCAGAGTTTGAAGCATCTTGTTCCCTCGTGTCGTTCCCTCAATAAGTTGGTGTGTGAAGTTTGTGAGTTTAGTAAACACCGACGAGTCTCTTTTTATCCTAGGGTTGAGCGTCGTGCATCGCGACCTTTTCAGTTGGTTCATTCAGACATTTGGGGGCCTATTCATGTGCCCAGTATTTCTGGTTTTCAGTATTATGTTATTTTTGTGGATGATTTTTCTCGTCTCACATATCTTTATCTAATGAAAGAGAGGTCTGAATTGAAATCTGTGTTTAAATCTTTTTACATGGAAGTTAAGAATCAATTTGATACCTGCATTAAAATATTTCGTTCAGATAATGCACGTGAATATTTTCACAGTCTCCTTTCTCAATTTCTTGATGATCATGGCATTATTCACCAATCATCGTGCGCTCGGTCTCCACAACAAAATGGAGTTGCTGAGCGCAAGATTCGCCACTTGTCTGAGGTTATGCGTGCTTTACTATTTCACATGCAGGTTCCTAAGTCATATTGGAGTGATGCTGTTCTCACTGCCTGTTATTTAATCAACCGTATGCCCTCTACGGTCTTAGGTGGTCGGAGTTCCCCATACGGTCTTGTTCCCTAGTCGACCTCTCCATTCATTACCCCCGGGTTTTTGGGTGCACTTGTTATGTCCACGTCCTTGACCACGATAGGAGTAAACTAGATCCTCGGTCTTTTAAGTGTATCTTTCGGGATACTCCTACACTCGAAAGGGTATCGATGTTACTCTCCTACTTTACGTCGTCACTTTGTTTGTGCCGATGTCACGTTCAATGAGTCATTGCCATATTACTCGAGATCCTGTTACTACCAACGACCTTGTTACCCTTGAGTGTGTTACCTATGGCTGTCCCCCACCGGGTATTGTTACCCAAAAACCCTTGCGGGTATATGTTCGTCGTTCTCCCGCACAAAGACCAACACCAAAGACCCCAAGCCAAAGAACCGACACCAATTCAACCTCCCGAACCATCCCCCGCTGCACCGTCTTTGCCCACACCTCCGTCTTCTCCTTGTCGCGATCCGTCGCTCGTCGATATCCTACTCGTGAGAATCGTCACCCACCGGTAAAATATGGTTTTTCTAATATCTCGAGTACTTCTCATCCTATTTCTCGGTTTATCTCTTATGATCATCTCTCTCCATCTCTTCGTGCTTTCACTACTCTTTGTTTCCTCCATATTTGTTCCTAACACTGCATTCGGGAGGCATTATCCGGTGCCTCGAGTGGCGGATGACTATGGAAGATGAAATGTCTGCTCTTCATAATAATGGCACATGGGAGTTGGTTACTCTTCCTTTGGAAAAACCACCGCCATTTTGTCGTTGGGTTTATACCATCAAGTATCTTCCTGATGGTACTATTGAGCGTCATAAAGCCCGCCTAGTTGCCAAAGGCTACACACAGACCTATGGCGTTGATTACTCGAAACCTTCTCTCCGTTGCCAAGCTTGGTTCATGACGGATTTTTCTTTCCCTCGCCGCCAATCTTGGTTGGCCGTTGTTTCACTTGATGTTAAAAATGCTTTTCTCCATGGTGATCTTCGGAGGAAGTCTACATGGAGCAACCACACGGGTTTGTTGCTCGGGGGAGCCTCATAAGGTATGTCGTCTTCGCAAAGCACTTTATGGACTTAAACAATCTCCCGAGCGTGGTTTGGCAAGTTTAGTGATGCTATTATGCGGTTTGGCATGCGTCGAAGTCATCCGATCACTCGTATTCTCCCTCATGTCGGCTCGAGGGAAAGTGTTACTTATTGTTTATGTTGATGACATTATTATTATTGGAGATGATCGAGAGGGATTGATGAGTTGAAACAATTCTTACACAAAGTCAATTCCACACTAAAGATTTGGGTAAGCTACGATATTTCTTGGGTATTGAGGTGGCACGATCCAAGGATGGGATTAGTTTGTCGCAAAGAAAATATGTGTTGGATATTCTAAAAGAGACAGGTCTATTGGGAGCTAAACCTGTGGAGAATCCAATGGATCCTAATGTCAAACTTTGCATTGATCAGGGGGAGGTATTTCCTCATCCAGATCAGTATCGTCGCTTAGTGGGTAAGTTGATTTATCTTACCAATACTCGTCCTGATATCTCATTTGCTGTTAGTATGGTGAGTCAGTTTATGTCTACTCCTCGTCTTCCACATTGGGAGGCTTGCATTCGCATTGTGAAGTATCTTAAGGCTCACCCTGGACGTGGCTTATTTTATCGTTCTAATGGTCATTTGCGTGTTGAGGCATTTACTGATGCAGATTGGGCAGGGTCACCTTCTGATAGACGTTCAACAACCTGGTTATTGTACTTTTATTGGTGGCAACCTAGTTACTGGAAGAGTAAGAAGCAAACCGTTGTTGCAAGGTCTAGTGCAGAGGCAGAGTACCGTGCTATGGCTCATACTACATGTGAGGTTGTTTGGTTGAGATCCTTTCTTGAGGAGCTTGGATTTCGAGTGCAGTTACCCATTCCTATGCATTGTGATAATCAGGCGGCGATCCATATTGCCTCAAACCCGGTGTTTCATGAAAGAACCAAACATATTGAGGTCGATTGTCATATCGTTCGAGAGAAGATTGACAGCGGTATTTTGGCTACACCTTTTGTACCCACGGGAGCTCAGATTGCAGATATTTTTACTAAGTCATTGTTTAAACCCCGTTTCGAGTTTTTATGTAACAAGCTGGGATTTTGTGATATTTATTCTCCAGCTTGAGGGAGAGTGTTAGAATAGTTTATGTGTATTTGTCCCACATTGCTTAGTTATGTTGAGTAATGTGCCTCATGACAATATAAATAAAGCTTTCTCGTGTTAGGGTTAGTTTAACACCCTATACACTTTTCTCTCTCTCTCTCTCTCTCTCTCTCTCTCTCTCTCTCTCTCTCTAATTAACACATCAATATCAGAAGTCCATTCATGCTTAAAAACTTCTTCTAGCTTGACACATGATATCATCAAACATTGGTCGGTCATAGACTTTAACTTCTTCATATCAAACAAAAAACCCCATGTTTTCTCAGTTGATAAACTCACCTCTTCACCAACAGTCTCATCGAATTGTTTCTTTCTGCGGATGACCCGCTTCTCATAAAATACAGGATCGATTTCAATCTTTGATGCAATTTCCTTGGCTTCAATTATAGCATCCGCCAAACCACTTTCTCTATACCTCTGGAAAAAGTTAATAAGCCCGTTCAATTGGTCAATAGCATCATCTATATGCATGTCTTCCTTTTGTAATGTCTTGCTTACAGAGTTAACATCAAACAACAGAGTATGCCAAATAACCATGCTAACCAAGAATCCAAAATCTTGGATTTCATATCTTGCCAAGGCATCAGCTTCACTCTTTGCACCTGATTCGTCATGGGAATTCGCCAATTCAAGTAAAGCATCTCGTATTTCTGGAGCTTGGTACCTTATGGCTTTAACATTTTCTAAGCGATTCCCAACGTGTTTGTGATAATTGCTTAACGGTGAGACCCTGAACGTTCTCTTTCAAAATTTGCCACCGCTTGGGAGAAGCTGAAAACAAACAGTATATACGTAGTACAACTCCAAAAAAAGATGTAGCTTTATTGCAAGAATTAGCCATATCACAAAGCACAAGGTTAAGACTATGGCAACCACATGGCGTGTAAAATGCTCTAGGATTTTTGTCGAGTAGTCTTTTCTGAACACCTTTGTGCTTACCTTTCATATTAGAGCCGTTGTCATATCCTTGTTGTCTTACATCACCAATGTCAAGTTCAAGAGTGGCTAAGACTGCTTCAAGTTCCTCAAAAAGTCCGGATCCTGTTGTATCTTCTACCTTCAAAAATTGTAGAAAGAACTCTTCCACTTGAATTGTAGTTGTTAAAACATTTACACATCATACTACAAGAGACATTTGTTCTACATCACTTAGATCTGGAGTACAATCAAGTATCACGGAAAAATATTTTGCATCTTTGATCCTTCTAATCATTGCACTTTTGATGACATTGGCCAACATTTGTATCAATTCATTCTGAATGTTGTGACCAAGATAATGGTAATGAATCTCTCCATTTAGTATTCATCGAAGGTGCTCTCGCATTGTCGGGTCATATTTGGCCATCATTTCAATTATGCTCAAGAAAATCCCATTGTTCTTTTGGTAAATCTTCTCATTCTCCCCTCGAAATGCTAAGTTGTTTTTAGGAAGTGTCTTCACAGCCTCTATTACCCTTTCTAGTACCCCTTTCCAATGTAATTTCTCTTTCTTGATTTGCTCTTCCACACTTTTATCAATTGTTTCATTCATTCGCAATCTTCTCTCCAATTCAATCCATTTGCTCATGCAAAAAATATGCCCGTTATTAGCTTCATGACTCTTGAGCCTCTGGGCAAGATTATGCCAATCATTTAATCCATTAGTAGCCAACAACAAAGTCTTATTTTCATCTTGAGCAAACAACTTGCAACAAAAGCAAAATACTTTGTCCGAAACATTTGAATATACAAGCCATCTCCTATTTTGATTCTCTCCATTTGACAAACGACGAATGTAATGAGAAGATGAAAAACGCCTACCCGAACTATCCATGGGAAAATTAACTTCATCGCTCCTTAAAGGACCTCTTTCTACTATGAAGTCGATGAACTTTTGATCAATTTTTTCCCAATTAGTTGGATCGTCAATATTCATAGGCCCATATTCATAACTCATGTCTTCATTTTGACTCTCATCGGCCGTTCCTTCTTGACCACTTTGGCTTACGCCCTCATTGGGTTTCTCGTGCTCTTCATTCCCCAAAATCTCTTGTTCTTCTTCAATCCCCAAAATCTCTTCTACTTCATTCCCCAAACCCGAACTCTCTTCTTGCTTTTTATTACTCAAAAACTTGTCAAGAGACCCCGCTTGAGATTGTATCAATGCATCCACTCTTTGATTTTTTTTTTCATGTCCGGACAAATACTTTCTAACTCTAGGCATGATTATTTCAAATCTGCAAATTTCAAAATTTCCACCATCAATTTTGCAATTCATTCTATATTTCTATCATATATGATATATCATGGATGTAGGATGCTTCATATGCCAACAAACCTAGGGTAATCACTAATCAGAGATTCAGAGTAATTAACATACGAATCCCATACCTTTATTGGAGACCCATAAATCAATTCACAACACAAGCAAATTGAGGCTCTCTAAGTTAATCAGAGACATTAAGAACAAGAAAAAATGAAAGCATTTCTAGAACTATTAAAAAAATGGTTGTATTGACAGCAAAAAAATAGCCCTAGATCTTCATTTTCAAACTAATAAGAATATGAGAGAGAGAGATGATTACCTTTACTGCTTTACAAGACTATAAGGGGGCCTCCGGGCTTCGGGAATCTGATTGGGATCTTTGCGCCAAGCCACAATCTTTGTTTTTTTAATCATTTTGTCTCTCGCTTTTTCTTTTGCTGTTTGTTTCTTCTGGAACCCAACTCACCAAAGCTAATAGTAGCAAATATATATTGGGCCTTTGGGCCCCTTGGCCGAGTGAGTAGTTGTTTGGGTAATTGGGTCGTAAAATGGGCTTCAATGCAAAAAAAAAAAAAAATGGGGCTACATGCTTGGTGCTAAAAAATATTAGGGGGCCCTATTTTTTCATTTTTTTGGGGGGCATAAGACGCCGGCCTATTGGGCCTTAGCCCAGGGCCGGCCCTGTCTGTTTCTTGGAATGGGATTTTGGATTTCTTATTCTCTTGACTTCTCTGTCTGTTTGACTGCCTTGAAGAAGAGAGACCGTTTTTTCTCCGTATGAGTTTTCCTTCCAAACGACCTCGTTTGAATTTAAAAACCGGAGTGCCATGTTGACAACTGTTGGATTTTTTCACCTATGTTTTGTCACTCCCACAAGAAAAGCCTCACAAGATCCTCAAAGGAAAATCCTCATAGAGGATCCAGATCCCGGAAGTCTGGGATGGTTGGGTTTTTGGAGACCCGGATACAAGTCTTGGACCACCGTTCAAACCCCGGAAGTAGCATTGTATGATATAAATTATTACAATGGAAAAATTGAAGGGGTAAATGTTGGAGGCTTGATTTGTGCTTGCGACGTTATGAAACCGAGCATAGGTTGTTGGAAGAATACCTCGTGAATTCCTAGAGGTCAAGCGAACCTACATAGTTGAATCAGAAGGGGGTTTATTGATAGTTGTTCGAGATGGGTGTCAGTTGGATTTCTCCGGAGACTACGGTGATGACCCCAACTTTGATCTTGAAAATGTCGATGAGTATAGGGTTGACTACGGGGCAAAAGAATTTCGATTGTTTGTGGTGGATTTAAACAATGGTGGAGGATGGAAGGATAAAAAGAGCTTAGGTGACATTGCCTTGTTCTCGGGTGACAATGCTTCTATTTCCGTGTAAGCCTCAAAATTCCCGGGTATTAAAGCTAATTGTATCTATTACACTGACGATTGTTGGGAAGCATACGGCTATTTCAAACGAGGTGGAGGCAAAGACATGGGTATCTACAACTTGGAAGATGGAAGCCGGATGCCTCTCTACAAAAGGGATTCTTTCAGTTCTATTTGTCCACCTATCTGTGTCAACCCGTCTTTCTGATGTGCTAATGTTATGCAGGCAGGGCTGTAACGACTGTTAGCTCTTGGCTATCTTGTTTCAATCGGTTTAATTGACGCAGCGGAATTCACGAGAGACTAGTTAGCATACTAGTCCAAACGTAGATAGGTCTCGAATCCTCGAGAGTTCTTGAATCCACAAGAATAAAGAGAGTAACTTTGAATTGTTTATTGAATTAAATGTCAATAATAATAGAGGTTACATACCCTTTTATAGGGAAAACTAGCAAACCCTAGCAAAGTCTTACCAAAAAACAAAATATTCCGAAAATTGGGGAAACTCCCAAAATTGAAAACTAGAAAGAAAAATAAGAAATTCCCAATTGGAAACAACGAAAACGGAATTACAAGCTAAGAGTAATTCATAATCTAATTATTACCTAAAATAGCAAAATTACTAAATTGAAAGCCTGAACGAATGAATTTGGCCAAAATCCACCATCAGTCACGAACTTAGGCTCGTGAGTATTGATCGCCACACAATTCTGCTTCAGCCCACCACGTTTGGGCCTATTCCGGGCTTGTCGATAAATTGCCGAAATTGACAATTTTCAATTAGAAGTTGTTTGGGCCTCCTAGTCTTTGACCGGTCCAATTGATCATAGAATTGGGCCGCTACTTGCTTACATCAATCCCCTCTTCTTCGAAAGAACTTGACCTCGAGTTCAAGTCTGGATAAAGCGGCTCCTCTTCATGATACTAAAAAATGTCAGCAACATTGAAATTTTGGAGATCTTCATGGTCTCGGGAAGATCAATCACATATGCATTATCCCCAATCTTCTTCAAAACCTTGTATGGACCATACTTCCTGGGCTTCAGCTTGTTGTAGGTTCCTTCAGGAAATCTTTTCTTCTTCAGAGATCATCACATCATCGCCCTCTTTGAACAACTTGACACGCCTACCATTGTTTGCAATTGCCTTGTTCTTTGCATTAGTCTCAGCCAACTTCTGCCTCATGTAATCAACCACCTCTTGGGATTGCTTAGCCATTGCATCAGCCGCAACACTAACTTCAGGACCCCGCGGAAGACGAACTAAATCCACTACATGCTTGAGTGATCTTCTTGAGATGCTCTTAGGCTAGAAATAATAGCCCAACAAAATGGTTACAATCAACAAATGTTGACACAATTATGTACTTAAAAAGTTCTAAGGAGAGAGTTAATTAGGGATCTTGTTCCAAAAACTTGCTTATGTTTCCCTCCTAATTGTTTTGAATAATTACGTTTACATCCTGAAATTCAAATAAACCTTAAAACACCCATTCTCTCTCCTAATTTTTAAAATTTTTCTCTCCCTAATCTTTCTTAATTCTCTCCCATAATTTTTCTAAATCTCTCTCTCTCTCTCTCTCTCTCTCTCTCTCGTGCGCGCGCACATAAAAGTCAGATTGCATATACAAAAAAAAAAAAAAAAAACCATAAAAAATTGGTAGATTGTGCACCATAAAAAAAAACTTAAAAAAACCATGAAACATATTGTAAATTAATGCACCATAAAATCACAACCCAAGCCAAAATCATGAAAAACATGGTTGAGTAATGCACCATAAAATCACATGAAAACATGGTTGAATCATGTGTTGATTTATCATGTTTAAAATCAACGCATGACTTGAAACATGAAATATATGGTTTATTAATGCACCATAAAATCATGTGAAACACATGACTGAATTGTGTGTTAATTTATCATGTTTAAAATACTGAGCAAATTTGGCAACTAACAAGCATGGTAAAATTATTTACCATGAATTATGTGTTGAATTGTATAACGAATCGTAAGTGAAAATTAATGGTAAATTAATGTCATGGTTTTTATTCAAAAATTAAAAGTACAAAAGTCATGAAAACTCTTATCATGGTGACACTATTTACCATGAATTCCTGTTGGAAAACTTAAAATTTTTATGGCAGAACATGATTAGTCACAAAAATGACAAAATCTATCACAAATAAACAACTTGGTATTTCCTTTCCAACAATGGCGGCTGCTACTGTGTATCAGGCTATCTCCTCAAAACCTCCCTTTACTATCATCTTCCACACCAAAATCCAAAAATCCTCTTTCTAGATTCAACCCAGTTGTATAGCTAAGAAAAAATCTCCATGGTTCCACTATCAATATCTGCTGCAATAATAGGTAGTGATGCCTCGATAGAGATCCACCACGCCATGACCCGCTACCTCACCATCCGCAACGTTTGCATCACCACCAATCTCATCTCTTTCCTTGTTGACACTAGGGCTGTCCAGCGGATCATCCGATCCGCCAATCCGACCAATCCGAACCATCCGTTGATCCATCTGTGAATGTTCGGTTGGGTTCCGGATCGAGAATTTCTTATCTGTCGGATCCGCTTGATCCGCTAAATAATCCTTCTTTAATCTGTCAAATCCTCCCGATCCGATCCGATCCGTAACCCATCCGTAACCGATCCGTGAATGTTCGGTTCGGTTCCGGATCTTAAAAACCATAATCCGCCTTGAGCGGATCGGATCTGTATCCTATCCGTGGACACCCCTAGTTGACACAATGCTCGTCCCCATTGTTGCATCCACTGGATCGGGTGGGTTCCATGGAACCGACCGAGAGAGAGAGAGAGAGAGAGAGAGAGAGAGAGAGAGAGAGAGAGACGTGTTTGAAGGACTTAGACACCATATTTGAGTCCATGGGTTTGGTGATGGATTGGTTGTTAAGAACAAGTGTCCCACATTGCTTAGGAGTGGAATGAGTGATCACTTAATATATGCTGAGACCTCTCCACTCATTGCCAATTGGTTTTGAGTTGGATATAAAGTTTCCACATTGGCCTGACAAGACCTTCTCCAATTTAGTCGGTGGAATTTCACCTTCTCTGATTTTAGGGATTTCAAAATGAGTACGGTGAAAATGAATTACATCCCACTGAAATAGGGATGTGATCAGTGTAATCCCAAAAATTTGGGAATTGTAACTGTAGTAAAATTGTTAATAGATATTTTGATAATTAGTATTAGAATATATACTAGGGGTGAGCACTGGTCAGTTCGGGTCGATTTTTGTCGGGTTGGGTCATGCGAAACTACACCCGAAACCAAACCGAACATGTCTTGAAAACCGATCGGGTCGGGTGATTCGGGTTGGCGGTTCGGGTCGGTCGGGTGAGTCGGGTTGGGCTTTCTGGAATGGGCTTTCTTCACTGGGCTTTCCAAAAATTTTAATTGGGCCAACGTTATATTTTTTTTAATGTTTGAACCCAATTGTTTTTTACTGGGCTTTCCATTATTGCAATTGGGCCAATGTTATATTGTTTTTCAATGTTTGAGCCCAATTGTAAATTCTGGGAAATTTCCCACAGAAACTCGAAATTCATGAACCTGTGATGCAAGATTGCAAGTTATTGTGATTCAAACACCACAGAAACTGCAAATTCTGGGAAATAACAAGTTATATGGAAATTCCAACACCACAGAAATTCTGGAAATTCTGGGAATTTTGCATAAATTCCCACAGAAACAACTGGAATTTTTGAACCTGTGATTCAATTTCAAACACCTTGGAGACTAGTCAATGCAACAGCCAACCAACATTAAACTTCTAAGGAAACATTAAGAGACTAGTAACATTAAAAATTTAAAACTATACTTACTACCAATACTTACTACTTAATAGCCAATAGTCTTAAGACAGTTTCAACTTTCAACTTTTAAACAAGTAGAGTTAATAGTTAATAACTTAATATCACCAGTCGCACTTCAAAAATCCTTTGACCTGTGACCTCCAAAAGTATACCATATAACCACCCGAGTATCCACAAAAATTACCCTGTACCCCCAGTCAAGTATCCACAAAATATACCCATGTACCACTAGTCAAGTATCCAAAAAAACATCAATTGTAGGACCTGCAACAAAAGAAAGAAGAAAAAAACAGGAAGTTCGAGTCAAAAATTAAAAAGGTAAGCTAATGTACTGAACTAAGTAACTAATGGAGATGAAAAAAAGAAGTTAGGGAAAAAAATTAAGAGTACCATAATCATTGATGATGATAACTAATCAACTTGAAACATAGTTGGAGTTTCAGATTCATTTTCACCTAGTAAAGCTAACAACAAAATCGAATCAAAGTTATCAAAACAGTTGAAAAAACTAAATGAGAAACCATGCACTTAATCTAAAAAACTGAAAATTACCCATATCATATGATTCATTTTCCTCAACGACATCCATTGACTTGCGAAGAGATATGAGAGCATTGTTTAGAAGCCAATTTTGTCCGCATAAAAGAATCTCTACCATCTTGGGAGAAAGAGTGTTGCGAAAAGGGTCAAGTATTCGTCCCTCTGTTCTAAATGCCGACTCCGATGCAACTGTAGAAACGGGAAACGCCAACACATCTTGTGCCACTTGTGATAAAACTCTATACCTTCCAGAATTGGCCTTCCACCATTTAAGAATGTCAAACGCTGCAGGATCCTTACCCTCTCCTTCACAACAATCAACCAAGTATTTATCCAAATCAGTCTTCCTTGAAACTAAATGTCGCTCCTCCATGTAAGTGTTAAACTGACTAGTTAGGGATAGGAGGGGATCCTCAAAATCATCGTCAACACACATAACCGAAGCCTCAAGGCCCTCAACCACACTAGGCACTTCCACACTATTTGAAATTGAATCACGTTTAGCATAGTCATCATACAAACGAGTCAAACAAGCCTTCACCGTTGCCTCCATTTCATCACCCACAACTTTACCAAACAATTGGTTGAAGCTAAAATTCACAAATTCCAATTTCCTACTAGGATCAAGCACCACGGCAACATATAATATGAAGTTGATTTTATCCCCTTTCCCAATACTTCTCAAGTTTTGTTTTCATACTTATTGCCATTGAAGGCAAAAGTAGATCATCCTTTTGGATCAATTTCTCTATTTCCGATTGAATCACAAACATGTCATTAAAGAAAACATTTGAGGTGACATAAAGGGTACCAGAAAACCACTTAGTTGCCACATAAAAAAGCCTTAAGAAAGTGTTCTGCAATCAGCCCAATCCCTCTTACTTGGCATCCTTTTTTGCCCACTCCCTCTATTCGCCATACTTGCCTCATTAATCCCGGTTTCCTCCTCTCCCTCACTAACATCCTCATCCTTAAAAAGTGCCTTAAAATTTGAGTCATCTTCATGTAACCGGTTAAAAGCCTTCTCATATTTTTGAGCCGCGTCAAGCATTAAATAAGTGGAGTTCCACCTAGTTGGAACATCAAGGCACAAATACTTTTTTGAATCAATTTTCTCTTTCTTGGCACATTGCTTAAATGTCTCTAGCCTTTGAGGAGAACCCCTTATATACCTCACAACCTCACGTATGCAAGCAATAGATGTATCAAGCTCTTTCAAACCATCACTAACAATAAGGTTTAGAATATGTGCACAACAACGAACGTGTACAAATTCATGCTCTAATATGGTTCCCTCCCAATCCTTTGTTTTCTTTACTAAATACTTGATAGCCGTGCTATTTGAACTAGCATTGTCTACCGTTAAAGTAAAGACACCTCCAATGTTCCACTCAAGCAAGCATGTCTCAACCTTTTTACCAATAGTATCTCCCTTATGATCTTCGACAAGACAAAAGTTCAAAATCCTCTTATGAAGTTTCCAATTGTCATCAATGAAGTGAGCAGTAAGACACATATAATTTAGATTTTGAATTGACGTCCACGTGTCTGTTGTGAGAGAAACCCTATGACTTTTAAGGACTGTCATTAACACATCCCACTCTCTATTATAGACTTTAACATCTCTAGCAATGGTAAAACGAGAAGGAATAGGACTAAACTTAGGTTTGAAGACATTGCAAAACTTTTTAAAACCAATTCCCTCTACGAAACTAAAGGGAAGTTCATTGATCATTATCATCTCAACAAGAGAATTTCTAGCGGCATCGACAGAAAAAGTAGTTGCAACGAGATCAAAACCCTCATTTCCATTTTTGTTCGGTCGAAAATTCAAACTTTGTTGACTGTCAAGTTCTCTATAAGGGTATTTCTTGCAGATTGCAACATGACTAGTCAAATTAGTTACCCCATGCATTTTAGGATCAACCCTATATTTTTTAGCACAATACTTACATACAGCCCGCTGAATCCCATCGGAGGTGTCTTTTGCCTCAATTTTATGGTAGTGATCCCATGCTTCGGCGGGTTGTCTGCCGGCCATGTTTTTACCAGCCTTTTTCTTAGCTGGAGCCTTTCTCTTCAAAGACTTTCTTCCTGTGGGCACAGGAGGAGTTTCACCAGGATCACCACCATGGATAACAACTTCAACTTCATCAACTTCATTAGAATTAGAGGACTCCATAACCTGATCCAAAGTGGAAAAAAAAATACCAAACAAAAATGAGTATTAGTTGAAGAACAGATTTGAAATAAAATGAACTTCAATATAGAATCCATACAAATTTCTTGGCATCAGCCACAACATATGTTGTAGGGTCATAAGAGAAAGGAGGAGAGAAAGAGGAGAGAGAGAGAGCAGAGCAGATGAGAGAAAGTCTGAGAGAAGAGCCTCGTATCCCTAAATCTTCAACAATTTTCGTTGATTATCTACCCCATCGACTCAGAAAGATTTGGGTGTATAATCTCTTTTCAAAGTTCGGTAAAATCAACAATGTGTTTATCTCGAACAAAAAAGTAAAATCTCAAGGCAAAGCTTCGGATTTGTGAGATTCAATAGATTCAGCGATGCAACACGAGCGATAGCTAATACGAACAATAGTTGGGTTTGGGGTCACAGACTTGCGGTTAAGTTTGCAAGATTCTTGAAGAAAGAAGATCTTCAAGAAAACAATTTCTCGGGCAATAGAGATAGTTTGCAGTGCAGACCTCGGAGATACAACTCATTTCAACCCAGAATCCAAATCCCAAAAATGTTTCATAAAGGATATTCAGAGAAAAATCAGACACAAAAATCGCATGCTAAGGAATTTGGATTTGCAGATCCCAAAATCAATGTAGCTCAGCAGTTGCAGAAGAAGAATAGGGGGAAAGAGGTCTGGAGAAAGAAAGGTATTGCTGAATCGAGCAAACAAGGCGAAGATCGTAATCGATTACAAGGAGGAACCCAAAAATCCAATCGGATTGAAATTCATGCATCAGGTAATGGATGGTTGTCTAGAAGCGCAGTTGGCAAAATTAGAAGATTAATTTCAGCAGATTGTCTTTTAGATCAGTTTAGAAAAGAAAATATCAAGAACGTCCAAATAAAACCAATTGGAGGAAGATTTTTTATTTTAACTTTTCTGACTCAAGAAGAAAGAGATGAAGGTATTAAAGGGAAGTGGATAGATTATTGGTTTGAAGAACTGAAGCCTTGGATGGATGAGGCAGCAAAAATTGAAAGATTTGTGTGGTTATCCTGCTTTGGTATGCCTCTCAGTGCTTGGAATGTACCTACTTTCAATCAAATAGGCAGCATTTGGGGGCATTTTATTGAAGTAGATTCTAAAACATTGAAGGAAATTTCATATGTGGAAGGACGAATTTTAATAGCCACTGAAGAAAACAACAAAATTGAAGGAGTCGTCCAGCTTGTAGTCAATGGTAAGCAATTTGATGTTAAAGTGGTGGTACAAGAAACGTTTAGGTTTGTGGATTCAATCCATGACCGATTTTGCACTAAAGCTAATCCACTCCAAGAAGAAGAAGGTGAGATAGATAAGTCCAAAGATGAGGTGGCATTCAACATAGAAAAGGACCAATCAAAGGGTGACAAGAAGGAAGGAAATGTTCCTGAGGGTAATTTAGAACTTAGCGGAAGGAGAAGCATCTACATGTATGGAGGCTGGTATTAAAGGAGGGCAAAAGTCATTTAAAGATGCTGTCAAGGAAGGTTTAATTCAACAGGTGTTTAAGTCCCCAACACAAAAAGATTTCTTGGTTATTGAAGAGTTGGCATCAATTCACGAATGAAATTCAAATGCATCTCAAGGATTGGATTCTTATGTGGAAGACTCCCAAGGCCCAATTATGGAAGCATGTCAGCATCTCTCAGTCCAAGAAAATAATATCCAATCCAACAAGGAAATTTTACAGATGAATAATTGCATTGACCCTAGTAGATTATGCTTGAACGGACCAATAGTGCTAGATTCAAATAACAGTTTAAGGGCTTCTCAATTTCCTAGCCTCAAGTTACAAGTTGATCTAAACCCAAATGAGGCTAGAAAAGCTTTAAGGAAGAAGATTCGTGAAAGCAGCATGAGCCGCGAATCCAGTGATTGTGTTAAAAACACAATTAATTTTATCACGCAAGGACAAAAAGAAATTCAGGTGAATAACGAATTACAAGCCTCAGCAGTGGCAGGAAGAATTTTGGGAATTGATTTCAATAATGAAGATTTGCTGGTAATGGAAAAGATGATAGAATTGGAGAACAATAACAGATTTGCTCCCGTAATGAGGAGCACTCCAAAGCAGTAATTATCTTGGTCGTCTTGTCCTTGTCCCATTAGGAGTTGATTCTTTGACTATGAATGATGTCTTGTTGGGGTGATTGTAGCCTGATGCTATTGTTTGTGCTAGTCTGTTGATTGTTGCAGTTGTTAATTAGCCCTCATGAAGGAATCAGATTTGCTACCTTGGAATATAGCAGATGTCAAAGCGAGGTTTCTCTGCTTTGATTCTCTTTATCAATCTCTGATGATGAAGCGTGTGGATTTTCTCGGATTGCTGGACATCTGGAGTTGCAATCAGCTTTTGTTCTCTTCTTGCCAATATCCATCTGAGCTTGATTGTTTTTGCATTTTTGCTTTCTTGTTTTCTTTTCCCACATCAGCATTTCGCTGATTGGATGTTTGTTTTTAATTTCCTTGCCATAGCTTTGCTTTGTGCTTAGTTCTTGGCTTCCCCTTGATGTACCCTTTGTTGAGTTTTAATAAAATCCTTTTCCTGATCAAAAAAAAAATATAGAATCCATACAAAGACTACACCAGTAACTTGTAAAAAAACACAGATTAAGACAAAAAGTTCAATTTGGGATGAATCACCCTATAAAGTATATTGTGGGAACCAATTTCATTTTGGGATTTTGGGAGGTAACCAAATTCCATTTTCCAGTAACTTGTAAAAAAAACAGATTTGTGAAAAAAAAAACCCTAAAACAATAACTTGTAGGCTGTAGCTTGTTAGAGAGAGAGAGAGAGAGAGAGAGAGAGAGAGAGGGAGGTTATACACTGATTTGTTTAAAAAAACCTACAACCGTAAAAAAACACATCAAGCAGACTATCGAATCCAACGAACACAGTATAATACAAAGTATTTGTGGGTTTTGGTTTTAATACAAAGTATTCGCACAAACAAAGTAAAAAATACATCAATAGTGCAGATAGATCTATAGATTATCGGATCCAACACAAAATATTTGTGGGTTTTAGTTTTACAAGCAGACTTACTTGTTTTCTTGGAGATAGAACGCGTCTGGTGGAGAAACAGAGGAGAGAGCATGAGAGAGCAATGTCTACGGTGGTCGGCAACTGGCCGTTGGAGAGAACATCGTCTGGTAGGGACGGGAGAGTAGGCGTCGTGAGACGAGAGAGAGGCCAGGGGTGGTGCGGCTGTGTTTTGGAGAAAAGGAGAAGAATAGAATAGGGTTTGACTAGTGTGGGACTGTGGGGGGTATATATATTTTTTATTCATATATTAAATATAGGCGGGTCGGTTTCGACGGGTCACATTATTTAAACTCGAGACCCGACCCGAAAACCGACTTTTCTCAAAAAATAACCCGACCCCGACCCGATGTTACTTTGGAACCGCCCGATACCCCTTCGGGTTGGATCGGGTCGCGGGTAAAATGCTCACCCCTAATATATACTACTAAAATACTCTCTCTGTCCCAAAAAGTTTGACCTACTTTTCACTTTAATTTTGTTTTCCCAGAATATAGGACCAATTTAAAATTTTCAACAAAGAAAAGTCTTTGAATTCCATTTCTGCCATTGAGATGCTTTTAACAATCAAACAATGAGACCAAAACAAGACTAATTAAAAAATTTAAAGTTTAAAGTGCGTTTTAAAATTTCGAAAAAGTTTTGTGATTACATTGGCGGCAAGATTTTCCGCTTTCCGTAAATCAATTTAAATTCAAAACTTGATTAACTCCTATTCTATTAGAGTCAACTAATGAAGGGCAAACTTGAAAAGTTACAAGTTTTGGGTAACATTGTATATTGTACATAAAAATTTTGAAATTTATAAGTAGGCCAAACTTTTTGGGATGGAGGGAGTACTTAGTAAGGGCAAAATGGTCTGATTATCATTTTTTAAGATGTAATCATAAGTATTTGAACTCTATAGGATGGAATGATAAGGATATTATTGATACAAGATGTCTAATTAAAATTTTCTCAAAAGTTTTAATGCTACGAAATTTTACCTATAAAAGAATTTCAGTTTTTACTTCAATTTAAAAGTGAAAGAACAAAACAATTGTTGATCTGTTAAAATGAATACAAATTGTTTTTCATGTAAAATTGGACAAACAAATAGGCGCAGAGGTGCAAAAGAAAGAGATTATAGTTCTTGGAGACAACTTGTCTCTAGTTATATTATAATGATCGGTGTAGTCCGGCAATTTTTTACCTCATTTTTGGTTATATTATAATGATCGGACTCATTCATTCTGTAGAGCTCGTGAAGTAGAATAACTCTATCAAAATTTACTCTCAATGAATAAATATTTGGAATTGATCAAAGCACATTCATTTAGAAAAGAAATGGTTGTTTGGGTTATAATTCCGTGTGCTCAACTCATTTTTCTTAATGATAAATGTGCTCGGATCACATATTGAGCGCTATCTAATCCATATGATTTTTTATGTGTATGTTCTACTCGACGAGCTTTATAATGTGAACGAGTCTAATAATTATAATAGACCCAAAATGGGTCTGAAATTGCGAACTGATCATATAAGAAAATGCGATAATAACTCCGTCGGTGAGCACAGTTTCTAAACTACTTTCGAGTGATACAGAATTACCTTTATACGGCTGGAGAAGACTCTTTTTTGAGTCATCAATAAGAAAATGGTGATAAAATCAGCTCTTTTTTTATTAGATAATTAATCTTGTGATCAGTGGGACTCTGGCACCACCGTTACTGAGGTCTCCCACTCTACTCTTAACACATGAATTTTTTTCCAATTAGACTTGAAAAATCTGGCGGCCCCTAGCTACAAGTCGAATTGATATATTTCCATTTACTGTCAAGCGTTGGAAATCTGTTGAAGAAAACGCAGTGTCAACATGTTTTGGTGAGATGGGTTTTAAGTGGGGCTGCTTATGACCCCTCCGTCTCATTGGGAATTTCGATTGCCTGACGTAATCTTGATCAAAATCGGATCAGTTGCAAGAGCATATGGAGACTGAACTGGACTATTAAAATACTACTAACAATTTATAAATTGCATTGGAGACCGAACCGGACAATTAAAATAGAACGGATGAAGTATTTTTTTAGGCATTTGTTTGAGAGAGAGAGAGAGAATTACGGTACATGTGTCACAAAAAACACCATTGGCGACACATTTTGGTGACAAGGCACCATTTTGTCACCAAAAGTACCCCTAAGGTGACACAACAAGCCAGAATGTCGCTGAAGGTTAATTAGCAATGGTGACATGTAATTGTGTCACTGAAACTTACTTTTCGGTGACAAGCTTTTATTGATGTCACCGAAAGTATACCTTCGGCGACGCAACAAGCCAAAATGTCGCTAAAAGATTAATTAGTAATGGCGGCATGTAGCTGTGTCATTGAAACTTATTTTTTGGTGACAAGCTTTTGTTGCTGTCACCGATAGTATACCAATGGCGACATGCTTCCAGAATTTTGGCTTAAAAACCAACTTAACTTATTTTTTTGTCTTTATTTGATTATTTTTTTGCGTTTTTTACTTTTGCATCGATTTTTTGCGTATTATTGGTTCGTCTCGGCAAGAGGAATCCAAAAAGGTAAAAGATTATGACTAGAACTCTCAATTTTTTGAATAAGATCGAAAAAAGTGTAAAAAAATTATTTTTTTACTTATTTTTTTCTTTATTCAAAAAAATTTAAGCTTCGATCATAATTTTTACTTTTTTTATTCCTCTCGTCGAGACGAACAATAATACACAAAAAGTTTATACAAAACTAAAAAACACGAAAAAAAATCAAATAAAGACGAAAAAATAAGTCAGCTAACTTTTAGGCCAAAACACATGCAATGGCAAGACATGTATCTATGTTACTGAAACTTTTCGGTGACAACCCGTTTTTTTTCTATCTCCAAAAGTTAGAAATTTAGGCGCCAAAACAACAATTTATTGGCACAGTAACATAATGAGTGATCTGCTCCAACAATGTGCATATAAATTAACCACTAAAGATTATTGTAAAAAATTAGATTGTATTTTTAGAATTAGATTTTGAGGTGAACAAATTACATTATCCACAATGTGCTCTAAAAATAGCTCCTAGGTGAGGCTCCTAATATTTACCAAGTCATTTGCTCAATTGTGGTCTTCAATGGGCTCCCCATACAAACTCTCATGTCTTCTACCACATTAGTTAAATTTAGGTAGCATTGTAGCTAACTCTAAGTGGAACCCAAAGTCTTTTGACTTGTCAATTTTATAGGTTCCACACTTTTTAAATTATTTTTTCACAAAATAGAAAATGCTCTTGCTAGTCCCATTGTAAGAAAAAAAAAATCATGGGAAAAAAATTATGAATCGCGAAGTAGTTGAGGAACATCAATATTTTTTTTTTATAGAGACATCTGAACATTTGTTATTTGGTTAAAAAAAGGACCCAACAAATTTTTCGGATTAAAAAATTTAAGCAGTCATAATTTAAATATTTTTATCGGTACATTGTAGAACATGTGAAGCTGTAGCCTGGTGGTTAAGGGTGTGTGTACCCAAGCAAATGGTCGTAGGTTCCAATCTCGACGGAAGCAAACTTTCAAAGCATCCAAGGAGTACTCTGACAGTGACCCCACCGAAGGATTACTTTTTCTGCCATGTAAGCATTCATTTTTGGCGACACACTATTGGTGCTAATAGGTCCTCTTTTGGCGACAAGCCTGTCGCCGAAGGTGTGTTTTCCGTGACAAGTGTTCTTGTCGCTGTAAGCGTCTTTCCGCGACAAGCGACTTTCTGCTGTGGCCGTTGACTTTTAGTGTCACGGATTTGGTGACTATAGTAGATCATGTAGCCGAAGAGTATAGGCGACAAAATCCCTTCTTTTGGTGACTTTTTTGGGTGTGGCCAAATGTGTTTTTTCTTGTAGTAGCAGATTTGACTAATGGAAGCACCGTATAGGAGTAAAATTGAGTTTTCTTAAAGTTTAGGGGTATATTTGATATTGAGGTCAAAATTTATAGGGTATTTACAAATTTTCCCCTAATTGGTACAAAAAGGCGGCAAAAAACCAACCTTTCCTCTCACACGCACTCTCAACTCCTTTCACTCGCCCTGTCTCTCTCCAGTCACCCACCGATTCCTCTCTTGCACTGCAAACGTCCCCCACCCTCTATCTCTCTCTCTCTATCTCGGAAATGCAAGAACATATTTGAAGGCGGTAAGAGATTTAGAAATATCTAGATTTTTTTGAGATTTAGTCACATGTGTGGTATCTAGAAGCTCTAGGATATTCTTGTGATTTATCTAGAAGCTCTAGGATATTCTTGTGAAATATCTTGATTTTTTTGTGAGATCTAGTCACTTGTGTAGTTCTAGAATCTACTTATTTATCTTGTATGAAAATATCTTCAGACTAGAGCCTTTCCATGGGGTAGTATAAATAGGGATGGATTCTACAATTTTGTACCAAGCCAAAAGAAGTTTGAGTTCAAGTGTATCTTATGCAAATACTTGCATTCCCTAACCTTGTAGTACTTCTTCATTTTTCAAAATCTTGTCCAACTAAACTTTAGGAACTCTTACTCTTCCACCAAACGTATCTTAGGATACGCGATACATATCCCGATATGATTTATACAATGAAAAAATGATACACAATATGTATCCCAATTTAAAAACATTAATTATGACAATTAAAGTGTTGGATATCAGTTCGACCGGCTTTTAGATATAAATTAAATGTTCTTTCAAATATGTTTTAATGTTTTGTCGACGTGGTTCTTGCTTCAGGGAGGTCTTCCTGTGGAGTGTATAAAAAGTATGGGTGAAGAAGACAACTTGTGGACTAGTGGAGTAACTGGTCCATGTGGCTCATGCTCCGAGATTTATTATGATTTCCATCCTGAAACAGGATTATCTGACACCGTATAATGTTTTCCCTGTGTTTATTTTTCATTGTGATATTGTTTATTTATTGGACGCATACTCTAATTATTGTGTTGATGAACTTTACTTGTAGGACCTCGGAGATGATAGTAGGTTTATAGCGTTCTACGATCTCGTTTTTATGCAATACAACAATGATGGCTCACTCGAGCCATTGAAACAAATGAATATAGACACTGGGCCAGATTTGGAGGGTATGGCTCGGATCCTGCAGAAGATATATCTCGCTTTGCCCCATCTGGCTTATAAACTGAAGTACTTCTTGTATCAAAGCAAACCAAGTTTTGAGACATATCTTGCTGATGAAGTTTGTATAACCAACAGAAAATTTCCCCATGGATGAACACTATTTTGATTGCGAAAAGCCATTCAACTTTGCATTTTATGTTCTGTAATCTTACATGTCAAATCTATTCAAAATTTCTTCTCATATGATGAACTTTCTTTTGCAGGTTCCCGAGACTAACTTGATTTTTCCTATTATAGAGAAAACATCTGAACTGGCAAATGTCCCATATGCTCTTGCGGCTGATCCTGTTAAAACAAACCTCAAAGTATGTTATCATTCAGACAGTTTGATAAATCTCGAGGCTTCAACATCGTTATTTGTCAGACACTCGTTGGACAATCCCCTAGTTTTGTATACTCATCCAAAGATGTCTTATTAGTTTTTTCTTAATTTAAAATTATATAGTCTTTGCCTCTTTGGCGACAATTTGGACACTTGGTGGATACAAATGTCCATCACTTAACACGCATGAAGTACATACCAAAATTCAAAAATAGAACTTAGATTCCAATGACAAAATAAAAGCAATGTAGATTTATAGCTATCTGCTTTTCGTATTAGAAACTAGAATGTGCAAAATGATGTTTTGATAGCGAAAAATTATGAACGTAACGTAGTGCAAAAAAAAAAAAAAACAAAAAAAAGGCTTCAGGAGGTCAGCCACCTGAATAGAATCAATCAAAATTCCATCGATCGTAGTGTTGAAAAGGAAAGAATATTGTAGCACATGTTGTAAATCAATTAGGCAATTAGACAATTAGGAAGATTGTAATTAGTCTAATTAGGTAGATAACAATTTCCTTATTATTTCCTTTCCTAAATTATCTTGTACACAGTCTATATATTATGCCTCCTAGTGAGAAGAATACACATCAATTATAATCTTTCAACATGGTATCAGAGCGGGTTCCAGGAACCTGACTTTTCTTTCTCGTTACCTCTATCTTTTTTCGTCAAATTCTCTATCTCTCTCTCAAATCGACCACAACCAAAACCTCTCTAACCCCAAATACACAACCCTCGATCCAAAAAAAAAAAAAAAAAAAAAAAAAACCCAGTAGTGTGAATAAAGGTGCTCGCGTACCTTTATGCTTGATCGTGAACAAAGTGCTCGCGCGCTTTGTAGCAATCGTGAACAAGTAACCCTAATCTCTTTTCGGCCCTCGATCAATCTTTACGGAACTCGGTTTGTCTGTTAAAGGTGTTCTTCAGGCTCTAAATCAACCGGGTACCCTCTCTTTGCACTTGTCAATCCTCTGGGTAACAACTCCTCTCCTTTTGGCTTGTGTCTTTATCTCTTGAAACTATTATGGGTGATAAACCTAAGCAAACAGACACTACTGAAACCTCTGAAACTAAGGATATTGTTAGGGATTATCGCGGTCTCTAACCACAATCAACTCCGCCCTAGCCGCCCCCACAAACTCTCTCCCCGCTTTATCTTTGGACATTTTGGGAATCGCAATCCCTCCCACAATCGTGGTAGTTCTTCTGAGCGGGGTGGTCGTCGTGGAGGACGTGGGGGGGCGTGGTGGTCGTGGCACCAAGAAGTGTACTCATTGTGGTGCGACCAACCACGATGTTGAATTCTGTTGGAAGCTGCATGGCAAGCCAGCTTGGGCTAATCAGGCTACACTTGAAGGGGAGCCATCTGCTCTTGCTCCTACTCAGATTACTATGTCCAAGACTGAGTATGATTCTATGATTCAAAGGGCCAATGCATCTTCTTCTTCTTCCACTGCAACTCATGTCACCTCAGGTAATACGTGTCTTCATTCATCTTCTCGTAGCACTCCTTGGATTCTCGATTCTGGCGCATCTGATCATATGACAGGTGATTTGTCTCTTTTGACTGATGTTGTTACTCCTTCTGTTAAGACTTATGTTACTATTGCCGATGGCACTAAGGTTCTTGTTCAAGGCATTGGTACATATCGTTCATCTGGTCTTGTTTTTCAGCCTGTCTTATATTTGCCACAATTTCCGTTTAATCTTCTTTCGATTCATAAACTGTCTCATACTCACCAGTGTTCTATCCTATTTTCTCCTTCTCATTGTGAGTTTCAGGATCTCAAGACAAAGGGGATGATTGGTGGGGGGTATGAGAAGAATGGTCTGTATTACCTTCAGGAGCAGCAACAGCAGCAGTCATCTAGTCCTTCTGCTTTACATTCTACTGTTACACCTTATCAGTGGCACTGTCGTCTTGGGCACCCATCCTCGGCCAACCTTCGCAAGCTAGTTCCTAGTTTACCTAGTTTTTCTCCTTTTAATTGTGACACATGTGAACTTAGTAAACATCGTAGAGTTTCTTTTCCTTTACGAACTGAGTCACCATGTGTAGAACCTTTTGCATTAGTTCATTCTGATATTTGGGGACCTTCGCGCACTACGAGTTTGTGTGGTGCGCGCTATTTTGTCACATTTATTGATGATTTTTCTCGTTTAACATGGGTGTATCTCCTCAAAGATAGGTCTCAATTATTTTCTGTTTTTTCAGTCTTTCATGCTGAGATTGTCAACCAATTTAATGCTAAATTACGTATTTTGCGAACTGACAATGCCCAAGAATATCTTTCTCGTCCATTTAGACAGTTTAATGAAACTCGTGGTATTATTCATCAGACTGCGTGTGTCACTACCCCTCAACAAAATGGGGTTGCAAGAACGGAAGAATGGGCCAGTTTTAGCCGTAACTCGTGCCCTTATGCTTCACATGAACGTTCCAAAACATTTTTGGGGATATGCTGTTCTTACCGCGAATTATCTAATAAATCGCACCCCTTCTCGGGTTTTGCATGGCAAAATTCCTTATCAGTCATGTTTCGACAAGGATCTTTACATTCTTCCCCAAAACTTTTTGGTTGTGTGTCATTTGTTCATAATCTCTCTCCAGTCGTGATAAACTTGATCCGCGTTCTTACAAATGTATTTTTCTCGGGTTACTCTCGACACGTAGAAAGGATACAAGTGCTATAGTCCCTCATTACGGAAGCACTTTGTAAGTCGACGTGACTTTTTTGAAAATATCCCATATTATTCTCTTGAGGGTACTCGGTTGACACCATTGTTGGCACCACCTTGTCTTCCGAGATTGCTCGATTCGGGCGACCATGGTCTTTCCGAGACCGCTATTCGACCATCAATTACACGGGTATATGTTCGACGTTCTTCTGCTGCCGCTACTCTGTTGCACCTCTCGGATACGGCTCACGTGCCCACACCATCTCCTCAAGCGTCTTGGATCCGACACTCGATCTTCCTATTGCTCACCGTAAAGGTATTCGCTCCGCACTTCCCATCCTATCTCTCAATTTGTGTCCTATGATCATTTGTCTCCCTCTTTTTGCGCTTTTCGTGTCTTTGTCTCTCTATTCTTGTTCCTAAGTCTTATCGGGAGGCTCTTTCTCATCTGGATGGCGTTCGCTATGGAAGAAGAGATGCGCGCTTTGTCTTGAATCATACTTGGGATCTTGTTCCCGACCATCTGGAGCACATATTGTTGGTTGTCGTTGGGTGTTTGTCATCAAACACAATCGATGGTACTCTTGATCGTCCTCAAAGCTCGTCTTGTGGCCAAAGGTTTCACTCAAACCTATGGGCTTGACTACACCGAGACTTTTTCTCCGGTTGCCAAACTCAATTCCCATTCGCATTATTATCTCTCTTTGACCAACCTTGATTGGCCTCTCCATCACTTGATGTCAAGAATGCTTTTCTTCATGGAGATCTCTGAGAGGCAGTTTATATGGCTCAACCACCCGGTTTTGCGTCCAAGGGGGAGTCTGTGTGTCATCTTCGCAAATCTATTTATGGCCTCAAACAATCTCCCCGGGCTTGGTTCGATAAATTCAGCAGTACCGTCGTGTCTCATGGTATGACACGAAGTCAAGCTGATCACTCCGTCTTCTTTAAAAGGACCACCAGTGGTATTGTGATTCTCGTAGTCTATGTGGATGATATTGTCATTACAGGGAGTGACAATGATGGGATTCAGGTATTAATTCGTCACCTTTGTTCTAGTTTTCTCACCAAGGATCTAGGCAAGCTTCGGTATTTTCTTGGCATTGAAGTGGCTCGTTCAGGCGAGGCATCAGTTTATCACAACGGAAATACACTCTCGATCTCTTGAAAGATACAGGTTATCTTGGTTCTAAACCTGTAGCTACTCCTATGGAGACTAATCATAAGCTTATGCCTGACGATGGTGAGTTGGTTGACGATCCTGAGTTGTATCGGAGACTTGTGGGTAAACTTATTTATCTCACTATCACTCGACCCGATATCTCCTATGCAGTCAGTATTGTCAGTCAATTTATGACTTGTCCTCGAGTTTCTCATATGGAGGCTGTTGTTCGCATCTTGAAGTATCTTAAAAATGCTCCTGGACGTGGACTTCTCTACAAAGCGTCTGGACATCTTCGTATCGAAGGGTATACGGATTCTGACTGGGCAGGATCTCCTGCTGATCGTCGTTCTACCACTGGTTATTGCACCTTTATAGGTGGCAATCTTGTGACTTGGAAAAGTAAGAAACAGTCTGTTGTAGCACGTTCTAGTGCTGAAGCAGAGTATAGAGCAATGGCTCATACCACTTGTGAGTTGACTTGGTTGCGTACACTTCTACATGAGTTTGGGTTTCCAATACATGATCCAACTCCGTTATATTGTGATAATCAGGCTGCTATCCATATTGCTAATAATCCAGTATTCCACGAAAGGACCAAACACATTGAAGTTGATTGTCATTTCATTCGGTCGAAAGTGGAGTCAAAAGAGATCAGCACGCCTTTTGTTCCTTCAGGCTCTCAACTTGCTGATATTTTCACGAAGGCTCTTCCCAAGGCTTCCATTGATTCTATTTGTCGCAAGCTAGGAGTATACGATGTATACGCTCCAGCTTGAGGGGGAGTGTTGAAAAGGAAAGAATATTGTAGCACATGTTGTAAATCAATTAGGCAATTAGACAATTAGGAAGATTGTAATTAGTCTAATTAGGTAGATAGCAATTTCCTTATTATTTCCTTTCCTAAATTATCTTGTACACAGTCTATATATTATGCCTCCTAGTGAGAAGAATACACATCAATTATAATCTTTCAACACGTAGCATTACGTTGTAGCCAGTGATTGCCCAGGTTGGTGTGTGTTCACCTTTGGTGTAGCAACCCTTCAGATGCTCTCCCTGTCCATGCCGAATACCCCCGCTTGGTTCCGTTCCGCCGGATAGGGCCAGGAGCTGATTTGGGGAATCACGGGGCCTTACTTATTGGGGGGGGGCTCGATTCTCAAATGGAATGATTTATAGAATCCAGGCCAAAAATTCCTTTCACACCCACTTGCAACATGTGGCTGAATATATAAGGAAATTCACACACCTCGGAAACATCCATCCTATATCCTTTACTTGCCAACTTGATCGCTCGTCTTATTTTCCATTTGCTTCAGCGGGTGGTTTATGTCTGGTCCTTTCGGGTCGCCTGACCGGGACTGATGGAGCTTCGTGACGGGGTTTTTGTTTGGGGTCCAGCAGGTCTCTAAGGCTTCGATGTACTAGTACCTGCCACCAGTGGAGGATTTAGTGAACATCTTGAAATGGAAATGGAACTACACCTTGCTTGTCGGTCAAGGATGCATTTCTTTTGTATGACACACAGGAAAAAGATAACCAAGGAAGTGGCTGGTGAATGTGGCGTTACTATAGATATGAACACTTTTGATGTTGAAATGGAAAACCATTGACACCAGTCTCAGGCTGCACATAGTGCTGTCATACTTGAAGTTGGCAATGATGCTGATCCAACTGGAAGTATTTCTGACATGGAATTTCTAAGCTACGACACACTTTCCTCCAGAGCAGTAGTTGAGGGTCTCTTACTTAATGGGAAATCAATACTACAGGTTTCTAAAGGAAGTGAAGAAGAAGTTCTTCTCAACAGAACACCATTTTATTCTGAATCAGGTGGTCAAATTGGAGATAACGGGTTTTTGTTCATTCTTGAAGCTGGAAACCGAGAGAAAGCTGTTGCAGAGATAAAAGATGTAAAAATATCCCTTGGTAATATTTTTGTTCATATGGGTACTGTGAAGGAGGGAAGTATAGAGGTTGGCAGAGAAGTGGAAGTTGCAGTAGATGCAAGGCTGAGGCAACGAGCTAAGGTAATAGTTTCTTCATTTCAGTCTGTACACTTTTATCTGTAATCAAAACCAGTGGACATGCATCGAAATTATCCCTAAGTGGTCTAACTATATTTGGTCATAGGTTCATCATGCGGCTATACATTTGCTTCAAGCTGCTCTTAAGAAGGTCATACGCAAGGAAACATCACAAGCTGGTTCATTGGTAGCCTTCGATCGTCTTAGATTTTATTTCAACTTACATTGGCCATTTTCGGATAACGAGCTCATGGAGATTGAAGATACAATCAATAGCTGGATTGCGGATGCCACACTACTGCAAACTAAAGTGATGCCTCTAGCTGATGCAAAAAGTGCAGGGGCCATTTCGATGTTTGGAGAAAAATATGGAGAACAGGTTCCAGTTCTATATAAGCTCTTTTTAGTAGTTCAGACTGAACACGTGAATGCAGCTGTAGTTATAGCATTGTCTTTTAGCGGAATTTTTTCAGAATGTAGAAATTTTGGATGCTCAAAGGATATGATTGTGCAACAGGAGATCATTGTACAAATCTACTGCATTAAATGTCACTCTCATTGATAACCCTCACTCTTCCTTCAAAAGAGGAATGTACAAAGAATACGCAGGAGACCTTATTCTCGACCAATTGATTTTTCCACCCTCTTTCGATCCATAGAGCATAAACAAATAGAGGCATGGAATCAATCACTTAACTATATAGTGGTAGAATACATAAACCACAAAAAGAACATAGTTTTTTGTTCTTCAATTACCCATGAAGTTTACGTCCTTACAGTCCTTACAGATCGCACAGTGAGCACAATATACCCCTCCACCGCAATTCACTTAACTGAGGTTTACGTCATTACAAACCGCACAGTGAGCACATGTACACCTCTACCGCAATTCACTTAACTGTAGCTTCTTCTAAACCTTTCATTCCTCTCTCATCGTCCTCGTCCAAAGTCCTTAAATCATATACCAAACACCAAGCTGTAAACAAAAGAGACTAAAGAAAAAGAATATGGAATTCAAATGGAAATAAATGCCATAAAGAACTTGAAGCAAGTGAGAAACGTATGCCAACCACACTAGATATCTACCAGCCAAGCTGGTGAAAATAAACTCAGGAATTTTCTCTCTTCCTGCTGTCCATTGTCGCTAATGTTCGCGGACGTCCATCACAAATAAACTTCCTTCGATATTAGGCAAACAATTTCTTTGCTGACCAGCAATATTAGTTGTTTCTGATAAAGTGCCCCATACTTAAAGTATGGATAGAAACCTCTTCAATTTTCGCCCATTATCCATGGTAATTAACAATTTCTCAACTCATTAATTCCTCGTTTTCCCCTCACTTATATGGGATTGATGATTCAAAATCATATCCTTTTTTATAATTTTTATTCGACATTCTAGCCCTATTTATAGTAAAGCTCTAGGCCTCTAGCATAGCCTTCGATAGTCTCTATGCTCTACCAGAGCATTTTAGGTATTTACCTATACTCGTATCTCCCAACTTGATAAATCAACACCGAGGATATTTACTCGACACGAATTACAACTCCATCATCACACATTCCTCAAACATTACCTTATGAAATCCCAATCAAACCATAGGTTAGCTGTTTAGAAATTCTTTTCATGCACGATTAGATAGTGCATGTAGTTGTTCGGTTCTCCTTATAAACCATTGGAATGACAGTTTTAAATAAGAATCACTTCCATTGTCAATCTTTGCCGCATAAAACCAAGTCTAAAATGCTTTTACTTCTAAATCCTAGTGTTTTCAAAAGTATTAAAATTGTCTAGTAATTTCAAGATGTCATTCTGCACTGGATATGGGATTTTTTACTACGTAGAATACACTTGAGGAGAACCATTAAGACAGAATTAGATAGATTACAAGAACACGCTCTCACCATTTGGGGAATAGATACTGAGATAAATTGGAACAATTGAAATTTGTTTCCTACAGCCAGCCTCCCTATCAGACTCGTGAGCAATCTCCTTCCTCACATATGCTGCACAAGATACAACTAAAATTTAGCATGTGTGACTTAAAAGATAAAAACCCAAACTAAAACAGTAAGATGGAGAATTGCTTCAATGAACTACTGGCTGGCATTCTATTAAAGCTCATCTCAATTAAATAATGATAAACATAAGTAGCAGGCTTTCTAAAACGAGTAAGCTAATAACTTCATAAAAATAATGATAAACTTCAGTGAACCCGTTTCTTGGGGCGTGCATGAATTCAGCATATTCCCTTCATCAATTCTACGAAGATGGAGCACAAGAGGGTGCCAGGTAACAATCCTTACACGCAAAGTCTCACATTAGTTTTTGGGTTTATTGCATACGAGTAATTATTCAGCATTCCCAGAGCAAAATGTGGCGTTCCTTGCATGGAAGTACTCTGAACCATTTACATAATAACAAATCATCCGGTAGAAACAATCATCATTTACTTCTATGTGGTTGGGAGACAATGAGTGACACACCTAAGATTTTTTCCCTGAAAAGAAGAGAGTAAATGGGAGAGAATTGAGGAGTAATGAACTCAAATGGTAAGTTTTTGAGGCTTGAAATTTGAGTTGGAGATTACATACTTCCTCTGTATGAAAGAAGTCTGGCTGACAGGTCCTGTTTTTCTCCTATACATAAAGCTTCGCTTGCGGCCTGCTGGTTCTTGGCTCCAATCCAAAACAGATTTCAAAATTTGCTAAGATATGTGCTCTGTCACTACAACAAATATGACTTTCTATAGCATAATTTCATAGCATTTTTTTAAAAATGCTATAATAGAGAAGCAACCATAGCATTTTTTGAAGTTAAAACAAAGAAAAATAAGAAAGGCTTTAAACATAGCATTTCTTTTACACAACTATCGCATTTCCCCCAAAATTCCCCCAAAACATAGCATTTCCCCCAAAATTCCCCCAAAACATAGCATTTTATACCTTTTTACTCCTGGCGGCAAGTGTGGGCGCCAATCCCCCATCTGCCTCCAAAAATTTCTAATCCCCAAAACACTCATCCACCGCCAATCTCTCTCTCTCTCTCTCTCTCTCTCTCTCTCTCTCTCTCTCTCTCTCTCCCTCTCCCTACTCCGCCTCCTGAACACCACAACCGCCAACACCCACCTAATCAAACTCCGCGGCCACCAAATCGTTGAAGACCGGCCTTGCATGTTCTCCTGCGCAGAAAATTACAGAAGGGTTTAAATGCAATCTGCTGGTTTGTTCGATCCTTTCTCTCTCTTGTTCTCCTACTTCCTTTTTCCTTGATTCTTGCCCTAATATAATGCTAGGGTTTACTCTTCAATAATCTTCTTGGGATAATCATTTAAGGATTTGTACAGATTTTAAACTTTTGAGGGTTTTGATTTACTTCAATAGGCATTTCGAAAAAGAGATTGGGGCTTTAAATAATGTTCATGAATTAAACATGTTCCAGTTGCACTATGGGGCGTGGTGAGAATCATTTAAGAGTACTTAAGAGGGTACAATGATGTTTTGTATGTTCTTATTAATGAATTGTTTTCCTGAATTCTTCCAGAACTTGTTTTGCTTGATGTTAAGGGCCTGATGGTAAAACAGTCAATAGGTGGGTCTTTAACTATGGGACTGGAAGACCTTTCATAGAATATAGCTCTGAAGCGATGATGTAAAATAGAATGCAGTGTTTAGCAATCACTGATCAAATACAGGGCTTTCATTCTTTTCACAAATTACTTTATATGGGAGTGAGAATTTTTTTTAAATATGGTGGTTGATAGTTGAGTGCATTACACATAGTTTAGTGTTCTCATTCAGTTTATTGCCTTATCGGTCACTAGCTCTATCTGGTTTGTTCATATAATGTAACTGCAGATTGGACCTAGGATAAGAAGATGTTTTAAATCATGAAGTCAATTGAAGTCCTTAAATCAGAGGTATAAAAGTAAATTATTACTAAAAGAATTAGGGAAAAGATTTCACACTTTACTCTCACACGAAAACACTCCATTTTATGGGGCCAAGAGTGTAGAAATAATAGTGAACATTCATATTTCATGAGTTCTAAACAAGGAAAGTGTTAATATTTTAGTGGATGAAACATAGTTAAGGATCTATGCCTACAAAGTGTAAACTCACCCACTCAACTGATCGACCTAGTGTATTACAATGCATGATAGTATTATGAATAGTAAAAATAAAGATGCATTTTAATTTAATATTCTACCCTGCCAAGACCTCATAATTGTGGGAGTCTCGTGAATAGGCTCTCCTGTTTCATCTTTTTGTATTTGTTTTCAAATAGGAATTACGAGACTTAAAGTGGAGGGTCCCTAATATTCAAAATGTTAGTGGTGTTTAAAGTTTAAACATTTTCTTATTTAGTATTTGGATGTTGTGCACAGAATACAAATCCATCTTTTACTGTGCCTTTGTTGCCTGAGCCAGGGCTATTTGGAGGTTTCAATTTCCTTGGGGTGAACTTCATGTCAAATAAAGTTGAACTATACTGGTTTATAGATTTCTTAGGCAACTAGGGCCTAGGGGTGTCCAGTTGTCATTGCCGCTTAATGTATACTGTGATTCATCTAGCTCAGTTTGTATCCACTGCTTCTTCTATTGGGGGATTT
Source organism: Vaccinium myrtillus (assembly GCA_016920895.1). Lineage (NCBI taxonomy): Eukaryota > Viridiplantae > Streptophyta > Magnoliopsida > Ericales > Ericaceae > Vaccinium > Vaccinium myrtillus. The sequence goes on from CM029279.1 coordinate 3,825,686, forward strand.
AACAGAGAGGGGAATAGTACCTCAAGTTCCAGCATTCCTCCAAGCCCCCTTTTTGGTTAGTTAGAACCTTGTAGTAATTTGTTGTTTTTCTTTTTCTCTTTGTAGAATGGACTTTGTACGAACTGGTTGCTATTGCAGCTATAGACTGCCAATGCATTGATGTTGCAATGGTACAATGAAGTTCTTTCTGTATGCTGTTCCGAATAGCTTTCAGTTTCTCCATCTGCTGATAACTTTGTTTAAATTTGCTGGATATTTATCGATTGAGTATTAAATTGATGAACATTCAAATCTGTGCTCTCAATTTCTCCACTTTGGGTTTTAATAGTGCTAGTATATGGTGATCTTCATGGGCTGCTCACTGGGCCTTGCGAAAGATGTAGTTTTTTTTATATGGTCTTCAATGTGTACTTTTATTTTCCATACTGGTCTTGTATGGAAGTATGAGTAGCTTCAAATGTTATTTGTTTCTTTGATAACAAACACTACTTAATAAGGAAAGAAACGAGGAAATCCTAAATCAATGTAGGACCAATATCTACGTAATATTTGGCTACCTTGGGACACAAGTGAGGTATATTAGTTTGAAGTTTAGGGCAGATTTCTTTTTTCTTTTTCATTGAGGGTGTGAAGGGACTATATGGTAACCCTTTGCTTAAATAGGGTTTACATGAACGATCTGCTTAGATCTTTCGCTCTTCGTAAATGAGTTATTTGGTTGGTCAACCATTTGGGATAAGGTTCTTACCATTAACCTCCTTGTGATTAGGGGACTAGGAAGTGTCAAATTACTATTGTTATGCAACAAGCGTAACTTGAATTTTGTACTTTCTTACCTATATTGTATTGCTTTTGAAGTGCCATTAATCTTCTTTTGGACTTTGGTCATGAGCGCTAGTTCAACAGTCTGGGTGAGTGGCTCATATGGCTTTTAGTGCATGGCTAGCATAGGTTGCTAATTCCATCACTTGTATGGACAACTTAAGATGAACCCAAACTACAATGAGGAGAGCACATTGAACACACCCATATTTTTGGGGATGCTGGACATGCTATGGAATATCTTGACCAGTACAAGGAAATCCTTGAGAGGCGAAGGGGTAGGTTTAGAAATTGTGAGTAGCAGTAGTAGGAGAGTATTGTTGACTCTCCGAAGCTCTCTTCATGCATTTGTTTTCTTATTGTTCTAATTTCATTTTTTTATCCCTGTGATGAACGAAATTTATTTTGCCGATTAAAAAAAAAAAGAAAAGAGTTGTCATGCCCCCTTGTATAAAGGGTTTACTTTTAGACATTTTAGGAGGTCGTTTCTTAGTAAGATTAGGATTTTAGATCTTGGGATGTGGATAACTATGGCACCATCCAACCTTACAGCCTTAGCTTTCCTAACCCCTCCAGGATTAGGTATAACTGTCGGTCTAGGACTGTTAATGTCTGTCCCAACGGGTACAAATTTCTTATCTTTGCTTTCTGTTTTCCTCTTTATTATTTTCGATAGTAGTGTTTCATCGTTATCATTATTAGCTTACTCAACTTATATATCCTTTGCTTTTCCTCAATCCAGGACGCTGCACAATAAAGATTATCAAGAAGGTGAATTCACCTGGATATATTGAACCAAAGGTGCATATAAACTGAAACTGAACTACCTCTTTGTATCATAATTGAGGCCCTGATATAATTTTGCAGTAACATGCAAAACTTTGTTCCTTTCCTTAGTTTTATCAGCACGTTGAATATCTCAACACTTGCTCATTGAGTCTTTGCCATTGTTTTGACGTCTTAGAATATAATTTCTCTTTATCTGTCGTAATCCGCTTGTAGCTTAGCATAAACGGAAGCGGCAAGTTAAGGAAAGTGCTTATGTGTTGTGATTATTTCCCTTTTATGTCCTGGAGATAGCACTGACATGCCTCCATTGTACTAAAGGGAAGCCTTTGCAAGGTTTGGTGTTGTGTATTTACATGCGATTCTCAGGAATTGGAACTGAGTGGGACTTTGTAGACACAAATAGGAAATATGTAAATGGGATTACAAGTTTTCTTTTGATGTTCATCTTTGGCACTAGTATTCAACCACAGCTCTCTCAGTTGGGTAATGTTTTACCAAAGATTGGAGATGGTACGCCTTGTTGATGAATAGTTGAGCTTGTCTCTCGGCAAGGCTTAATATATGGTGCAAGATTTATCGGTCCTGCAATTTGGCCATTGTTCTATTTCATTTTCTCTTCCAATTTTGTTTGTATATTCGTGGAACTTTTTGTACCCATTATTGTATTTTTGGTTATGCCTCTTGTTAGGTTAGGCCCACCACCCTTATAACTTTGGAGTATATACTCCCTGTAGTTTTGCCCCATTCAAAATAGAGTTCATATTGGTGAAAACGTGCTACATGGCAATGATCAAATTTATAGATGTGTGCTATAGATGTGTATAATATATAGACAATGAAAACGTGCTACATGACACTCATCAAATTTAAAACCTATATATTCCAATCAAATTTACCATTTTCTTTCAGTGGTGGGTATTTCTAACTACTTTGAATAATGATGTTTCGTTTGTTTTCCTTCTTTCAACTTTCTAGGCTTCGAATACGGCAACGACTGAAGGAACACAGACTACTCCCATTGTTTCTCCCTCGGTAAGAAGTTATTTAGTTTTTAGCTACGCATTCGGGAAAAAAAATAGCATAATTTTACACTGTTGCATAAAAAATGCTGAATGGGATGATTTTTGTTGTGTTGCCTTGTTGCTAAAGAGGGTTACCACTAACCCTGATAGCGACTGCAAGTTGCTTCATTGGACGGGAACAGGAGAAGTAGTTGCTGAAGGACGTTGGTCTTCGAGTGATCCAAATGAACGTGTTCATCATATTCCTCTCGGACCTAATGCAATGAGAGTTTGGGTAGACATTGCAAAGAATGGTGCAGCCTTTTTTTGGAGGCCTACGAGTGATATGGAAACCATTGAAGATACTGTTGGAACTACTGTTGCATGGCCTGCTGACAAAGTTCTTATGGACTCTACGCCCAGGTAATCCACTTTTTTTTTTTCACTTCCAAAGTTGTTGTGGGATCTACTCTATAAGCTCTTTAAGACGAATTGTATATTTATCGCATTTGATACTCGAATATGGGAGCTTTGCATCTGTGGAGTTCCTTGCTGAATCTATTCATGTGATGGTTTTCTGGATTGATCTCTATACTGCTGTTGTGTTTTGCATCTGTCTGTCTCTCTGGATGCTATCTATCTGGTATGGAATGCTATCCTTGTTGCTGCTGTGAATTTCATCTGCGTCTTTGCGTTCTATTGCTATCTACTTGCTGGTGTTGTTTCTAGATTTTCTGCTATTTTGCTACTGCCCTGCATTTGCGGAGTCAATGCTGACTTTATTCATGGGCTGGATTGGATTGATTTCTGCTGCTACTGTGAATGTGCATTTACTTTCTCTAAGCAAGGTTTCAGTTGTCATATCATTGTTGACATTGAAAGATATGAAGCGTGGCACTACACCATTCTGTGGTTTATGCTTCTTTCTGCCCCGTAGTTAAGTAGGAGTAGTTATTACTCGGTTGTTTATGCGGTAATATGGGCATTTGGAACATTGACTTGTGCTGTATAGTTTATGCTCTTCGGTTTATGTGGTAATATGGGCATCTGGTCATAGAATTTCTTTAGTATTTTCCATCATGAAAGCTTTGCATTTTCATTTCTTTAGCTGGCTAAACGTATTATTGCACATCACTTATCTGTGACATTTAGGACATCGACTAAAAAGTCAGTTATTACTATCTGTGATTTTAAGTCCAATATAACATTGCACCACATTTAGTACAATAGGTAATGATCTCAAACTGATCTATTATTTACTGGTCGTGTAAGAAGTTTTTCGTCTGATCAATGAATTGACCAATTATAGCTTAAGTACCTTTTTTGGACAACATCACTTTTGGAGTAAACACGTGTGCAATTGTTCACCTGACATTAGAGCAGTTCTTTATTGGACGTGTGGAGTGATTTCTTGGTTTGCTACTGTTCCCTTGGCTTTTGATCAAATATTGTTGTTGCACCTGTCTATGCTACTTTGACTATGTTGTTGTTTCTAGATAGTTGTTCCTGATCAAAATGACATGCTACTGCTATTGTTAACCCGATGTGTTACTGGTGGTGCTATCAAGTTGATATTCCCTCGTCTGTTATCAATTTTTACCCAGTTTTAATTTGGATGCAAATTAGGAGTGAATTTTGGTTGTTTTAGTTATGAGGCACTATATTTTGTGACTGATTGACTGATATATTAGGTTTCGTCCACTTAAAAGGTGGCGTGATCGTGTCTGACATTTTTTGGACACTCTAGGACACGTGTTCGATACTCTTTTTCTCGTGTCCATTATTAGAAAGTAGAAATGTTAATTCGGACACGTGTCGCACACTGTTTCTTTAACGTGATGTCAAGTTTGGATGGATACATGTCTGGATATTTTGGTATTACCATTAATTGGAAGCTCATGCAGTTAGTGCTTTCCCTAAATCCACTATTTTAAGTATCATTGATTTATGCATTAGGTGCCAAAATTTTGACTCTTTGGAAGTAACTTCAATGAGCGAATATCTAATCAATTTGCATCTACCATGTGTAGGTCTACGGGTTGATAGAGAAGAGAGATTGTTTCATCACTTTTTGCTGATCGAAGATTTGATCTTGCTACTTCTGGTTATAATTTAATTGGTGGAAGTGCTTTTGATGATATTTGGCTGGAGATATAGATACATGACATTGCAGTACTTTGAAGCCTTTTTGTTGATATTATGGTGCTAAGGCTTGTACTCCACTTTTGGTATAGATAGAGAGTTGGAGAAATATGTAATATACTAATTTTCTTCTATGTAATGTCAACACTTGGATGTTCAGATAGTGATATTTTTTGGGGATTTGTATGGAATATTGTGAAATCATTTCCAAGAAATGTGAAATCTTTGAGATCATGTTTTTTGTTGGGTTACTGTTGTATGAGTGGTATGGAATTAAATTCAGGTACTGGAATAAGCACCAAATTTTTAGTAGAATAAATTGTGGTACACAACATTCGAAGAATGCAATGAAAGGTGAAACATAAATAGTAGGGAAAAAATGCTATAGAAATTATACATTAAATAGCAAGTCTAATATGCTATAGAAAATGTACAAGTAATAGCATTTTCAGAATGTTATTAAACGTAGACAAAAAAAATAGCTGTGAAGAAATGCTATAGAAACATGAAAAATCATAGCAGGTAAGAAATGCTATCTTTAATTTACTAAATATAGCAGGTGTAAAACGCTATCTTTGATAACAAAATATAGCATGCAAAAAATGCTATGGAAAGTCTCAGACTTTTTATAGCACCGGCTACCACAAGGTTTGCTGAAACGCTATATATACCATTCTATAGCATTTTTGGCATGCTATAGAAACCGACTTTTGTTGTAGTGTGTATTTAGAAGAGAGTGGAGGAAAGTATTTGCATACTCCTATTTGGAAGCAAAAGAGACGTGAAGGAAGTTATTGTTTACGTGGCTTGATTGAGTTTGTCCTGTTTTGTACAGTACTTTGAATCAAAAGAGATGTGAATAATATTTGCTATTTACATGGCATGATTTGATTGATTATGTTATGTTTCGTCTTCTTTGAGAACCCTCCAAATAACAAGACAAAACCGTGAGTACAAAACACGGCTTTGAAGCGAAGAACAAGCAACATCTTCTTTTAATATAAGAAGGATACACGGATGTGTTTACTGTGGAAGCTAAATCTTCCCCTCATGCAGTTGCATATTTGATTGTAGGCTGATGCAGGGCGCCTTATAAACTACAGGAAAAACGTGCAACAATCGAACACAAACAAGAAAGTTTAGAAAAAACTCTATCTAAACTATTTTATCATTCAATAATACTCAAAAACTGTCTTACCCTTAAGGCTTACAACTTAGTATATATGTAACGACCCGAATTTTTAGCCCTATTTTTTTTAATTAAATAGTCTTATTAATAATTTTTTTTTTTGTAATGATTAAGTTTATTTTTGTGATTTATTGGTCCTAATTCCATTACACTATCCAATTACCCTAACCAAGTTGTGACTAAATACCCTAACCAATTCCTAATTCCATTACACTATCCAATTACCCTAACCAAGTTGTGACTAAATACCCTAACCAATTCCTAATTCCCTTACGCATTAGACTGCCATGCACTCATATAAATCCATCAATTTTTCTTTTCATTTTGCCAAAAATAGTCTCTCTTTTGTATCAGCCAATGAAGGCCTTACACACCCCTTAAAGTCTTTCATTGGACCAATGAACACAAAACCTTCTCTTGTCACCTCTCTACCCTTCAGTTTTAAGCCCACACTTATATCTCTATAATACCATCCCTCCTCATCCGAAAATTTTTACTCTCATGCACCCACATCTAACCTCTACAATTTCACACCACTATCAACACCATGATCAGTACCTTCTTCTCGTTTTTCTTTTCCACTTCGGACAAAAAGAAGATAGAGAAAAGAGAAGCTCAACTTCAATGGGGTTATAAAGAGAGAAGCCCGGGAAAAGAAGAAAAAGAAGTTTAGTCCGTTCGACACGACCGAGGCCCATCCAAATCACTCCGGTTTAGCTTAATCTTCGGAAGAAAGGTAGGTTACATCCTAGTGAACCCATCGGTATATAATAAGTCGATTTTCGTTGAGTAGAAACAAAACCTGAGCATTTCGTTAGTTGCAAGGTAGTGTAAATTCGTTTTTGACCTTTTGAGCTACTGGTCTCGTCCAAAACAATCCGAACCCAACTTTTTCCATGATAGAGTTGTAGTTCATTTCATAACGAACGTTTTGATATATAATACGTCGATTTTCGTTGAGTAGAAACAAATCCCAAGGGTTTCGATCGTTGAGGAGCAGTGTCCATGCATTTTTGAACTTCTGAGCTACTGGGTCCCATCCAAAACAATCCAAACCCAACTTTTTCCATGATAGAGTTGTAGTTCATTTCATAACGAACATTTTGATACATAATACGTTAATTTTCGTTAAGTAGAAACAAAACCCAAGGGTTTCGATCGTTGAGGAGCAGTGTATATGTGTTTTTGACTTTCCGAGCTACTGGGTCACGTCCAAACCACTTCAAATCCAACTTTTTCTATGATAGAACTGTAGTTCATGTCCTAACGAACATTTTGATATATTATTTGTTAATTTTCATTGTGTATAGACAAAACTCGGATGTTTCGATCGGTGGAGCGCATGGCCATCACCTCACCCGGTATAGCCACCAACTTGTAATCAAGTGAATAGTTTGGGCAGTCAACTACACCATGCCTAATTTTTTTTATTAATTATAGTTTGACCCCTAAACTTTAGATTTATTATTGTTGGTCCTTAAACTTTAGATTTTTAACATTTTAATCACGGATTTTGGTTACTTTATATTTTAACTTTGTATTGCAAAATTTGTATCACATTAGATTAAACATGATCTAATTTAATTACCAAGTACATGACCAGACTAGGAAATGTGCCGTGATTATCTCTTGACCATTTTTGCAAACGTACTTGTTTATTTATTAGACATGTTGATTATTATTATTGCAAGTATCAAGATTTTAGAATACACTTCTTATAATATCACGTGGGTTTTAATAAGGTATTTTACATGTTTACCCTTCGTTGTGGCAAAATTATAATTTTTCCCTTGCATAAAGTTTTATTTACAAAAGGCCCCCAAAGTTAGTAAAAATTTCACGGAGGATCCTAGAACCGTGAAATTACTTTTGTTACTCTTATACTTACTCAAAATTTCGAGGGCGACCCCTTATTTCTATAAATTACATTTATGACCCTATACTTTATTTAATTACGTTAAGACCCCTTGTTTTCAATTACTTTGATTTGTGATGACTTGTGAACTTGTGAATCCTGTTATTTGAATTTGTGACCCTAAGAATATCGTTATCGCTTTGCTTCTTCTGTTGTGCGCACTTATCATGAAATTGTTGAATGTTAGAATGGACACTTAGGTTCCCGGGTTGGGTGATCGTACGTAGATTTCACGTATACGTTGAGGTTAATGGAAATTGGAAATGAATTGATTTATGGGGAGTCACCCCGAGATTTGTTGAATGGCAGACAACCAAGTGATTTCGGTTTGGAGGATTATTTGGCAGCCTGCCAGTATTTCGAAACCCTAGAATATGACAATCTGTGATTGCTTCATTTGAATTCTAAGGCGTTAAAAGGGTGGATATATTATAGACCGAGTTACGGCTATATACCTACAGGAGCTGACAGTTGTCACTCGTAGTCCAGTGGTACAGTCAGTCCCTGAGAAATTCATCCTTGTGAGGCAGTTGACGGTTGGATTAAGTACGTAACTTATGCCTTCTGTCAGGATCCCAGTCAGGGCAAGCAAGGGGGAGTTTAATCATGGATTGGTCATAGTCCTTAGTGGTTATTTGGGAGGAAAATTCTCTAGGTTGAGAACTTAGATGAAAATGTAAGTTAATGACTAGTAATGAAATCAGTTATGTGTTTACTCTTTTACGTGCTGCTTTTCAGTCATATATGTTGTTCTTGTATGTTATGTAAGGGTTGGGGGTTAGAGTAGCTATTGAGTGATTTATCGCTCACGGTATTACACTTTGTGTGACCTTGGTATAATACCATGATGTTGCTTCACGACTCGGACGTATTATGCCAGATTGTGATCAAACAGGAGGTGTAGGTGTCGAGGGCGACGCTTATTTTGGAACAGAAGGTTTTCCAGTGGATCAGGCTCAAGAGGAGCATTGGGATCAAGATTTCAATCTTAACCTGTAGAGCCAATCTCCCTTATTTTTTGTGTTGAAAAACCGTAATCTAATTTCCCTACAAAGTACTATGTTATTGTTGTAATCGAACTAAGACAATTATTTTGATCAAAAAATAAAAAACTAAGACAATTATGTTATTTCTGCTGCTTAATTAATGAGATCCTTTTTATTTATATTAATCATTTATAAAATGATTTAAATTAATGCGCGCTTCCGAAAATCGGGGCGTTACATTATAGGAAACCAGAAACCCTATTTGATTTGATCCGAAGAGGAAGCCAAATTAATAAAGAATGCAAAATTACCAAAAATGAAAAATTCGAAAATAATAGCAAAATAAAAAACTAGAGAAAATTCCAGAATGTTTCCCAAAATGGCAGTTTAATTCGGATTTTCCTTGCCTAAGTAATTGGCAAGTCAAATCTTTCATTAAACGGCAAATTTGGCCATTCGGAGCCCGAAACAACGACGAAAGCCCAAAAAATGACTTAAGCCATGGCCATCGGCCATGGATCTTGATCGTTGGGCCGTTTCGGGTCTGACTCAAGTGGGCCCAATGCAAAATTCCACAGCAGCATAATTACGATTTTGACATCCTAGGCTTAAAATACTCTTCTTCCATGGCTACTGCATCACATGCTAAACTCAGCATCGGAGATGCAGTGAAGTGCCACATAACAAAATTAATTTAACTACTTCGGTATTTTCGTTGAGGTGCTGATCACGAAATTTCAAAGTGTATATGATGAATGCTTCTGTATCATCTCTTCTAGCTATATGACAATGAGATGTGTCTTACATAGTTTGAAAGTGAACTGTATCGGATCCTTGTCTGGTGTATTTGATTTTGAGCTCCTTCCGTTGTGTCTCTCTCTCTAGAACTCATTGCTATGGGGGCGGGCCAGCCCAATATATTCTCTCCATAAGAAGATTGTTATTCATCAAGGTTGACCTAAATGCCCAATTTAGGTAGAAGGATTGCATGAACTTATTCACCAGACCGAAGTATCATGGGATGCCACTTTGGACCCTGGATCATATTCCAAAATTGGCCAGGTATTCGTGTTTTCTTACCAATTTCTGCATACAAAGGTAGCGACTATGGCCACTATGATTACTATTGACCAGCCTGAGTAGTATGCACTATCATACGTCAATTCTTTTAGGCTGTACTAAAAAAGTAAAAGCATCGTGGCTGAAGAGCATTTGTATTTGGTGGAAGGTGGCTATCTCAGTTTAGTGCTTAAAGCACTTTGTCTGGGATGTAATGTTGACGCAGAACAAATAGCGGCCCAATTTTATGATCAATTGGACCAGTCAAAACCTAGGAGATCCAAACAATTTCTAATTGAAAATTGCCAATTTCGACAATTTATCGACGAGCCCAGAATAGGCCCAAACTTGGTGGGCTGACGTAGAATTATGTTGCGGTCAATACTCACGACCCTAGGTCGTGATTGATGGTGGATTTCAGCCAAATTCATTCGTTTAGGCTTTCAATTTAGTAATTTTGCTATTTTAGGTAATAATTAGATTATGAATTACTCTTAGCGTGTAATTCCGTTTTCATTGTTTCCAATTGGAAATTTCTTATTTTTCTTTTTTGTTTTCAATTTTGGGAGTTTCCCCAATTTTTGGGTATTTTATTTTTTAGTAGTAATTTGCTAGTGTTTGCTAGTTTTCCCTCTAAAATGACATGTAACCTATATTATTCGGCAACTTTTATTCAATAAACAATTCAGAGTTAATCTTTTTCTTCTAGTGGATTCAAGAACTCTCGAGGATTCGAGACCTATCTTTGTTTGAACTAGTACGCTAACTAGTTTTTCGTGAATTCCGCCGCGTCAAATGTACTTGTGTAGCTTCTGGTCTTATTTAATGACGATGTTTGTAACTCTAGTTTTGTATCTGCACAAGATTGGTGAGTTGTTTCTGAAAGTATTATCACTGTGTGCGCCATTATGGTCTGATTCAGCTGAACAGTGCTGCGTTTCCTTGCAATGTGTCTTCATATAAATGGGTGTTGATAACTTGGGTTACAGTTTAACAACGAAAATGGACCAGTAGTATTGGTTTCTAGTCACCTTGAAATCAGTTCTCTTTAAAAGACACTCAAGTTTTTGTTCCAAAATTGGAATCTTTTGGTGAGTCACTAGCAAGAAGATAGGAATTTTTCATAAGCTTATTGACTTTGTTTCCCTTGTATTCAAAACCCATGTAGGCATCACACCTTCAATGGGTCGAGGGACTAGACCTGCTGATGGGACAACTTGTACTCCAGCACCATTACAAATGAAGTTAATGCTAAGATCCACTGATGAGCTGCCGCTGAACTTTGGTTTTACTGACAAGGTACTCTTCTTTGCGGGAAACAGCATGTGATTTATACATGTTCAAGCATCTTGCTATCCAGTCAAGGCTTAAGTTCTGATTCCTGTTGCCTCTCCATGGCGTGAGCATTTGTGCCTGTGTATGCGTGCGTCTGTGTTAATTTGGTCTATGACTCTTGACACTTTCTACAAAAGGTATCTCAATTCCAAGCCATATACTTTTTTTTGCTCCTCTCTTTTTCGTGTGCTTTCGTATGGTATAGATGTTTTGTGGGGCACACTTCGGGGTCTCACACAGAGTATTGAGAATAATTGAATAATGGGTGCTGTTAATGCCACGAACGAAAATGTTCCTGCCACGACAAAATGTATGAAAGGTCTTATTTGGCCCTTTTGACTTGGGATCCCAAAACGAAGACCCAGGTTTTCCCAAGTCCCTGACACATGTCTCTCTCCTTTGCTTTCCATTATATTCTGTGATTATTCTTGCTCACCCACATTTCCTCCCTTTCTCCCTCTCTACGAACTTATAAGAACCCAGATCAAGCACTTACATCTCCAAATCTGCCCTTAACGATTGGATTGAATCTCTGCCCAAGTCCTCCGTGCTATTTCTTTCTCAAATTTCTTGAAATTAAGAGGTTTTACGGAAAAAAAAGCTTTGGGATGCGAGAATCAGATCTGGATGAAGAATAAATCGATTTTGTAGTCACCTCTTGCAATCACCATCAATTCGATTTCAGGTTCCATCTCCTTTGAAAAAGGTAAGACAATTGTGTGTAACAGGGTAGTGTTGGCGAGTATATATAGAGACAATGCGTGCTTATTTGGTCACAAAAATGCGTAGAGATTAAGAGACGAAAAATGTAAAAATTCAAGAGTAATTTACTGTCACAAACTGATGATGTAGCTTCTTGTTCATTTCCCGACCTGGTTAGAGGGGCAGAGGTAGAGAGCGTGACTGCATGAGAAGTTGAGAAGTGAGAGGCAAAGGATAAGAAGCCGTTGCTTCATCCTCTTTTAGATCCTTTAGGAGACGAAACGAGTCAAAAAGGGCAGATTAGACATTTGCAATGTTCTGTCGTGGCATTAAACTTTTAGCTCGTGGCATTATCATTTCCCTTGAATAATAGTCCTAAGTTTATGTAACAGTTAATGTTAAGCTTACCAATAATATCAAACCAAAGTAAAAGATTTGGGTTTCTAGCAACAAGATCGCCAGATTGCTGCATAAGATTAAGATTTGTTCGCATCAGTCTCATCTTCCTGAATCGTTTACTAGTAATTATTCCTAGTAGGTCTGCATAAGATTAAGATTTGTTTGTTCTGATACCCGTGGCTATTTTGGATTGGCATTGTGCGGTTGGTCAGTTAGCATAATTTGGCGGCGCAGCTAAAAAACAAATGAAAAGATAAGGAAAAATTACGACGACAATGAAGATTTGATTTCGTTAGAACCAAGTCTACATCAGTTTTTTCATCTTCTCTCACAAGCGATGGTTGGACCACTACATAGTGTTGTAGTCCTACCATCAATTGTGAGAAGGATATAAGGATAGATGTACACTTGGATGATCATCAATTAGGCCCTAAAAATTGTTGAGAATTGATATTGGCACTCTCCAATTTGTTAATGGCACTCCAAAGGTGAGTGTTCCCTTTTAAGGGTACAATTTTCAGATAAGACCTTAGGCACTAAAAACCCTTGAACTGGCCCTGATTGGAGATGTTTAATTATGTTAGGAAGGGTATTATTCTCCGTAAAATCAATTGGCGGATTTTTTGCATACTCGTAAAAGATGTTCGCGATATGTACCCTAAATTTTTAACAATTATTGCATGAATATTATTGCAACTTCATGACGCTATCTATAGAGCCCATTAGTAGCACTCACAGTAAGCTGCAAATGTTATTTTTTGCCCTTAATTACCCCTGTTATAGAATGCAATGAACGCAACAATGCTACGGGTATACCTAACTTGCACCCCACATGCACATTAAGGTGATGTGGCAGATAAGGAGAAGTCCATCATTTCAGGTGGGCCATAGCATTGTTGCAATGAACGCCATCACTTTCAACATTTTTTTTATCATGTTTGTTTTTTGTTTACATTAGAACCTTATGTCATGATTTTTTTTAACCATGCTTTCTATGAGAGAGCCGTTGCGGGGGCGTACATAGATAAAGAGTATGTACAAGGAGAGCGTACATACTCCTTATCTATATAGGCCCGCGCAGCGATTAGAGTATCCTAGAATTTTTACCACGGAGATTAAGTAAGGCTTCCTTATTTACCATGGTTTTTGAATTTTTTTTTAACCATGATTCAAGATATCAATTTAATAATTATTACCATGTTTATAGGTCATTAAGTGTTTTTTACCATAAAATTGGAATATTTTTACCATGATTTTTTATCCCATTTTTTTTTTACCATGAAATATCGATTATGTGGCTGATATGTTTTACCATGATTCAAGTGCTTAATTTAATAGTTATTACCATGTTTATAAGTGATTAATTATTTTTTTACCATAAAAACCGTGATATGTGATGATTTTTTATCCATGATTCATGATTTTAAAGGATATTATATTTATCATGTTTTTTGACTAGTTATAAGTTTACCACATTACTCAATCATTGGTTTACGTTTACCATTTTTACTATGATTATACAAAATTTCTCCATCTTTACTGTGGTGGTATTTTTTTTTTTACCATAAACTTGGTGTTTGGCTCAGTGCCATTTTTACCATATTTTCTAGTGCGAATTTATTTATTTATTTATTTGCTTGGTTATCTATAATTTTACCACACATTTGTAACAAATTTTTGAATTTGAAATCTCATATGTTGTCTCTCTTAATAGATGTGATTGAATCCCATTAAATTAAGAAATGGTTGAATCCCATTAAATTAGGAAGTTATTGAATCCCACAAAATTAGGAAAACAATATAATCCTGTTTATGTAGATATTATAGTAAAAGGGTAGAAAATGTATTTCATAATGGAAAAGAATGAAAACATAACTCCGAATAGTGACCAGGATGAAAACTTACGTGATCCCCAAAAAAATATGATTATTTAATTACCTCTTAAAAATTTAAGGGTTAATATACGATTTGGGTTATGAGTGCAACAAATCTGTTAAACCGCATACCCAACCCAGCCCGCACCGACCCAACCTGAAAATCACGACTTGAAAACATGACCAGGTTAAGTTTGGAGGTAGAACAAAACTAAAGCAGGTTGGTTTCGGGTGCGGGTACAATTTCTCTAAATTGCTTTTAAGTTTTATTTATGTCAAATAATAGCCAATAAATACTATCCTATCAATGTTAAGGTGAACTCTACTTGTATGGATTATTAGTTATTTTTATGCTACTGGCTTGTGTACGAACTGTTTTTTTTTTTTTTATCGGCAAAAAGTATGTTAAGAAAATTTGACAAAAGGTACATCAAGTCGGGGGAGAGGGGATAAGAGGAATCCAACCAAGGATTAGATAATAAAACACGTGATGAGACAAAGTCCAATAAAAATCCAATGGGCCATGCCCAAACACCTAAAACATCCAATGGGAAGAATTGTTATGTGATCTATGTTAGCTATTACTAATTTTATGATATTGGTGTCATTATTTGGTCAAAGACTGGATGTTTTTTCCAACCTGCTCAACCATCAAAAAAAATAAACCCACTACTTTTAAGATGATGATGGGTTGGCTAGCTCCGGGTTAAAAATTATCAACCCGCCAAGTACAGGTTTGTTAAATAACACACTATAAACCCGTCTAACCCGAACCATGCACACCCTTACATCCCTTCATCTATATATCTACTAACTTAAAACCTCCATCTAATAAAATTTCATCGGCACCCCTCCTTACATGTATTCACCATTTTCACTTGAACCTCTTCTGTTAAGAATCTGCTAAGAATCTTAGCTTTTTTGGGTCAAATTATGCCAATTGATTATACAGAGAATATTACCCCTCCCTAACTTATATAAGCATCTCCGATCAAGGATGCAAAATTTGACATAGCATGTTTGAACGTACTCCAACTAATATGTCAATTATCTAGAAGTTATTCGATATCTCCCCTCACGTTAAATTTGACATGTGATTTCAAATCTTTTCTTTCACTACCATGTACTTTACTTTCCAAAATTTAGTAAATGTCCTTAAATAAAAACTTTTGGCATATTGGTTAGAGCGAGCATCCTAGAGATGTCAAATTCTAACATGTTAATTTGTCACCTTACGTGAGAATTTGACATCTCCATATTTGAAGCCAAGGCTGGAGATATATGCTTCCCAAATCAGCACACTCTGTTTTCTCACTCTATTTCTGTCTGTACTGAGGTGTGTTTAGCCAAATTAATTTGTTCTTAAGACGGTAGATATTGTCAATGTTTAGTATTTTTTTTTCCTTTCTGTCAAAAAAATTATGAAAATTATTTTTTTCGACGGAAAAAATAAAAGTTGACCCAATTTTTTTAAAAATTGCAAAGAAGATGACTCAAAGACAATTCTGATTTTTTTTTCGTGTTTAGCAATTTTTTTGAGACTTATAGTCATAATTGTTTGCTTTTAGATTCTATTTGTCAATTAAGATATACTTAGTTGATTCATACCTGCAGCAACAACGCAAATGAGCCCCACCAATTAAAAAGCTAACCCGAACAACATAGTTATAAAAAAAAAAAAAAAATACTATGCAAATGAGCCCCACCAATAAAAAAGCTAACCCGAACAAAATGATTATAAAAAACATATTGCATAACTAAGCAACTTATGAGCCTCACCTAAAAAAACAACTGGATGTAAAAATGATAAAGAAATACAATATATAAACAATTTTAGTGCCTCATCGATGAACATCCAAGTATACATCTACTATTACATCCTTCTTATAATTGATGGTACGACCACAATATTAAAGGGTCCCGCCATCACTTGTGAGAATATATAAAAAATGATGTAAACTTGATTCTATACAAATCAAATTTTCGTCGTCTTCGTAATTTTTCCTTTCTTTTCATTTGTTTTTTAACTGCCCCGCCAAATTATGCCAAGTAACCAAGCACATAATGCCAATCGAATAGCCATGGCCCACGGGAGTCAAAACAGAAAATATAGCCCAAGAATCCTATATACATCCACACAAACGATTTTATTGTACTCTGAATGATTGTTTTTCAATGGAGGATGGTTAGGTTGAGGCTTAGGTTTCAGGTGTAGATCTAAGTAAAGGTGAGAGGGATGGAGAGAGGTTGATTGAAAACAGATTTTCAAACCAAATCTTCATTATGAACAACCAATATCAAAATCAAGTGTAAGTACTTCTAAACTCGATTATGGGGAACTCTACTAACAGAGATCAATGAAGTTCACTTATAAGTCGAACGTACAATGCTATTTATTAACAATGGAGATAGAGGAGGAATAGCTGAGGAGCCAAGATGAGCGAGTGTGGAGCGATTACAGTGAGACTACTCTTTGGCCTGCATATGAAAAGCAAAGAAATGGACATAGTCAGTACAAGATATATGGAAGGGGATTTAGGATGCATAATGAAAGAAGCAGTACAAGTAAAGCCACCATGACCATAATGAGGAAAGTGAAACGATGCAACAACAGAATGACCTTAAGAAACACCAACACAATATAGGAATACATAGGAATAAATTCTAGCAAACGATTTAGGAAGATGAACTGATGCGAAGAATGGTCAGGAGCATAGCAAACAAATCTTAATCTTACGCAGCAATCGGGCAATCTTGTTGCTAGAAACCCAAATGTTTTACTTTGGTTTAATAGGTTTCAAAACCAACATCACACACACATAATTGTACAAATCAAATTAATAAATATGACAGATAGAGAAACCAAGTACAAAGAAGATTAGGTATTCTACTCTTGTTCACATGTAGTAACCCGTGTAACTTTATCAATGGGGTTTTGACATTTTAAGAACCAGAGAAATTGAAGTTTTTTTTAACTTCTAGACATAATCTCCTACTTTATTATGCTACATAGAATATACAAGTGCCACAAGGACGCGTAGCTATGTTAATGAGATAAGGGCCAAGCAAATGCCTAGTTGGACCAAGAGTAGGGAAAAACAAAAACAGAATAAGAGACACTCTATAACATTAACTGTTATATAAACTTAGGAATACTATTCAGTTATTCTCAATACTCTGTGTGAGACCCCGAAGCGAGCCCCACAAAATCATTTGTACCATACGAAAGCATGTGAAAGAGAGAGGAGCAAAAAAAAGTACATGGCTTGGAATTAAGATACCTTCTGTCGATAATATCAAGAGTCATAGATAGACCAAATTAAAACAGACACACGCATCCACAGACACAAATGCACACACCATGGAGAGGCAACAGGAATCAGAACTTAACCATCCAGCCTTGACAGGATAGCAAGATGCCTGAACATGTATAAATCACAACTGTTTCCCGGAAAGAAGAGTACCTTTGCCAGTAAAACCAAAATTTAGCGTCAGCTCATCAGTGGATCTTAGCATTAACTTCATTTGTACTGGTGCTGGAGTACAAGTTGTTGCACATGTGCCATCAGAAGGTCCAGTCCCTCCACCCACTGAAGTTGTGATGCCTATATGGGTTCTCAATACAAGGAAAATGAAGTCAATAAGCTTATGAAAAGTTCCTATCTACTTGCTAGTGACTCACAAATGATACCAATTTTGGAACAAAAAAGTTGAGTGTCTTTTAAAGAGAAACTGAGTTTCAAGGTGACTAGAAACCAATTCTACCGGTCCATTTTCGTGGTTAAACTGTAACCCAAGTTATCAACACCCATTTATACGAAGACACATTGCAAGGAAACGCAGCACCGTTCAGCTGAATCAGACCATAATGGCACACACACACTGATAATACTTTCAGAAACAACTCGCCAATCTTGTGCAGATACAGAACTATCAGTGACAAACAACGTTATTTAACCAATTTTCTTATCCATTGGGGAAGAATCTTTCAGTGTTATTTAATCCATGAGTCATCTTTAAAGACGTCTCCACGAACCTTGTGCCAAACTTAAAAAAGTATCATGACTTAATGTATTTGGTAACTCCGCAAGATGAGCAACTTTCCACCTAACCAGGTATGGCACATTAACATCTCTCACCCTGTTTAATTAGATTCCAGCAACATCATCACAGCTACCAAAACGACAGCACGATGACAACTGACCTCAGAGGCTGGCTAAGGCTCACATAGAAGGAACAAATATCCAGAGAGACATTCTTCCTGATGTGAAAAAACATCAACATGCCTCTGATATACAAATCTACATGGGATGTCTTGTGAGTTGGTGCGTTAGTCTTATGTATTTCAGCATCTATCTAGAATGAAAGGATAATCAAGGCCCCAACTACGTATTAAAGTTTACATCGGATGATTGAGATGTCCAGCGCCAAAATGTTGATGAAGACCCTAGGGGCAATACATTCTATGCATTTTATAAGCATTATCAGGAATGAAGTGACTACTACTCTAACATGTAACCTAATTAAACAAATGAAGGCTTTTATGAAGTTTCTCAAGGTACAATGCTACTTTGGACACTAACAAACATCTACTCATTCTAGTTTTCAGAGGGTGTGTAAAAGTCAAGTTGTAGAGGCGAGATGTGCTAAAACGATCGAATTGACTCGGGAAGCTATTAGAAAAATAAAATGGGAAGAACACCACTATTTGAGCCCCTATTTGTCTTTTCCTTTTTCGTTCAAATGTGTTTAGATTAGATAAACTTCCAAACAAAATTACCCCTCTAAGTAAAACTCTCAATTATGTAGAAAATCTCACCGCTTGATATTGCTTCATGCGCCAATTGAGGGCATATGAAATGCACATGACAGTCAATAGCCCCTGAGGTTATGATCATTCCTTCTCCAGCAATAGCCTCAGAATTAACCTGATTGAAATAAAGGTTAATCTGATGCATGATCATAAATCCATGATATGATTAATCCTAAAAAATTGACGAATGACAGTGCATACTACTTAGGCTGGTTGATAGTAATCATAATGCCCATAATCGCTAACTTTGTAAGCAGAAATGGAGAGAAAAGTCGAATACCTGGCCAATTTTGAAATATAATCCAGGGTCCAAAGTGGCATCCCATGATACTTCTGTCTGGTGAATAAGTGCATGTACTCCTTCCACCTAAATTGGGCATTTAGGTCAGCCATTGACGAACAACAATCTTCTTATGGAGAGACAATATCATGGGATGGCCCCCATATCAATGAGTTGAATAGAGAAAGAGACAACATAAGGAGCTAAAAATCAAATACATCAGACAACGATCCACAACAGTTAACACTTTCAAACCATGTAAGACACATCTCATTGTCATAGAGCTAGATGAGGGTGATATAGAAGCATTCATCATATAAGTTTTGAAATTTCACGATCAGCAAGCCTTAGTTTACCTCAACGAAAACACCGAAGTAGTTAAATTTTGTTATGCGGCACTTCACCACATCTCCGATGCTGAATTTAGGCTGCAATCAAATATACATAATACATCTACATGAGGTGAAGATTTAGCTTCCAGAGTAACCACAATTTATATGTAGATATAAAGGGCAACCTACTGGACAAGACTTGGCACTGTTTTTACAGAATATAATTTGCCATGTTAGCAGTCCCTACTCTTTTCTGTTCTTTTCTTCTTCTTTTTTTGCGAGAGAATGGCAAACAATTACTTCAATAATGTCCTGGATCTCTACGGAAAAATGGTCAACTAAGTAGTGGCTTTCCTCCGATCAAATACTAAACAGGGAGTCACCTCAATGAAGTGATAGTGGCTTCCAACCTGAATGTTATCAAAATGACAGTCATCTTCGCAACCGATTTTTCTTGAGTACAACAAAAATGAACCGGTGATAAGTTAACTCCATTGGATTTTACAGCTCTGAATGTCAAATAAGAGCTTTCTTTGTGTGAAATTGTCAAGTTCTAATCATGTAGATCTAGGGAAGCCTAAAATTTCAATGTTAAAAACAAAACTATTAAACTTCTAATACCTAGCTCCAAAATCAGACCACAGGGTTTAATTTTAAAACAAAAGCAGATCATAAATCCATGAAATGATTAATCCTAATAGGAGTTCATTTCTTCCTATATGCTTTCCGGAAAAAGAGTAAGCGTGTATCAAGAATCCAAGATGATCAAGGATGGAGCCAGGGAAGGGCTAGTAGGGGCAGTCGTCCCCCCTACATTTTAAAAAAATAATACTATTGCATTGAAAAAAAAGAAATTTATCATCAAACTATATAGTCTCGTCCCCCCTCCGTTTTTTCGTTAAAAAAATAATAATACTAACAACTTCAATATTTATCAAGCTACGAAACAACTTTGTACTAAAATTGGTTTTAATGAATTTTAATTACAATTCCCAACTCACTTAAAGTCAGGGACTCAAGGCCCGTTCATTTTTAAGAACTAAGGCTCATTGAAATTTTGGAAGCCCAAAACTCTTTAATGTGGTCTGATGCCTGATTTCAATAGATACTAAATAGGATTAGATAAACGTTACTCCCTCCGTCCCTTTTTAAATGTGTTACTTCGTAAATCCAACTTATTAAAGAAACATCATCATTACACCTTTCCCATCAACTTTTTCCTCCACTTTATACTTTTCACATCAACTTTTACCTCTATTTTCCAAAATTATCCTCCACTTTTACCTATTAACTCTTTACCCACTAACTTTTCAAAAGGGCAAAATGATAATTGTACAAACTTTTACTCATTAACTTTTCAAACCACACACTTATTTAGGGACAGCCCAAAATGGAAAGTTAAACACTTAAAAATGGACGGAGGGAGTAATATCTTTTGCAATCTAAGTTGATATTAGAAACATGTTTAGTTTCATATATATTGGTGTTATTTTGTATTTTTTTTTAGTCAGTAAAAATTCATATCATTGTCTTATTTTAATTTTTTTATTGTCTATATTCGTCCCCCTACGCCAAAATCCTGGCTCCGTCCCTGAAGATGATACAGGTCAGAAGATCATACCTTGAATCGTGTAGCTATTCCTTCTGGTATGTACAACCGCATGCCATATGCTTTCCTCCTATCAGAAACTAAGCAGGGGTTCGCCTCAATGAACTGGTAGGGGCTTCCAACCTGAATGTTACCAAAATGACAGTCATCTTCGAACCGACTTTTCTTGAATACAACAAAAATGAACGGGTGATAAGTTAACGCCACCGGGTTGTACAACTCTTGAATGTCAAGAAAAATCTTTCTTTATGTGAAATTGTCAAGTTCTAATCAAACAGACCAAGGGAAGCCTAAAATTGTAATGTCAAAAACAAAATTATTAAAATTCTACTGCCTAGGTCCAAAATGTACCACGAGGTTTAATTTTATAACAGCAGCAGACAAAAGACTCCTCATTTTTGTCGTCATACTGGAATGTAGAGAGCGAAATAAGTGGGAAAAATGGTTACCTCCTTATACCAGCAGAACAACATAAAAATAAAACTAGATTCAAGTGCATGTTCTCCTATGTTCATCAAGCTCTGGCTTTGATTCAAATGTATTGTGGCATTTGCCACATACTTCACTCCTGTTCCTATGTGTACTTGTATTGTGACTCTTGATCCCACTCTCATAATCGAACTTCTTTTGACAAAATATGCAGAAGAAGGCTTGTTTGATTTTCTTCGTTGATGCCTTTGGCTTTTGGGGTTTGTGTTTTGCAGGCATGTCATCGATGTTTGGGTCTCGAATATTTTTTCGCACAAGGATAGAGAGCCGTAATCAAGACTTTGGTTTTCTTGAAGATTTTGGTTTTCTTGAAGTCTCTGTGTTTCTCGAATTCTACAGTAGGAGCAGAGGGAGGGAGAGCGTAGGATCAAGACGCATTAAAAAGGGTGAGGCTACAATATCCTCCTCTGTCTGGGGAACACCATATCCCCCCCAGGACACCCAATCCGAGCCGTCCAAATTTAGACGGCTCAAATCCGAGAGTGGTATTTTTGTAATTTTCGGGTGCAAATTTACTCTATCGGATCTGAGTTGTCCAAAACGTGTTTGGACGGCTCGGATTGGGTGTCAAGCACCACGTGTCCCTACCCAATCCGCACCCAAAATTTTCTCCTCAACCGGATACCCTTTGCATAAGAAAAAAGAAAATTCTAACCGGAAGGATTTAACTGTGGTCTATTTTTTTTTTTTTTTTTATCAGATTTAACCGTGGTCTATGTTCTCGACAAACTCTAAACCGTTAACAAAACGGATTCGATCATTGTTTTGGGCCCGGGAATAGCCCACAAATGGCCACAAATTGGATTGGAGCTCAGTCCCCTGTTCTTGGCATTACACTTTACCTCAAGAAGTTTCCTATAAAGGCTCCCTCACAAAAAAAGTGCAAAAAAACAGTTGTGAGCCGTTGGATTGCGTGAATGGCATAGGATCCAACGACCCACAACTATTTTCCCGCACTTTTTTTGTGAGGGAGTCCTCACAGGAAACTTCTTACACTTTACCCCTTTAATTTTCAAGTTTAATTGCAGTTTTTCTATTTAGAACTAATTTACACAGTGATTAGGGGTGGCGACGAGGCAAGGCAGAATGGGGCAGAATCGGATTTATAGCAATTTTTACTAACTTTGTTCTCTTTAGTATGGTTCATTAAGGAAACAATTTATTGGCAAGTTATGAGAGTTAAAAAAAAAAAAAATAATAAGGATATGAAATAGTGGTTTGTTATTGAGCATTTTCCTCTAATGATATCAAGACTATGAAATCTTTAAACATATATATTAAAAAATATTAATAATTATACTCAAAGTCGGATTAGGTTAAAACGGGATGAGTGAAGCAAATTCCAAATCACCCCATTTCCTGATCGGATCGGGTGGGTAGGGTGGCTTCTTTTATTAATTGTATATGTTTTATTTTTTCGACTCAACTCTTTGTGGCGGTCGCAAAATTAGAGTAATAAATTTAAAAAAAAAAAGAATAGAGACAAAAAAAAATTCAAAATTTATTAAGTCAAATCCCTCTTTAGTCATAATAATGACTAAGTGGACAAATTTGCCAACTTATTTTACAAAAAAAATAATTTATGGCAGTCTACAAGTATTTTGCGTGCGCAATGCACGAGAAGAGATGTATTGTCTATAATTATTGAGAATTTTTTATTTCTTCCTGTTTCTTTTTTGAATTTGAATTATCACACACCCTCATCGCATTTCCCTCGTTCCCAAATCTCTCTCAACTCCCCACATCCCCCACATAACTCCCCCCTCTAATTTCAAAATTAAAGAAAAAGAAAATAATTGGGGATAGGAATTTGGAAGTGAGAACTTGTACCATATTTCCTATAGCATTTACTAGTGTTGTGTTCATTGGATGCACTTGAGAGTGGAAAACAAAAGGGTACATGATGAGATTTTTTCCGTTTCCCGTGCATTGAACGCGCTAAACACTAGTAAGGAAGAAGTAAATGTGCAAGTAGATTGGAGATAGAAACCAACTTTTGGACGATTGGTATGCTCTAGGTGAAAAAATTCTTGTGACAATTAGAGCCGAACTTGGAAAGTTGGAAAACATCAATGGGGAAGAATATGAGAATTTCAGTGCTACTTTCAGAATACGTGAAATGTGAAATTCCATTTTTTTTTTAACACGAAAAGATAGGTGTATTATTGTAAAATGGAGGGGCCAGAGGCTCGAACATCATCTAGAGCTAGGTCGGATAGCCATGGGGGCCGGAAAACCATCCCTTAGACTTGCCTTCCTAACGTCTAACAGAGCATGCTAAGCCACAACATGGGCTACTCTGTTACATCCACGTTTAACATGGGAAAAAATGCAAAACGAAAAACAAGATGCTAGATCTAGACAATCTTCAATAATAGAGTCACAGTCTGCATATATCTTTACCTGGTTGAGACCAAGGACAACTTGCAACGCATCACCTTCCACTATGACTCGAGAATAATTCCATTCCTTGGCCATCATCAGAGCAAAACGGAAACCTATAGCTTCAATAATACAGGAAGAGAATCGTCCATTGAATGATTCAAAAGCAGCCTCAAGGATTGAACCTTATGCATTCCATGCTACGAGTCCTAACCCACATATGCCCTTTCCTTCATTGATAGCACCGTCACTGTTAATTGTTGGAAGTGGGGACATTTTGTTCATAATATTTTTGGCACTTCGAGCTAAAAATAAAGTAGGCCCCAATAACTGTAATAACCCGAAATTTACTAAATAAAAATTTTGATTTATTTAATTCGAGTAATTTATGTTCGCCTTAAAATTTTTATAAATTATTTTCTGCGCCATAAGTCGACGCAAACGTACCAAGGACTACACCGTTTCGCGTCTGGAAGTCCAGAGTTTTCCCAAAGACTTACTCACTAAGTAAGACAACCCATTAAAATTAAATGCACCCTATCCTGCTTTTATCCTACCTTACCCTATTTTTTGAAGCCTTAATGGCTAGTTGACTTTTTGGACTTCTTTTTCTAATTTTGACCAAGTGTAACACTTTTCCTATATCATATTTTGGATTTTTGTGAGAGAATGAGAAGGAGAGAGAGGGGGCGTTCGCGCACATTTTGACGCCGTTTTTCTTGTAAAATCCTAATTTATGTACTTTTCATATCCTTCTAATTATTAGGAATACTTCTTAGGAATTTTCGAACACATCTATGTATTTCCTTTAAATTAGTAGCTCTTCATTTATTTTTGTAGTATACTAGTTTGTATTTTTAGAGCACAAAACCAACTTTTAGGGGTATTTTTCGCCTCATAAAAGGGGAACTTATCCCCTAATAAATGGGAGACACTTTTTATCCTATTAGTACTAGCTACATAAGGCAATATATAGTTGACTTATAGGTAGATATATATACATATACATACGTATGTATAATTATGACACCCCGTGACTAGTTTCATGTGTATAACTAGTACCCAAAACTCCCATAACTAGTTGGCCATGCACAAACCCAACGAACCTAGACGCCTTTAGTCATTTCTAACCAACCTAGAACCCATTGTTTAGGAAAAAACCTAGAGAGGGTTGACTTATCCTAAAAACTAGCCATTAAAACCTACATTTTACTATTACAAAAAGTTTTTTTGGACTTATTATGGAAGTGGGAGAGGCCGGCCTTTTTTATTTTTTACTCGACCTTCCATCATCACACTCGACCACCCTCGACCACCCTTCGATCTTAGAAAAGTAGAAAAGTTAGTTAGAAGCCGTTCGAGCGGAGGTCGACTAGTCGTTACGCCGCCGGAATTCAACTAGCTTATCGGCTTCCGACTAATCATCGGAATTAAGGTAGTTACTATACCCTAACTTTAAATTAGTATTTCGTATTTACTTTTAAATTATGTCATTACTATGCTTAAACATGTTTAGAAATTATTAGTCTAGATTATGGTGGATAATTAGCGATAATGTGAAAAGTTACTCTTTTAAAAACACACACAGTCATTATAATGCATGATTTGAGATGACGTTTGAAAATACGCAGTTATAATGTCCGCATGAAAATCAACTTTTCAAAATCACGCAGTTATAATGCCCGGATGAAAATCAACTTTTTGAAATTACGCTATTATAAGGCCCAACTGATTTTTGGAAAGTAGCTGACTAAAATTTTCTTAAAGTGACTTCAAAATGTTTTGACCATATTTGGACTGTTGAGATAACCCAAGGCTAACACCCTTGAGGGTCTGTCAAAAAAGATGAGCTTCGCACTGTCTTAGAAAGAAATAATGACAGTAAATAGATTCGTCCGACCATCCGGTCTGGGACTCTCCTAGTTATCTCATTTGTCTAAAGAAAGTTACCAAGGATATTTTCAAACATAAAGTGACACGGTTATCGAGAAACAAACGGAAGTTTTTTACGAAAACCATGGCATGTGCACATTTCACGAGACGATACGACACAACATGTTTTTCGAGAAAATGAACGATAGATTTCATGACATAAAATAGAGATAAGAATGAAAATTGAGACGGTAGTGCTGTTTGAGTCCCGCCAGCAGTACAACACGTAGTTAACGGACCTTATAAATAGACTTGCTGAGTTCAGTGATATAAGACGGCCGAGACTATGTCATGTGAGACGCGAAGTGGACGGACCTTATAAACAGACTGGTTGGGTATAGTGAAATAAGCAGCCGGGACTTTAAGCGGAAAGGTTGGTAACCATTAGAAAGGGGAAGTAGAACGGACCAATAACTTTCGAGTGATGTGAGATAGATGAAATTTGAAGACGAATACGGTTATCAGAAACAGACACGAGATACCGACACTGCACGCTGATTCTGAAAATGATACGAGACACTAATTTTATTAAGCTGTACTTTGTTCTGTCTGACACTGATATTTGGACATGCATGATTTTACTGTAATATTCCGCCACCTACTATATTGTTCTAGAATTGCTAGTTTAAGGTTGGGGTAGGGTTATCTATTGAGCGACCTCGCTCACGGTGTTACTCTTGTGCGACCCTGACATAATACCACGATGTTGCTTTGCGACTTTAACGTATTATGCAAGATTATCACAATGGACATGACTACTACGGAGAACATGGAGCCGGAGGAGCTGCCGAGATGGAGATCAACCAGGCGGAGGAATTTGCGGAGCCGTAGAGCTTACCTGGTCTGCCTTTTTGTAATCTGTAGAGGACAGACTATTTGTACTAGACTTTATATTATTATCTGTTTAAATATTTCGGTTGTAATAATAATTAACGTTTCCCAAAATGTGGGGCATTACAATAACCTTTTGAGGTGGGTCTGAGTGGGTTTAAAACCATACAAATAATGAACAAAATTTATTATGAATTGAATGAAAAATTGTCTTATGAAGTTGATGTATAGGCTCCAAGTTACCCAAGGAAGCCAGTACAATTATGAAATCAATTACGTGATTTCAATATGCCCAATTGTGTTGACCATCACAATTGTGATTTGCTAGAATTCAATTAGCACAATTGATTTCAAATTCAATTACGTGAATTGAATAAACAATCATTCATGCAATTTAAATTTGCGGTTATGGAAATTCAATTTTGTATTGATTTTAATATTGAATTTTGAGGCTCTCCTTATTAAATTCAAAGGTTCCCCATGAACACTATATATTGGCATCTCCTCTCCATGTTTCATACACCGAAAATCAAACACTACTCTATTCCTTTGCAATCGTGTTCTTGTTCTGTGTGAGAGAGTACAACACAGTTTAGTTCACCGAGCAATTCTGGTGAGGTGCAGCGCAATTGTGCAACCGTCTCATCCTGGGAAGCAGATGCCCATTACGCTCAAGCATCCATCCGGTGAGGCGGCGTATTTTGCTTTAAGGAGAACGTGTCATACACGGAATTCGATTTGGATTTTTCTTTATCAATTACGTTTATGTTCTTGCTTATTTCTATAATTTTCAATTTCGATCCGTATCCTGTTTATGTTTCTGCGATTTATTAATAAAAAATTCAGATTCTGTTTTTCCAATATATTTACTCCTACATTAATTTTAATCACTCCAGATGGGGGAAGAAGCCATTTCGATATAGGTACAGGTGGGACAGTGCGGTTCACATTTCGTTCCAGATTATGAATATGGATAAACTTTTTCCAGGCCTTAAAAAGATTTCGCAATAATCTCTGGAGGAGTCCAAACTTGCTGCTCGAAGTGGGAGAGGTTTCTGCCCTTTGAAATGAACCAACAAATGAAGGCCACAAGTGCTGAGGAGTCCAGATTAAAACGGCTAGGATCCTTCAGTGGTGATGAAGACCACCACTGAGCAAATGTTATTTTCTTCCACACTTGAGAGGCCATGGGAGACGCCTTGGAGTGAGAGAAGTTTCCAAACCGTTTTGGACTCCTTACATCGGAAAAATAAATGTTCAACAGATTCATATTCCTCATTGCATATGGGGCAAAGAGGGTTGACATCAATACCTCTCCGGCAAAGGTTGTCGAGTACCGCAATAGCATTGTGTAAGCATCTCCAGATAAAGTGACGAACCTCATTTGGGATTGGGATAGTCCAGGCTTCTTTCCAATTTGTGTTACTGTGTCCACCTGAACTTGGTTCCCTTTTCTCTTGAGATCGCAATGGAAAGCTAAGAGAGTTAGCCACATAATATGCAGATCGAACCGTAAAAATTCCATCAGTCGTATAATGCCACAATCCCTTATCTAAAATTCTGCTAGTGCTAATGGGTATAGAAAGAATTGTGTCAGCGTCGTCTTGTATGAAAGTTGATTTGACGAGGGCTTCTTTCCAAAGGTGTGTATCCTCATCAATGAGGTCAGAGACCTTCTCAATTACAATCGGTGAGGACAGATCTGGTGGTTTGGTGAGGACACATAAAGAATAAGAACGTGGTAACCAGGGGTCTGTCCAAACATTAATGTTGTGCCCATCACCAGCACGCTACCGCCATCCTTTTTGGAGCATATCCCGGCCCGCTACAATGTTACGCCAAGCCCAAGATGATGTCCCCCGACAATGGGCTTCCCAAAAAGGAAATGTTGGGGTAATACTTGCCTTCGAGAATCTTTTGGAGAAGGGTGAGAGGCCCATGAATTAATCTCCAACCTTGTTTGGCTAGAAAGGCTAGATTAAAATCATAAAGCTTTCAAAATCCCAGTCCACCTTCGGCTTTGCGATTGCACGTTTTTGTCCAACTGATCCGATGGAGTTTGTTTTCCCCGCTTTTGCTTCCCCACCAAAATCTACTGATAGCTCTACATAGATCCTGACAAAAACCCTTCGGCAACAGGGTTTGAGCGTGTGGAAAAGCTTGAATTCAACCCCACTATAGGTACCGATCAAAATTGTACTAATGTGGTACAGATGGTCCCGCAGGGCATATTTACGGGTCCCGCACAAATGATCCGAACCGTTTAAAATTTTAAAATATTTTTTCGAGCATACCTTCAACTAGTTGATCCGATGTATCCATTTCTCATTCAGATTACAGGGCCACTCGAAAAAATATTTTTTTAATTTTTGAACAATTTGGATCATTTTTGCGGGATCCGCAGTGGGTCCTGCGGGCCATCTATACCCCATCGGTACAAATTTTGGTCGGTTCCCTTGGGATTTCCGACTTGAATTTTGAATGAAAAACAAACAGATCAAGCCCTTACAAGTAGGAGTCTGCAATTGAGTTGATTTCTATCATGAAAACTTGGAAATATTTTAACATTAAAACAGATCATATTATTTGGTAAGGACCCAAAGTGGACTTCAACCCAATAAACTTGGTACCATCCTTTACACATAGCGTCCAATATTAGAAAAAGTTGTGTACACCCCCATCTTGGGGCATTCAGGCGGGAGTATAATTTTATCCGGTTAAAGTACACACTGACCAAAGTTTTGTACACACCCCCACCTTATTCAGGGTGTGTTTCATCAAGAAATGTTTCGAATAAATTACTTCTTGTGAATAAAAAATTATAATTTTTTGTATAAAAATCTTGAGACGCACTAAATTATTACGAATCATAAAAAAATGATAAGACTCATATTTTTTAAAACTTGCGGATTTTTAACATAAAGTTTCAAGACTTTTATGATTTTTAACATAAACCATCCAATAAGTGCATATGATACACACTTTTAATGGGTGTTTATTGTAGCCATTCCGAAGGTTCCTCAAATTCAAAGAAAACATCACCTTACATCTTTATTTCGTATGCTGCCCTCGCCATTGTTAACTTAAATCATACTTCAAATACCACTTCTTTTTCTTTTCGAAAATCGAGCAAAAAATTGATCAAGCCTCTATCGATATCCGGTCGAGCTGCTTTTTAACATAGATCCTTAAAAATATATTTTACATAAATTAAGTGGCGTCAATCATTTGTGTGAAATCCCGAGATGAGCTCCACACAATGCAGTGTACATATCGTATACACCAAATGGTGTACCCATAGTTTTATTCAAAATCAAACATTTACTTCTTATATTACCTATGATTATAACAATAAAACTCCCTGAATGCAATTCGTCCTTTCTAGAGTATGGAATACGGATGACAAAACGAAATACAAAACTTGGTGAGAGGATCCATGGTGCAAACCATCAGTAGGAAGCAGGTTGGCTTAACTATTTACCACGAAATCAAAGGATTAATCAGTGCTTCTTCTTCTTCTTCAGCAATCCGTTTACTAGAATAGTGAAATCTCCATGGTACATAAAAACATATGCACCAGAACACTATAACTCAAGCCAATGAGTTATCTACCTGTTTGTCCAAACTTATAAACAATAAGCGAATAACAGATAGCAAATGGGATTCTAAAGCGCCATGAGCAAATCTCCTGCTAACGAAAATCCTGAGATATCTAGGTCCATTTTAAAGGTTGTCCCATTGCAACATTCCATTTAGCAGAGCACTCGACAAAATAGAGCATAAAATGATGTCATAACATGTAATATCCCAAAATTGAACAAGTGGAAAATTTCGGAAACCTGGGTTGAACCTGGGTTGCAGATTATACAGGAAGAATATGGGAATGTCACAATGCTTACTTACCAGGAATCACAGCTTAAGCACTTGATAGTCTTTGATATTAACAATCCTTGTTGGCACTGATTGGTTGAAAGTTCAAGTCATGGTATGTAATCTTAAGAGCAGCATATCTGCATCGACAAAAGGATTTACAATTTAAAACCCACCGAGAGAGAGAGAGAGAGAGAGAGAGAGAGAGAGAGAGAGAGAGAGAGAGAGAGAGAGAGAGAGAGAGAGAGAGAGAGAGAGAGAGAGAGTTTTCCTAAAAAAATTTCCAAAACAGCTAACTCAAAGATTACCACAACAGAAGAAAAATGATGTCATTTGTGTCCTACATTGAAGCTAGCTGTGCATTATGACGACAAAGGAGTTAATAGAACGTCATTGGGTAAGATGGTTCAGTGATTTTATTCCTTTTGCTCATATACTTTGAATCTGGATCATGACTACAAACAAACCTCAAGAGACCGACAGCAAAAGGATGTATCCATTGTTCAGAACAGAGGGATACAAAACCAACGCAGATGGTGGTCAACAGCAACAAGCCTCAACAGGGCCTACTTTGACGAGTTTGAAGTCTTCAAAATCCTGCAAGAAGAGGTAAAACCATCGTCAATAGGTCAAGACATACAAGGGATCAGGACTTAAAAGTCGTAAATTCCAAAATTGTTAGAAGTATACAACGTAAATTGCACCTGTTTTCAAAATCAAACCCTGTAATCTTGAAAGGCAAGGCTCCTTGTATCTGAGCTGAAAGATGTTAACAGCCTCTACACAGCCAACCCAGTTCACTCGGAATAAGCTAATAATTTGAAATAGAAGAATGTAAGTTTCTAAATTTGTGCTGTGTGAACTCATATATTTTCTGCTCCTAAAACTATATCAAGTTATCATCTCTCAGTAAAGGAAAGAAAAAAACTAGATAGTTTGGGGCATACCCAAGTGAACCTGGCGAGAGAAAGATATTGAAATCCCTTCTGTTAGGAATCAATCTCTATGGCTTCTTTCTTATTTTCAAAAGCAGAAGTCCTGTCAGATGCACTCCAGGTGGAGGTGCTACTGCCAGAAACAAACTATTGCTTTTGAGGCATAAGAAAGCTTTCCCTTTTTGGTGCTTTTGGTCTTCACCATCCTTCTATATTTCTTTCCTTGTAGAGCTGGAGCTGTTTTCTAAAAGCTTGAATATGACTAGTACATAAAGCCAAAAAAATGCCAGGCACAACAGGAAAAAACCAGCATTCTATAATTAATAGATAATATTTATTTTATACTCATGGAAATATAGTTATATACTTATATGTATAAACATGAAGCTTCAATATCTATAAAAAAAAGTATCATACATACACCATATTATACTTTTAACCCAAATATTTGAAGTACTACACATTTACCCCTCCAAAATTAAAAAAACTTTGCTTATTTACCCCCCTGCTGTGTCCCTCACGTGTCCCCACCTGTCACCCCTTAAAATTTAATAAAATTTCTTGGACACGCCATATGTACTGTGCCGGGTCCCCGGAGTGTCCCCATGTCAAACACGGGAACATGCTGACGGTATTAAAAGGTACATTGTTATTCCTTGGTAATCAACTAAATCTGACTTACATTGCCTCTGAGGAAGCTGAAAGGTAAAACAATGCCATACAACTGTGGTGAAATAATAAGGGTAAGATGGTAAATGCAATCATAACGGTAAGATATTAAAGCATACAGAGGCTATGTAGCTTGTTTTGCCTCCAACAAGAAGGATGTAATGATTACTCTTTTTTGAACGAATGATGCAATGAGGCTCGCACCAAATGGCTCATAGGCCGGGAACAGTCCTTTTTTCGAGAATTAATAAACCCAACACAAAAGGCATCAAGGGGTACCACCAATGTACAAAAGCAGGCCGGGGATAAAAAAAGGCCCTGTTAATCAAGAAGACTATAAGGTGAAAACTAATCTAAGGAAAACCTCTGTACTCCACTAGACACCTTTCAATATATTGCATATGTAGAGTATAGGAAGGACTAAATAAGGAGATTGTAAAATTTT
The DNA here is from genome assembly GCA_016920895.1 of Vaccinium myrtillus. NCBI lineage: Eukaryota > Viridiplantae > Streptophyta > Magnoliopsida > Ericales > Ericaceae > Vaccinium > Vaccinium myrtillus. The sequence continues at coordinate 3,858,486 of CM029279.1, forward strand.
GAAGATGCCAAGGCCTTGTGCAGGGCATGAGGCAGCAAAGATAAACGATTGGGAATCAAACAAAGTCTCCTTTATTGAACAAGACATGATAAAAACTCAAGTTCACTACTGCAAAACTTAATGGTTCTCCTGTTAGTAAAACTGCACAGAAAGTTGTTAAAAAACATTAATACCACGGAGAAGTGACCTAGGTCATCTTTCTAACAAACAACTCAAAAAGAGATACCCTTTTCTTCAAAAATATACCCAACGTTTATTTAAAAGCTATACCCTTGTCTACTAGTATACCCAATATTATTTTGCAGCTTATTCCCGTTTCAAACGATTATGCATGTTGAAGGAACGTCACGACATGAGTTTATGAATGCATGTGAGTAATCGAAATATTTCATGCGCTACTACATATCCTGGTTACCTATTACGTGGAAAGAAAAGGAGAAGGAGAACAAACAAAGAACAAGTGACCAGTGATAAGGAAGAAAATTAAAAAGAAGTCACATTATTTGGCTTGTATAGCATTGCTCAATATAAAAGTCACCAGAACGCTTAAAACAAATGGAGATAGAATAACGTTAGAAGCATAAATAATTCACAAAATCAAAATGAATAAGAAACGTATCCAGAACAAAACAAGAACGTTAAAATCTACATCTACATTTGGTAAAAAGGCAGAGTAGTGTGGTATCCATGTTTTGCTTGCTCGTAATAAAACAAACTTACAATCAAGCAATGCCACGATAGCATGTCTAGAAATGTTAATTGTTCATACAAAGGAAAATAATTACTACACTCATTTATGACCAACAAAAAGTACACAGAACACTAGAAACCCAAGCGAAACAGGATAGCCAAGAGCTAACAGCCTTGCCATAAAAACATTAGAACATCAGAAAGAGGGGTTAACCCAGATAGGTGGACAAATAGGACTAAAAGACTCCCTTTCGTAGTACGGCATTTGGCTACCCTCTTCCAAGTTGTAGATACCCATGTCTTTGCCTCCGCCTCGCTTGAAAGATTTGTATGCTTCCCAACAATCGTCAGTGTAATAGATACAATTAGCTTTAATACTGGAATTTCGAGGCTTGCACGGAGATAGAAGCATTGTCACCCAAGAACAAGGCATTATCACCTAAGCTCTTTTTATCCTTCCAGCCTCCACCATTGTTTAAATCCACCGCAAACAATTGAAATTCTTCCACCCCGTAGTCAATCCTAGACTCATCCACATTATGAGGATCAAAGTTGGGGTCGTCACCGTAGTCTCCCAAGAAATCCAGCTGACACCCATCTCGAACAACTATCAATAAACCCCCTTCTGATTCAACAATGTACGGTCGCTTCCCCGAAACGAATTCACGAGGTATTATTCCAACAACCTGTGCCACTGTTTCATTAGGCCCCCAACGTCACAAGCAAAAATGTTGCCTGCAGCATCAGCCCCATAAAACTTTCCATTGTAATAGATTATATCATAGAATGCTCCTACACGGGTTTCAATGGTGGTCCAAGACTTATCTCCGGGTCTCCAAAAACCCAAACGTGAAAGACCACCATATATAACCATAACAACATAATCGCTGTTTCCTATTGCCTTATCAGGACTACAAGATAAGACAGCTTTCTGGATATAAATAAAGTTATCTTCCATTTCATCTTTCACGTAATACTTGAAAGTATTGATATGGGGAAGAGGAATTTGAACCTGAGAAAAGGATGGAGTAGGTTCATCTCCCCATCTTCCGATACAGTTACGAACCAACCCAGAGACTCAAAACACCGTTTTCCCCTTGCATCTGGTACCATCAATTTGCGAACCATCCCACCCTTTGTGAGGCTCACGATTCGACGCTCATTCGCTTTCTCTTCTCCTTCTTCTTCGGCAAGCATAAGCCATGGAGGTTGCTGAGACCCATGGAAATTCTGCTTAATCGCAACGGATCGCCACGACCTACAAACCCCACCAAAAGCAACGAAATCTTCGAAGACAGGTATTCGTTTAGCAATCCCAACAAGTAGATCTTCCAAGAGTTCTGCCCAATTCCCCATCAATCAATCTTAGATCTGAAAATCACAAGGAGCAAATCAAAATGAAGACGACAGAAGCTAGAGGAACAAAGAGGATTGAAAAGTTCCCCTTTGCTATGAGCACATTTATAAGCCCCACTCACCTACGCGACTCCAAATCCAAATTGGTTTTGGTTAAGGAAAAGGAAAATCCCGGGTATGACTTCGACTGTTAAGGAAAAGGATTCACGGCTGTCGGTCCACATGTGTGCTTTATCTTCCTCTGGAAATTTCGAAATAAAACCCCAATCTTTGATCATGTATCAATATAAATGTTCAATGCATTTCTCCAATATACCCCATACACTATCAACATTTCTTTCTAACCCATCTTCCCACCTTTACTCAAAATATAATACCAAAACAATCTCTTTATTAATTCCTCGTAGGGCCGTTCATTAATTTTAGAAAAGTTTTCCAATGGCAACGTAAAAAATCAGCTCAATCAGATAACTCTTAGTCATTGATCAAATTTTCCAATCTTTTACAGAGTTATCGAAAATTGAAAGATTATACTCATAGTTATCGGATTGAGCTAATTTATACAAACCCACTCGAAAACATGTTATAACTGTTGTATTCCTCCTATGGGTTGCGATGTATGTATGTGGTCTACCTTGTAACTGGTGCATTCTTTTATAATAATTTTCTTTTCAACAAGCAAATTTATTTAATCTCCATATTTTCGTAGTTATTAACTTTCTTGTAAATAGTCACTGTTTTTTATTATTATTTTTATTTTTTGAAAAGTACGTTAGAGCCATATATACATGACCAATTAAGTGTATATACACAATAAAAGCATAAAATAAAGGGCAATTTATATGACCACCTCCCCTGAGTTTATTGCCACCTCCTCTACTTTACAAACTAATATACACATACGTCCTTTGTTGTTAAATTTTATTTGACGAATTCAACTTTGAGAACTAAAAGCCTTTTACCCTCTTCACAAATAATTTAGGGTATATTGACATAGGGAGTCCTTCTAATCCGGGATTTCCGTTTCCGGACCTCCACGATCCAAATATTTTTTTGACGATCCGAACCGTCCAATGTGTTCAGAAAGTGTTTTCAAGGGTCCACGCGGGAATATACATTTTTTGCGAAAACTGCTTGGATCAAGCCCTTCTCGATATTTGTTTTTGAAGATTTCCCGCATGGACCCTTGAAAACACCTTTTGAACACATTGGACGGCTCGGATTTTCCAAAAATAATTTGCAACACAAAAAAATCAATTTTTTCTTATTTTCGGGAGGTTTCGTATTGACATATTCCCTACACATAATGATGAAAATAGTAAAATAATAAGGTTAAATTCCTAAAACACCCCCTCATCTATTCCAATTTTCCTAGAACACCCCTTAACCTTTAAAAACATCCATACACACCCCCTCATCTATTCGAAATGTACAAACCCCCTAACTCTGTTAACAGAATGAGTACATTGACGAAATTATCCCTCCAGTTTTCCCTTCTCTCTTAAAAACCCCCTTTTCCTCACTCTCCATAGCTGTGGTTTGAAGGTTTTCTGATCAAAATCAGATCCCAAAGGGAAAATCATATCCAACAGCCGTGAACCAAAGGGAGTCAAAATCAGATCCATCATCCACAGCCTTTTCAACGCCCTCAACATCCTCGATTTCCCTCCACCGCTAGGCCCGATAACTCCCATGATCACCCTTCTCGGTATATCTGATTCCCGAACCAAACCCTCTATCCATGGCAGCGTGAACCCAATCGCAGTCGAGTTCGCCGGAGACCATCAGAGCTGTGAACCTATTGCAGCCAAATCACCTAATCTCTCTCTCTCACTCTCTCTCGGTAAAAACATAAAATGGGGCAGTCCAGCCGCCTTGGTTTCTGATGCCTTAACAACAACCAGAATGGAGGAGGGTTTCTGATGCCTAAACGACCAGAGGCTCGATCGATTTTTTTTTTGCTTTGCTTTGTTTTTTTTTTTTTTTTTAACTGTAGAAAATTCTGAGGAAAAGTGCAGTGAGAGTTGTGAGAGAAGGAGAAGAGGTTTTTTTCTATAAGTTATTTTTTAAACGAGGGTGAAATAGTCATTTCCCTTACTCTGTTAACGGAACTTTAACAGAAGGGGTGAAGATAGGAAACGGTGAAAGATGAGGGGGTGTGTATGGACGTTTTTAAAGGTTAGGGGGTGTTTTCGGAAAAATGGAAAAGATGAGGGGGTGTTTTAGGAATTTAACCAAATAATAATTTGGAAACTTTTTAGAAATCTATATAACAATGCACAAATTTTTGTCAATATAATATTCTTCTTTTTTAATCTCAACCCTTCATTTTTACACATCTAATGGTTTAAATATATCCTTCTCACAAACTAACTTGGATGGTAATCCTGTAAATACTTTACATTTTTTGGACAAAATTACAGCATGTTCTAAGAATTACTAGAATTGCCCATACTAATTTACCCACTTTGCATGAGTTGCACTTGGAAGTTCCACAGATCTCTAATTCACGAGAATTAATTTCGGAAGTGGAATTGGTGGGGTTTGGCCTAATAAGCCGACTTAACTTATTTTTTTATTTTTATTTGATTTTTTTTGCGTTTGTTAGTTTTGCATCGATTTTTTGAGTATTATTGGTTCCTCTCAGCGAGAGAAAAATCTAAAAATTTAAAAGATTATGACTAGAACTCTCAATTTTTTGAATAAGATCGAAAAAAAGTGTAAAAACAGTTTTTTTTTACTTATTTTTGTCTTTATTAAAAAAAATTATGATATGATCATAATTTTTTACTTTTTTGATTCCTGTCGCCGAGACGAACCAATAATACACACAAAGTTTATGCAAAACTAAAAAACACAAAAAAAAATCAAATAAAGACAAAAAAATAAGTAAGCTAACTTTTTAGGCCATAACCCTGCACCTTTGCCAACTCCAACTACTTTGGTAGTGTTAAAATATACTGTTGGAATTTTGTGAATGAAACCGGGGCACTCGGAGGGTCTCCCGAGGCAACCGAGACCTCCCCACGGATTCTATTCAATGGCAGATTTGATGGGGTTTATTGCTGGGAGTAAACACCCCGTAACCTCCCCCATGATGGAGATTGAATGGCAGATTTCATCCCATTCAATTTCGTAATCAAGATTGGATGTTACATATTCTGAAATGAATTGTTGAATTCATTTTGCTCATTCATTGGGAGGCTCCTCATTGATCCCGTACTGATGATTTCAGCTCCTCCAAACAGCTATAAAACCACAGCTCTTGGTCATAGTTTCACATCAGAAATTTGAGCAACACAAGTACTCCTGAAATTCGTTATTGAGAGAGAGAGGAAGGCGCTAGCTTCAATTCGCCAAGGCAGCCGATAGAGGTGTTCTGTCGGCCGTGGTCCAAGCCGTTTTATCCTGGGACGAAGACGCCGGTGCATTCTACAACACCCACGGTAGGCGGCGAATCTTTGTTAAGGAGACTGTGGTATCACAGGACTCGGCTCGTGTTTCCTAAACTACTGTTTGTATCTCTGATTTACAGTGTCTATTTCAATTCTGTAATTTCCAGTTTTGTCAATTTCGTGTTCATTTTATTGTAATCTGTTATGTATATTTATATCAATGGAATTTGTTATTTGGAATTCGGAATTGCCACTGTATTTTTTCCAACATATACTAATCAAAGTCACCAAAAGCGATTTCATAATAAATTATTTTGGATATTTTTGTACTCTCAATAATTTCTGGTTAAAATTTTTACCATAATTTTTGGGATTAATCATTCGCCTAAATGAGAAAAATCAGAAAAATATGAAAATATGGACCATTGACAAAATTTGTATAAGACAACAAGACGGATAATTAATCCAAACATAAAAATATGCATTCAACAAAATTCTGAAAACACGGAAAAAAAAAAAATCGAGTTATTCCGGATGCTTCCTTTTTCCAGAGATAAGAAAATTTGATTTGGTGAAATTGAGTGCCGGGTATGCTTGGTAGAATTTGTGAATGGAGAGAACTTACGAGTTCTTCCTTCATGCAGACATATCTTCCACCATGACTGCATCAATGTATGGCTGACATCCAAGAGCACTGAATGCCCAATTTGTCATCATGACTATTTAGGCTGGGAGCCAGAAGGGCCACCCACCTGATATATTGTAATACCCGTTCCGGTTGTCAAGTCGGGTTTTGGACCCGCCGAAGTGCTGATCCGGGGTGGGTCGTTACATATATACCCTGAGGTGTGTTAGGTTTTTTTTTTACTATGAATTCTGTATCATTATTAGTAAAGAGAAACTAAATCCAAAGTTGATAGTTAATTCATTGTCTTCGAACATGTCCTTCCAAGATCCTTCTTTTTATACTTGTCTATGCCATTTCTTGACCCAAATATGGCTGAACTAATGATAAATATTATTTTCATTTGTGATTTGTCTAGTTAAAATGGAACCCATTGAAGTTGCAGTGTTAAGGTTTATGATCTTGAGAATTTTAAATGAGAAAGCTAGAGATCTTGAGAATAATTCAGTTGCATGCATACATTATCTCTTGGCAAGGACATTTGGCATGGTGGTCCAGTTATTTTTTTGGTCATAATAAGAGAGGATCAAATTAAGATTGATCCATATCAACAAAATTTCAAAGATCAAGCACCTTAGCCCCCATATAGGACTAGATGTCCCACACTAGTGTGTTCTCTATCCTCAACTTGATAGCTGCTGTTGTCTGCAAAAGTCTCTGTGTTATAGGCGGCGATGTTTCGCCCGCCGCTATCGATTACTTCAATACCACTTAAGTATGAGTCATAATCTGTCCTTCCTATGGGGACATCACCAATGCCCATTCCAGGTGTAGGTGTGCCCGGGGGAGCAAATACTTCTCCTCCCCATTCTGCATAAGAAGCAGGGTTTGATAGTCCGGTGAATATTCTCTTTGGCCAAAATCCAACTTGGATATTGTCACCTCCAATTAATAGCCACCAGTTACCATTTGCTAGGTCCTATATTAACAATAACAAATTAGTAAGTTCCTTGCTGCAAATACTCATATAATTCCTTTTTTCCCCAATCCAATTAACTAAGAAATGGAGAAGTGTGATGAGAGATAGTTAACCTTACCCGGTCAATATAAAGTTGCACTTCATACCCCACTTTTCCAGGAACAGTGATTTTGTCATAAACTAAGTCAAGAGGTATATCCGATCTCACATAAACAAATCCAGGGCATCTAGTATTGAAACAATGTGATTGACCTGCCTGTCCGTACCAAGAAACAAAGAATTAATGCGTAAGAAGGTGTAGCACATCCATTTAAGCAAAATACTAAAACCAAAACAAAAAACATTACATCCAAACGTATAAATCCTCTTGTTTTGGAGTCACCATACAAAGTTGGATCAACCTGATACATAAAAAAAGTTGCCAACGGTCAGAACTTTTATATATCTTTTGGAAATCAGTGGATGCCCAAATTTTACAAGAAGAAACATGAAATTCACATAAAAGATCCAGAGACTTACCCTCCATCCTGCTTGTATGGTATCTCCCCCGTTTTGAAGCATGAATCTTGCTGCACTATATTGACTTCCAGAAACAGTCGGATTATGTAAGCTAAGCGTCGCTCCAGCTCCATTAAACTTGTTTTGGCCACCTCTTGTCCGAACCACGGCATACTGAGCAACATAAAAGTACACACACATAATTTAAGTAAAAATTTTATGTACATAAACTTTTCATGTCAGAATGTCAGCTGAGGCCACATTTACGTAGGCATTTTACTTATATTGATATACTTATATTGATTTACAATACAAATTAGTAGCCCATATTATTGGTTTTAAATCAAATATCTCTGAATATGATACTCCTTAATTACGGGAAATTCGAATCTGTCCTTCTCAAAATATTTATCTTGAGGAATAGGATCAGAATGAAACACGCGCTTTAATTTTTAAGGTAACTTGTAAATGAATATTAAGTACTAAACTGAAACCAATGGAGAAGGTGCATATTCACAAAATCAAATGTAACCAAAAAAACAGTAATAGCAATAAAGTCATAGTAAGAATTTACATGTGGGTAAGGAAAACTTACATGAGCACCGGGAGTATTATCTGCAAAAGACATTAATTTTGAAGCATTTCTCTCTCTAATGAGTTCTTCTTTTGTGACTCTTCTAATCGGAACTGTTCCAACAGGGCATCCTCCACCACTCAGCCCTATTTGAAGGGGTTCCTTATCTTTCGAGGAGACTTGATCTCTTTTTCTTTTATGTAATGAAATGGGTTTCATCTACAGTTCGACTCATTTGCATTAAATATAGTTGTATGAGAAAAACAGTCTTAGATTAGAGAAAGATGATATATAGAGACAAACCTGAAAATAGAAATTGTGGTTCTTCAATAAAGGATGATCAAATGCAGGTTGTTTGTAGAAGTCGACACAATCATATATATCCCCGTACTCGGTCTGTTAATGGTATTACAATCTTTATATCAGCTTTCAAAAAGATGTGAATGAAACCAATTTTTCAATTAAATTATCAGAATGTAATTTTTGAGCACTTAGTGAAGGGTTTCGTGGGTCACAATTGTATGGAAACCAAATATTTGACCTCAAAAAGAAATAAACCCAAAAATGCTCTTGCCAGGACAATTAACTTTCCATTTCTCTTCTAGAATTCGTCCGTAATAGGAGATATGTTACCCAAGTGGACTTTGTAATCAACTTTACAAAACTATGACCCATTGGCCATTACCATTTAAATTTTCGTGCACATTTCGGACTTGCAATTATGATCCAAACAATTCACGTTGTAAAATACGTAATGAATACACATCTTCAAAAATTAGTGTGATCGAATATTAATAGAGAGGTGAACGCTTTGTGAGTTGTTATGCAAAATAAATGATTAATATATTCTTAATTAAAATCTTACAATTTACACAAGGAAGTGTAACTTATTTAGATATCTATTGATATAGATCATACTGATTTTTTTGTATATTTTTTGTAGCCTAATTTATCCTCTTTTGTTGAGCTATATTATCTACTTATTCACGAAATTACGTGAATTTTCACTTTCTTTGACTTCAGATCAATTATTCAGCCCAGAGAACGATAAAGAACAATAGAATTTTATGAACAAAAAAAAAAAAAACTAGGGCAAATAACTTGCCATTTCTGTTAAAATTCCTAATGTATTTGTGCTTACTCCCCTCATCTCCTAGAGATGAAAAGAAAACTTATTCCAATATAAACTACTTCTCATACCATTGTGTGGCCCAATTTGTTTTTTTTTTTTCAATTACTTTTCCAAGAATACCATTTTAAAATTAGAAGAAATATTGTTTCAGTTGGTTGATTAACCTCTGGACTTGTTCTAGGGATCGGATGATATATTGATTATCCACTTACAAATAATCCATTCGTTTACTAGCTAGGCCAGTCAAATTTGAATGGCATAAATGTACTGGGATAATTGAATAGCCAAAAACTAACGAGTTTTATCACTCCTAGAAAATTGAAAGTTGAACCAAAAATTAGCCATTGACCGTTAGATTACATACATGTATAGTTTTGACTGCTGGCTTGTTCATAAGTTTCAATTGTTTCTCCAACTCCTGATCTTCTCCTTCTGATATATCCCTTGTTCCTTCAACTCCATTGTGACCCAAAACCTGAGAGGACAATAAGAAAACGAGGAGAAATCCAAGCAAACCTATCTGTTGATCTGCACAACAAAAGCAGAGTAGCAAAGAAGTTTCAGTGATCGCACTAGAAACATGTTATTGTCTAATAGGAACTTACACATTTTTTTTTTTTTTTTTGCCAGTCGATATACATTAGCGGGAAGGGGGTTAGTAGTGTTAGTTGTTAGTCTAGCCACGCCCCTCGCGGGGCTCGAACCCAGGCCTCCACTGAGGAGGTGGGGTGACCTTGCCAGCTATGCTAGCCTGGCAGGTCAACTTACACATTTTTCTCATTGGAATTATATATATATGAAAAAAAAAAATAATAACTGTGAGCCGAAATGCATGTGGTCACACTATGAATTCAAAGATTAATAAATTTCTTTTTGCTCTTCCAAAAAAAAAAGGGGTGCGGTTTATTAGGTTCTGTCATGAGGTACATATAACGGTGGGATTTTATTGATAGATAAAATTATCACAAAAGTCTAAGAATTTGGTCTTAAAACACCGTTTTCAAAGCCTACTAAAAAAAAATAGTGTTCACACCTCACACACATCGTGTCAACGGAGAAAGAAGGAGAACAAAATGCATCCGTGCTTGTGTAAATCATTACTGAGAAATTGTTACTTACTCTTTTTGGTTTGGTTTACTGATTAAATGTTTTCTATCTCTGAAGAAACTTCTAAAAACAACACAAATAAATTGAAAGCATGTAAAAATGAGAAAATGAGAAAAATGGGTAGATTCAACACACCTGACATGTCTAGACAACGGATTACCACGAGAATGGTGTTCTTGAGAGAAAGTTGGGTGGATTCAAGTCCTATCTTCAAGTTTATTTATATGGATTGTCTCACAATAGCCCATGGATTGTGGTGATTTACAATAAATTCTCCTTAGAATTCAAAACGAATAATATTATATTAATTTTTGAGGAAAATGAATCAATGGGTTGATTACATGAATCATTTTTGAAATTCTTATATAGGTATTCAACAGATTTCAAAGCAATCCGCAATAGGATTCGAGAAACCCACTGTTCGTACAATTCTTATATAGCTATTCAACCGATTTCAAAGCAATCCGCAATAGGATTCGAGAAACCAACGGTATACGAACACGCAATATATGTGAAAAATCTCGAAAAGTGTAAAAACTACACGAAGGAATCAAACACCAAAAAAATAACATTATGCAATTACAATTGACCCTTACTTACAATTGAAATTCCTCTCAATTGACTTACGAACTGACTTCTCGTTCATCACACCAAGTGTTAATTTGATTACTGAATGCCTTGAATAATTTTATTTTTAACAAGAAAATTTATTTAGTCTCCATATTTTCGTAGTTATTAACTTTCTTGTAAATAGTCACCGTTTTTTTTTATTTCTTTATTTTTTGAAAAGTACGTTAGAGCCATATATACATGACCAATTAAGTGTATATACACAACAAAAGCATAAAATAAAGGGAAAATTATATGATCACCTCCCCTGAGTTTATTGCCACCTCATGTACTTTACAAACTAATATACACATACGTCCTTTGTCGTTAAATTTTATTTTACGAATTTAACTTTGAGAACTAAAAACCTTTTACCCTCTTCACAAATAATTTAGGGTATATTGACATATATTCCCTACACATAATGATGAAAATAGTAAAATAATAATTTGGAAATTTTTTAGAAATCTATACCGCGCACGGGCTAAGACTCTCCTGGATAAAGCCTTTGGCCAACAGTCCCTCCACCTGCCTTCGCAGTGATCTTGTTGAGAAGGTACTGCACGAGTTGATGGTGCAGCCCCCGCAGATGCTCGAGCAATGCTACCCCAACTGCCTGCTGGTCTCCTGCCAAACCGTTTTTCTAACACCAAAGCCCTCTGATGGGTATCCGAAACAGAACACAAATCATACATCATTAACTCATCTTGAATCTGTTGACGTAAAACACCAACATATCTTGCAGTCTGCTACTCCGTAGACTCTGCAAAATCGTTTCTGGCCACAAGTTGATAGAACTCTTCGGTGTAATCATCGACAGAACGTGTGTTCTGGCGAAGATTCTGCAATCTCTGGTACATGATACGGGTATAGTTATGGGGAAGGAACTCCACCTGCATCTTCTTCTTCAGCTTTTCCCAATCGGTAATCTTGGACTTCCAGTTTCGACTCCTACTGATTTTCAGTTGCTGCCAACACGCAGAAGCTCTACCCCTGAATCTGGTCGCCACAAGAGGAACCCTCCTATCCACAGGAACCCCTTTGAAATCCATGATTTCGTCTATAGCGTTCAGCCAGTCTAGAAATTCCTTCGGTGACAGATTGCCCTGAAATTCTGGTAGGTCAACCTTGATACTTTTCTCCCACGAATGAGAGTCATGGGTTCTAGCCACGATCTCCCTATCCCTTCCCCATTGATGGTAATGACCAGCAAAAGGGTTGAAACCTTCATCATCCGAAAAACCCTCCTCCTCATGAGGATTAGGTCTAACAGGACGACTGCGAGTCGGATTTCCAACTTCTGGGGCCTCAAGGCGTTGCATGACTGCCTCGAGTGTCAACCCTATCTGCTGAATTCCGTCCTCAATCCGAGCTTCTCGAGCGAGTACTTCATCCCACTCATAGACTTCGTCAAGAACAGCCGTACGGTTGCCTCGTCCACCCCGACCTCCAGCACGTCCTCTGGCAGCCATCTCAGGATTGGAACTTGCAGCTCTGATACCAACTGATGTAGCGCAGCCTATGGAAACGAAATTGATCGTGCAAGAGAAACACGAACAATAAGATCGACCCAGAGGTACTCCCTCCTTAAACGACCAAAATATGAGTAAAACTCGATTTCTTTAATTCAATAGCAACCGAATTCTGCCATTACGCTTACAATGATACTTATAGGCCCAAAGTAACCCTAATCCAACTAAGAATCAAATAACATACCCTAATCCAACTAGGAATCAAAAAATACTCTAGAACACTTATTTCTAAAATTGTAAACTTCCTAACAAAATTAATAAAATAAAAATAAGGAAAACTTAAAACACTATTTTTAAATAATATAAATTTTCAATCTGCATCACTTATTTATTGATGTCGTTTGGGCCGCGGACGAGGCCGCAGCCGTTCCAGCCAAGTCTCAGCAACCTGGTCTACATCAGTCAAACACACCCAATTCGTCATGTATTCAATTTATTGTCTTTTTAAATTTTAGGGATTCCTAGCGAATTACTTGAAAGTGGTCCTAGCAACCATCCGTCATTTTAATTCCGGGCATCGAATGACCCCTTGTCCGTCATTTTAATCATTCAATTTCGTTTAAAAAAATTCACCTAAACTCACGTGTCGTCGTACAAATCAAGCCTCTTATCCCCAATCAATTGATGCTATGTGTCCATACCCGACATAAGAGCGTAACCCAAGTTCGTACCTTGCACCGTGTCCTGTTATATTAACTAAGTATCAACCAAGTGTATAGCATTCCAACCCACAACATCGTTTTAGTCGTAAACCGTCAACGCAAGTGTCCACAAACACATCTAATGGTATTTTCGATCACCATCTTTAACATGCATTCACATGACCTCGAAATCAATTTCGTGACGATATAAAGGATTTAGTTCACCTAATTTGGCCCATCGCAAGTGTAATTTTTCATTTCTTGAGGTAACGGAACAACCGCAGACCAAAATTAGTGACATTTCACTAATTTTTTTGTCGCTCGAATTGGTCGGCCAGAGGCGGGGTAGTAGTCGGCTCGAAGTGGAGTGGTGATTTTTTTGAATTTTATGACAAAATTAGAACTTTAAAAAATTAGTGATATTTTACTAATTTTTTTGGTCGCCGGAAATGGTCGGCTAGAGGTGGAATGGAGGTCGGATGGAGGTGAGGTTGTGATTTTTTTGAATTTTATATTTGAAATTATAATTTTTAGAAATTAGTGAGATTTCACTAATTTTTTTGGTCGCCGGAAGTTGTCGGCCACAATGCATGGGGTGGTAGTCGGCTCGAGGGGAGGTGAGGATTTTTTTTTTTTGAATTTTATGTACGAAATTAGAGCTTTTAAAAATTAGTGACATTTCACTAATTTTTTTTTGTCTTTATGTTTAATTGCAAAAAATCCTTGTCCTTCCCTTTATAAACTTCAAATGGTTTTGGTTTTTATGTTCGATTTTAAAAGTTTCTTATCCTTCCCGTTAAAAATGTCAAATGTTTTGGATTTTTGGCTAAGTGGCCCTTAATTTTATTGCGTTGTACACTATGTTGCTTCCAAAACCGTCCTTGAGCTAAAGCAAGCGTTGCGGCCGATTTAGGCAAAAAAAAAAAAATTCCAAATATTAAGCTCCCCATATTTTAGTACCACTGGGTACCCCTACATATCTTTTGTAATAAAAAAAAATGTACATCGTATATAATTAATACCTTCTTGCTAAAACTGCAAAGATTGTTATTTAGATGAATGCTTTAAAATCATGTGAGGTTCAGTGTATTTTTAAAATTTTTTTTTTTAGGATTAGTTATTTATAAGTAACTAATTTTAAATATTGGAATGTTTTATTATTGTTTTACAGCTATTTCTTATTGATGAGTACTAGTATTTGCTTTTGGAAGTGTAATTTATTCTGCCAATAAAAAAAAAAGTGTAATTTACCTATTCACATTTTGTTCATTGAGATTTTAAAAATGAGAGATTAAGCCAAATCTATTGCATTGAGCCATGTATCTAAACAGTGGTCCTAAATAGTAGAATATTGACATGTGGCACAACGCAATCGATTTGGAGGAAACTTTTGTTTCCACCAACGGTCGAAATAATTGAAGCTCTTTAAATTAAAAAAAAAGCCTCATTCTGATTTTTGACTTTAAGCCTTCAAAAAGTGAGGGCCGGCTCTCGTTACTTCTGAACCAAATCATAATTCATTCGCAAAGTTTAACACATGATGTATCATATTGATACACTTACTCTGGTTTTCTTGAATCTTTTAATTTAGGTTCGTTTTTTTAGTTTTCATGATCATATATGATTGGTACTTCCACCGTCTTGTCTTGTTCTCGCCCTATTGGGAAGTCTTCCTTTGTCACCTTAGCTAATGGTTCTATTTCTTACGTAGTAGGTTTGGGTTATGTCCCTTCAAATTCATCACTTTCTTTGGGGCTCATTTGCTTAGTACTCCCTTGGTCCCTTGTTAAGTGTCTAGTTCATAAATTCAACTTATGAAATAAATATCATCATTAGTCTTTTCGTATCAACTTTTACCACTACTTTACACCTATCACATTAATTTTTACATCTACTTTTCAAAATTATCCATCACTCTTACCCATTAACTTTTCAAAACACATACTTATATTAAGGAACAATCCAAAATGAAGGAACCGAGGTGGTTGCCGTGCATCGTGCGTTGCACTACGAGCCGCCACATGCTCGAATGGACGGCTCAGATTTAATCGCACTGCACGTGCCAATGAACGGATAGGACGTACGTAAAGGGGTGGAGATCAAATCTGGGCCGTCCATAAGGGTATCGGACGGCCGTAGTGCAAGTACCGCATGGTGCACGGCACCCCCGGATCCCAGAATGAAATACTCAACAATTAAAAAGGGATTGAATGAGTATATTTTTTCTAACA
The DNA here is from genome assembly GCA_016920895.1 of Vaccinium myrtillus. Lineage (NCBI taxonomy): Eukaryota > Viridiplantae > Streptophyta > Magnoliopsida > Ericales > Ericaceae > Vaccinium > Vaccinium myrtillus. The sequence goes on from CM029279.1 coordinate 3,873,855, forward strand.
ATGCTGTTTGGGTGATTTTTTTTATTGGTGGGGCGCATTTGCATAGTTTTTTTTTTGATCGGTAAAAGAAATTTTATTAACGAATCTCGATAAGGGTACATCGAGAAGGGAGGAGGGGGAGGGAACATCCAATCAAGATTGAATGAAAGAAAAATAAAGGAAAAAGAAACATTCAAAATAGAATACTGTAAAATAGCAGCCACACAAAAACACCCAAAGAAGTCAAATCCAAAACAACCGCCACATACTTCTTAAAAGAGAAAGCCACATGAAGATTAGCCTCTATATGCTTACTGATGCCTACAACGCAGCCTTAGCCGTTACAGCCCAAACAAAAGCTGTTTCCAAAGATTCGACATCACCCGAACAAAACCAAAACAACTCTTGCCAAAGTTGTCCGACCTTAACCCTTGCCACGCCAAGTCACCACCGCAATAAACCGCCAATATTCAAAAGGATCCTTTAGCTCATCAGAGAATCAACAGATTTTCTTCCAATTCTCAGCCATTTGAGAGTATGCTTTGAATTCATTGTCAATCATTTCCTTTAAGATTTTTCATCATCTGGAAGAAGGTTAATTGCAAGATTTTTACCAGTGATTTTTGTTGCTATTGTTTCTTCCTCCAACCTTTTCACTGTGCTACTAACTTCCTCTTAAGTTGTTTACATAGGCCCAAACTCATTTGCATAGTTGTTGCAAGTATGAATCAACCAATATGTCTCGACAAATAGAATCTAAAAGCAAACAGTTATGACCACAAGTCTCACACAATTTTTTAAACACGAAAAAATTAGAATTGTCTTCGAGTCATGTTATTTGAAATTCTTTTCAAATTCGGTCACTTTATATTTTTCTCGTCGAAAAAAAAATATATCCATAATTTTTTGACAAAAAGCAAAAAAATATACTCCCTCTATCCTTTTTAAGTGTGTTGTTTAGTAAATCCAACTTAAAAAAAAAAACATCATTATTACTTCTTTTACAACATTTTTTTTACACATAAGAAACGTAGCCTAATCTAAGGACTAAGAAGTAGGAAACGAGACTTGCGACCAGACTCGAACCCATGACCTGTCTTGATAAAGACAACACGTTAACACTTGGGCTACCTTTGTTATCCTGAATCAATAAAATTGGATACGATAATTACAATATTTGATGGATGTTTGCCTATTTCGATACATTTATTGTGCGACACTCTTTTACTTCCTGTAAGCATGACTCAATACCGTAAGAAAAGGCCGCCATCTAATTAACAAGAACAACAGAGTCAATACAGTAAGAAACGCAATTCTGAATACCATTTTCATTGATTGAACGAAATGACAACATACTAGAACTAAATACTACAGCACCACCTCAATTTGGAATATTAGTATCATCATCCTCTGGAACAAACCTATTCCAAAACCAATGGGTTCTCCATACTCCATCCATTTCTTCAATCGGGATACCATTTGTCTCAGGCAAGAAAAACTTGATGACAATGCTCATCAACAGCAACCAGAAAGAGAAAAAGATGAAGAGGCCAAACTTGAGGCCGCATAGCATCGCCAAGAATGTCTGCGCAATGACAAATGTGAAAAGCATGTTGAGTGATACATTGATGCCTTGAGCCGCAGACCGGATCTCGAGGGGGAAGATCTCACTCGGTACCAACCAACCGAGTGGGCCCCACGACCATGCGAAGCCGGCCATGTATAGGCAGATGAAAACCACCAGGAGAACAGTATACCACTTTGGAAGTTCAACACGGTTCCCACTGGTTCCAAATTTTATAGCAATTAGAATCGTTGTAGCAACCTGTACACAAGAAGAAGTAACACCAATAAAATATGAAGAAAGTTCTATTACTTCTTAAAACATTATATATTAACATTGAAAAAGAGACTTGAATTACGTACTTGACAAAGGAACATTTGACATCCACCCTCAAGAAACAGAAATCGCCTTCCAAGCCTATCCACAGTAGCAATGGAAACCAAAGTAGCAACACAATTCACAAGGCCAGTGATCACAGCAGAGATGAGAGCAGCATCATCTCCAAAACCTATGGTTTTGAACAAAACAGGTGCGTAAAACATAATTACATTCACCCCCGTCATTTGTTGGAAGAAAGGAATCAGAACGGCAAATGTCAAATGAGGCCTATATTTCCTCTGCAGCAGCTTCGTCCAAGGGTTTTCCACTATCCTCGATGCCTCACTCGCTGCAACCAAATCATTGAACTCTTCGTCCACACTGTCAAAACCACGGAATTTCTTTAGCTGTTTTTTGGCCTCCTCATGGTTCCCACGTTCAATGAGGGAGTTTGGGGTGTCAGGAAGGGTTAAAGAGCCAACGATGAAGATTAAAGTGGGGATTGCTGCACCACCAAGGCTTAGCCGCCATCCCCAGCCGCCTTTGATCTTGGTGAAGAAGTAGTTAAGGACATTGGCGGCTAGTACTCCGATTGTGTTTGACATTTGGAAGCCAATGTTAAGTGCTCCTCTGTAATTGTATGGAGCTGTCTCAGAGAGGTAGAGTGGCACAGACTGGATATGCAAATAACGAGGAAACAAGAAATGGATTAGTCACTGAAAAGGGTAATTAATTTATCGTTGCATTTGTTATTTTTTTGGTAATTGCATTTGTTGATTAATTCGGAACATGCGTAGAAATTTGTGCGCGCGCACAGAGTTTCTCTTTCAATATACTACATTTTCAGTATCCCTATTAAGGTTGAACCGGGAAAATAAATTGAACAAAAGAAGGAAAAAAATCACAAAAAATGTTAAGAGGAATTCAAAATTGAGGATTGTAGCGGACCCAAAAACATTGGGCCCATTTGTGCCAACCAAGTCTGGACAAGCCCAATCTTCATCGATGGCCCATTGCTTGTATAAACGACATACAAGTGCGTGTACCACAAAACTTGTCAATTTGGATGGAAAAAGTATCAGAAGCACTTTAGTCCAAAACCATGCGGAGGCAAATTTGTCATTAGTAAAGTGACTGAGATCATCTGCCAAACGGTCTAACCATAAGAAGGGAATCGGCATTTTGCCCTTGTGAAAATAAGTTTCGGTTTACAGTATAGGGAAGCTACTAAGGTTGCGCTTGATGGGTACGGTTCTAAAATCAAATTGAGAACATAGCCTACTGGAGTAAATAAGCATACCTGATTGGCGAATCCGATACCTAGACCAAGAAAAATCCGTCCCACAATAAGCATAGCAACATTATGCGCACAGCCGTTGATAACAGCGCCAATCAAGAACAAAATCCCTCCGATCATCATTGAGAGCTTACGTCCCAGACTACGAGTCATAGCTGCGGCCCCAATAGAGGATACCAGTGCAGCCAAATATAACGATGAGGTAAACATCGTCAGCTTTTGACTATTGAACTTGCAGTACTGGTTTGTCCCGGTGTCGTGTGCCTGCTTCCAGTGGACTTCCGGGAAAAATATTCTCAGAAAAGGTGCCATGGATGTCACCCCACCTATGTACAACACCATTCACAAAAAAATAGCTCATGTTAGTGTTGGAAATATGGTTTTCAAACCATAGTTTTTAGCGATGTGCTAAAATAACAGTTGGACCATTTCCACCGAAAGTGACACGAGATATTTTGCATTATTTATTGGAAAGGTATACACTATACACCAGTTGGTTGCGTATTTGTAACAAAATCCCCTACATTATTTTGATCAATTTCTTCCTTACGTTTTCGTTTCGAGCTTCAGATTCATTGGTTTCAGAAGCTTCATTAGCGTGGATTTTATGACCCGTGAGTTTAATTTAGTTTTCCGTTTGATTATTCATGCATAGTTCTGTACTAGATTGCCTAATAGTTAGTACTTAAGTAATCGCCGTTCATAAAAGAAAAAAAAGGGGGATGACTGAATAACTTTTGTTTGAAACAAGTGTTTAGGCAACAACATTGAGTTTTAAGATTGTTTCCGCGAAAAAAATATATGTCAAACAGGTCCCATTTGGCGATGATATTGCATTTCCTTGCCAAACAGGTCCCATTTTGCGGCAAAATTTGATTTCCTAGCCAAAAAGTATCACTTGTTTATGAAATTTAATTAAAGAAAATAATATGTCTAATAATATATCGTAACCTGAGATGCCAATATCATAGCCAAAAATTAAACCTCCCATGGCTGCCACACTGCAAGTCACCAACACTTTTTGCGTGAGCTTTCCTGGATACTTTTTCCCGTTGGATGGACCGATCCCTCCTCCTCCCGCCATCTTCAACGATCCACGTAGAGAAGAGAGACTGGGAATACTGATGGAGATCAGAAAGAGAACTTAGAAAGTGTGGAACGGCTGACAGAAGAAAGCCTGAATAAATCTTATCGTGCCTTTTCGCGGTGTTGGTAAGTACTACATTGGCGTTCGTCGCTGGTCAGCGATTTTGCGTCTGAGCACGTAGTGGTGCCCGGAGGAGAGTCTGGAGACTGGAGATGTGGTGGTGGTGAGAAGAGACTAGAGAGGGAAGAGAAAAATGGCAGAACATTATGAAGAAGTAATACATATATATACAAGGACAGAAACGTACGGATGGAGAAGATGAGTGTTGAAAGAGTGGCTTTTTTGGTGGTGGGTTGTTTTCGGGTGGAAACAGAAAAAGGGCAGTAAATAAACCAGAGATTCGCCTAGATGAGGCAAAGGTGGTTTGGGCAAAAAAATTATAGCAATGGAAGCCGAGGATGATGAGAGGGTTAATTTTCAGGCTACTTTGCATAATTTTCTTTTCATAAACGGCAACTCTCCATTGTTGTGATCATTGGGGTTCCCGACCTGTTTTAGAATGTCCGGTTGAGCCATAACTGCTGCCCGAATAGGACATACCATCACCACAGCACCACTTAGTTGACTAGTTGGCCAAAGCCCCTCCCTGCAAATCCACACAAGTCCCAGCAATGGCATGGGAGGGACTCGAACCTGGGAGGTCCATGCACAGAAAGAGATGGGAATCTTATCCCACTCACTTTGGCCAACTAGGCTACCCACCTCCAGTGGCGGCTCCTAGAATTTTGAACAAGATATTCAAAAATTAACTTAACTCTACTACCTCTATTAACTAGCCATATATATGCACACCATTTTTTATAGACCAAATATTAGAGTTCGAATTCTATTTTTTCGGCCAAGCAAAATTAAACCGGTACATAAATACATTAATTGTTGTTGTAGGGAATTGTCGGGTGAATAGATTTACACAAAAATTTTTTTTTTGACGTATGATCTTATTTTTTAGTGATTTTTTTTAAAGAGAAAAGATTTTATTAATCTTTGAGATAACAATACAAAGATTAAAGGGAGCCAAGGAGCTAGGCATCACAATAGATTAGGAGAAAACTAAGAGGCAAAACTCACACTCCGCCGATCATGTGTCGCCAGGACCTAAAAAGACCCAAGGTTGGCAAGAGACCAACAAGAAAACATCCCCAAGATGGCTCTATAGCGCGCTTCATCATATTTCTCCATTTCGGCGATCTTGCTAATGACTTCCCCCTCATCTCCATCGTAGTTGACTCCCAACGACTTCTCAAAATTCCATTGAGCTATAGCCTTATTTTGAAGCCCTTCGTCCTCCTCATAGCTGAGCCCCACGGATAAGTTTTTAGTGATATAGGCTTGATTGTTGTTCAAAGAAAAGGCAGAGCACGATATCGAAATACCACAGATACTTTTTGCTCTTTATTTTTTAGTTTTTTAGTTTTTGTCATTAAGAATATGTACTTTGCTTTTCGCTAATATATTATGTATTCAATTGTGAATTGCTAGATTGATGGATATTCACAGTATAGGTTAAGTGTTCAAATAAACTCGGGAAAAAAATTATTACATGTAATATAAAATGTAAAAGAGTTTAGATTGTATGGAGCCTCATAGGGCTTTTAATTGGTTTTTTTTTTACATTAAATTAGTTTGTGGGTTGATATTTTTGGGGCTAGTTCAATTTTTGGGGTTAGGTTTCAAATATATACGCGTAGGGTGTTCAAATATTTTTACCTTAGGTGTTCAAAAAGGACAAAACATAAATAAAAGTAAAAAAAAAAAAAATTTACATGTATTCTAAACAAAAAAATTTGTTTAGAGTGTCCACTTGAACACCCAAAGAGCAATGTGGAGTCCCCTGTGCCCACCTCGGTGCTTGCTTACGTTTGATTCTTTAATTTTTTGGGGGGTTTTTGTTTTTGGTTCAGGGCGTTGTTAGCAATTTTGTCAATCCTGGAAACAGGAAGAAAATTGATTCACTTTAATACGACGTAAGAAGGCTGTTAACCTCTAGTTAAAGATATAAACATGTGTACAAATTATCCACCGTTCAACTAACTGTGATTTTTAGTCTATTTCGAAAAGCGTAGAGAACTGAAAAAACCCCCAAAAAAAGTTAAAAACCCTTTAGTGGAATGACGCCTAGCCGAAATTTTGGCACTTCAGAGTTGAGCCAAGATAATATATACGTAGAAATAAGCAAAAACATCACAACCTTCTCACACCTTGCACGTCGTTCCTACCAGAGGGCATATACATCCTTGCACGTCATGGATTCTTGACTTTGCTTAAATTCAGGATCTCACTTTTCCCGATTGAATTTTGATGATCCGAACCGTCCAATGTGTTTAGAATGTGTTTTTAAGGGTCTTGAGAGGAATCAAAAAAAAAATGACCGGAAAGGACTTGATCCGAGTAGTTTTTGATAAAACTTCCCATGAGGAATCAATAAAAAAATGACTGGGAAATGCATGATACGAGCAGTTTTTGATAAAACTTTATATCAAAAATTACTCGATCAAGCCTTTCCCAGTCATTTTTTTTATTAATTCCTCTCGGGGACCCTTTAAAACACATTCTTAACACATTGAAGGTTTCGATCATCAAAATTCAATTCGAAAAGGTGAGTTCCGCACTTTAAGGGATCCCTAACTAGAAGCCCTTCTATATACAGAAATTTTCTAATAAAAAATCCCATGACTTTGCTTAAAGTCAGGACCTCACCTTATGTATATAAATAGATAAAGCAAAGTTATCCCAACTTTGAAATAATCTATAAAATAAAACATGGTAGTTTTTGAAAAAATCTATATAATAAAACATGGTATACAAAGACTCACAATTCTGAAACGTGTATTTTTTTTGGACATTAAAAAATGTACTTCCATATAATGTTTTAAATTTTTTTTTGCACCTAATTAAAGTCTTCAACGAGCACATTAATGTAGTATAAAATAAATTAAAAATTATGTAAAAAAATATTTTTTCAAGGTGCTTCAAATTACACGTATTCGTATAATAACCACTTAATGTTGAACTCAGGGAATTCATTTCAAAATCAAACCCCTCCCTTCTTTCTCTCTCTACTTGAAGATCATCATTTAAATTCTACTCATCAAGCCATCGTGACAAGCCACCGAAAGTCGCCAACAACCACCATCAGGCAATAGTTTCCAGTTTTTTGTTGTTTTGAATTGATCATTAATTTCCGATTGTATTTTCCACTTCGCCATACAAAGTTATTTTCTTGGTTGATATTTTCTGATTGTATTTTCCCCTTCGCCATACAAATTTATTTTCTCGGTGCTACGATCCTTTTCTCATTGACCTGAAAATGAAAAATATACAGGGCTTTTTGTGTTTATTTTCCGCCGTTCATTTTTTAAGAGAGGAAGAAATTAAATTTGAGACTCCTGTGTCAGGTAAATGCTCAGTTTTGAAGCCTCTCCAGATTATTTAGTTGCTTTGATGCCATATATTAGCATGGCATCTGGAATATCGCGCCGTGACGCTCAGTAATTTACTTTGTTAATGTGTGGATATATGATTTCAGGCGTCTAGATTGGTGGCAGCAGTTTATTCCTTCTTCTCCAGTTCAGAATGGTAACAATTTTTAATTACTGAAGTTGTTTATCGATATGATTATAAAGCTCTCCCTTCTCAAATGTTAGCAAAAATTATTAATTTTTTTTAAATTTCTTTTTCTTCTCGCTCGTGCATCTTCATGGTTTGTTTCAACTTTTTTCGTACCATACAAATCGACAAATTTTGATAAAGTTGTATTTTTTTTTATCTGCTACAAAGTTGTATTAATTGTTCGAAATCATTTTCTAAAACATAAGTCGATACAGATAAGCTGATTGCTCTCAATGCCATTTAACCATCAACATTCACTGGCAGATCTACAAATTTAAAATGAATCAACTTTGCAGAGAGAAATATGAGGTATGAAATGAGAGGAAAATTTTGGTGTTCAAAATATTATTATGGCTAAACGCATATGTTTCTTTGAGTTTCCTATTCTTCTCGCTAATCACTCGCAGTAACATGTTTGCTGTCGGACCCTAGTTCTGAGATTTAGGCTTTATTCGGAACTTAATTATGATAAAGAAAAAAAAAAAAAAAAGGAAACTTTAAAAAAATATTGTCTTTGATTGTTTGGTTTGGAAAGAAAGATGGGAGAAAATAGCTAATCTAAGTATCGTTTCGATATGTTACATGTTGAAATTTTGGTTAAATTTGAAATGTCGTGTTGGTTGTTGACTTGTTGTGATCGAATAGTAAGTTGGTGGGCGATGGGTGCAATAGAGTGTGGGATGGGTACTGTCGTGTGCAAAAGAATAAACTTTCACAAATTGAGCCACGAGTTATGTTTGGGTTACAGTATGGCATGGGTATAATTATGAGGATGGTTCACGTTATCTAAACACTCGTTTGTAAGGTTGGGATCAAATTGAGACAATGTCTAGATGGGGGACGACAATGGAACTAAAATGATATATTGGGGACGAAAAAAGTATATAAATTATTTTAAGGGTAACACACCTAACAATTGCACGGGATAGTGGATGAAATATAATTAATACACTACAAGGAAATCAACTACAGGGAAAAAATGTTTTCATGGAAAGAAACTTTGGTCTTTCGTCCTTGTTGAAATGACACTTTTGCCCCCATTGGTCAAAACATAATTTCCTGTTGCTGACCCTTGGTAGCCGGTTGATGAACACACATGAGCAAATTTTCCACTCTAAACTTATAAATTAATACAAAATGCCTATTTGGTATGTTGCGGCATGTGAGCTATTGTACGCAATGGGTACCTATAGAGTTAGTTAACACTGTCAAATTCATGCTTAATCCAAAACAGAGTTTTGCATATGCCTTTATATATATGTTTTTGTTTCCTTAAGGCTAAGGAAATTGGAAAAAAGATATCTAACGAATGGAATTTACAAATGTATACAAGTGTGGCCGAAGCAAGAACGGGGGAGACAAAGTATAATAATGATTATCGGATCTACTTAACCTGAAAGAACTCATAAGAGCTTGCCAAGGGACGAGTTGATCTTCTGTGCTTTCAATTTTGTTATTCCAGACTTTTTCCCCTTCAATAACAATGTCAGATGTTACTTAATTTTACTCCTATAGGCAACTCCAGTGTTTCAAGTTCAACTGCCGTTTTCATTTTTTATTCTCTTGGACAAGTGCTCATATCCGCAGGCAAGGCCCTTGGGTCGTCTCCCTAGTGTAGACATAAAAATGATTAGTTTCACCTCTAAACGAAAAGATAAAGTTCTATGGGATAAAAGATAGTATAAATTTTGGAAGAAATATATGGGTAAATGAAAAGATATCTTAGATTTTTTTATTTTTTTTTAGAAGGTAGCTACATTAATCTAAGGTGTATTAGATTATAAATAGATAACAGTCTTAGCTAGATAGCATTATCTTTTGTTATTATCATTATTATAGTATTTTTTTTTTGACTTTTCTCAAACTATTCTAGAAAATTTAAGCAATTTAGAGGGCTGCCTTTTGCCCTAATGTCAAGCCTTCTCCAATTAATACACCCAACTTTTCATTCTTACCACAACTTGATGTATGAGACAAAGTTGTGTATGGAAATTTTCAATCAGGTAATTAATGCTCGAGTTCAAGTACTTCTAGGAGCTTCTATTTGGGCCATTTTCTTCTCCTTACACGCATTGGGATGGCAAGAAGAGAAACAATTCATTGCCCATTTGAAGAACGAAACAAGGCCATTTGTTGAACATACCGTTGTTTTGAAGGATAGGGAAAAGGTACCGACGGCTGCCATCATAGCATTGGCATCTGTGGGAGGTTTAGCATTAGTTGGAATGGGCATATATGTGTATTTGAGGGTATACACACAGCAAGATCCTCAGGAACAAGCTGGCGTTGAGCTTAATGTGGTATCACGCCGAGTTGCTGCTCGGAGACTCGATCAACAAATGATCGAGTTATTCCCGATGCTTCCTTTCTCCAGAGATAAGAAAATTGGATTTGGCGAAATTGAGTGCCGGATATGCTTGGTGGAATTTGTGAATGGAGAGAACTTACGAGTTCTTCCTTCATGCAGGCATATCTTCCACCATGACTGCATCAATTTATGGTTGACATCTAAGAGCACTGAATGCCCAATTTGTCGCCATGACTATTTAGGTTGGGAGCACCGCCTGATATACCCTGAGTTGTATTAGTTTTTTTCAACTATGAATTTTGTATCATTATTAGTAAAGAGAAACTAAATCCAAAGTTGATAGTTAATTCATTGTTTTCGAACATGTCCTTTCAAGATCCTTCTTTTTATACTTGTCAATGCCATTTCTTGACCCAAACATGGCTGAACTAATGATAAATATTATTTTCATTTGTGATTGGTCTTGTTAAAATGGAACCCATTGAAGTTGCAGTGTTAAGGTTTGTGATCTTGATAATTTTGAATGAGAAAGCTAGAGATCTTAAGAATAATTCAGTTGCATACATTATCTCATGGAAAGGACATTTGGCATGGTGGTCCAGTTATTTTTTTGGTCATAATAAGAGAGGATCAAATTAAGATTGATCCAAACTAATACAAACTAATCGTTTATATTTCCCAGTGAAAAATACTTAGTTCCATCAGGATATTATGTGTATCCCAACTAATGAAACAGGCCAAGTCTCATTAGAGTAAGCCTTATTCCACTAACTTCGTTTTTTGACTTTTTGGGCCATTTCGTTGATGTATATGAGGAAATGATAAAGATTACTCTTTTACCTTTCAAACACAATTTTACATTTTACTCTCTTCTCACCTCCCACTTCCCACCTCCACCCAGCATTCACTTCCAGCCAACGAAATTTCACGAGCTTCGAGCTCTTGAAATCTCACTTATGAAATGTTTTTGCCTTTTTTTACACACAAAGATTTCAATCAACTGCTTGGTAACCTTTAGGCGTGACATGTGTGCACAGACCAAATTTATATATGCTAAAACCCGACAGCCGCATATATATCAACAAAAATAACTACCTAATTTGATCTATAATGATTTTTATGTGTTCAATATGTATCATAGTTGATAGATCTCCCTTAACTTTATTAAAGACATATTTCAAAATTATAAAAAAACATTATTGATTGTGAAATATAAACAATTCAATCGTTTGGAAAAAATCAAAAAGTGAAAGTGACCCAATAATTTAGGACGGAGGGAGTATATCCACTTAACTTTGTGAATCATGCCCTACAAGCAAACATGAGCTTTAAATCAACGGACATTGTGCGTAGCACGACGGTGTCCACCTAGCGGGGCTTATAAACATGCATTGATTGTTTCAGCCGATCAATAGTGGGCTGATTCAAAATGGTTTAAATTGGACCAACGAAAGTTGTTTTTCTGGGCCACCTTGGACAGTTGGGCCGCAATTTATTTAGTTATTTTTACTTCTGGTGACAAAAAGGGAAGAGCTGGTATTTATCCCATCAGGGTAATCACCTCTGCCAAGGAGTTGTCCTGTCAATGAGCCGTATTGGTGGAAGATCATCAATCCCACGCTTGCAAAATGTAGAGTAGCTAAAACACTTTAGGTTGTCAACACAATACATGTCACATATTGGGTTGCCGCACTACTGTCATCGGAGCCAGACAGAGGGGTGAAATCATGAGTGAAGAAAGTGAAATGGATCAATTCGGGGCAGGTATGACTTGGTCCATATTCAACCTGCTCAGATACATCCCGTCTATTATTGACTCATATTCAACCAACTCATAACCCAAATGACCATATCAGCCAGCCCAAACTCAATTTACGCCGCCTATTTGTCGCATCTAGCGCATCAGCCCTACAAAGTATAGTCCTAATACTCTCCGAAGCCCTTTCAAATACTTTTTCCTCGGGTTTAGTAAAGAAAATTTTTTTTTCATTGCGTATGGGCGTTTATCGACATTCTTGGAGGTGGAGTAACGTTTAAAAAAGTAAATTTGTCCTAAAAATGACAAAAAAAAAAAAGAAAACAATAATTAGTAAACCCCCCAAAACATTGCAAAGTTACATTCTTAATTACGTCTACATGGTAAGACTTTGATCCTAGGATAGAAATTTTTGTCTCTTCTATTGATCCAAAAATGTTGATCATTGAGATCCAATGGACAGCATGTTCTTCTTATACGTACTGCGTGTAGTAATTAATTTGGAGGTAAATTGGATTGTATTTCCACCTTGGATCTTCTTCTTCGTCCACCCTGCAATACATTTGCGTCTTTTTCCTGCCTGCATTGGAGATAATTGGAGAAGACGAGAGAAACGGAAAAGGTATGCCTGCGGTGAGATTTTCATAGAGAATAATATCCCCATTTTTATTACTTATGATTTGTATTGTCAGAATGATATCACTAGGATGCTTTATAAGTTCTTGAATTGTTAATGACAAAGAGAGATAACTTAGGAACGATTTATTGCATTTGATCTCTATCAAATAAGATGTTTTGCATCGAGCTAGGTTCAATTATTTTTGCTATAATAAAATGGGATAAAATTAGAGCGACCCATCTCGATCGTAAAATATCGAAGATCAGTTGATGGAAGGAGGGCCCCCATATTCGACCAGATGTCCAAAATGAGCTGTGCGTTCCCGATCTAAAATGTCATATACGCTAGGTTTGTCTGTAAAGATCCCTGTGTTATAGACCTCAACATTCTGCCCCCTGTCATTCATGACTTGAATATGGCTCAAGTATGCATCCTGTGTTGAGATTCCTTTAAGAAGACCGTTGCCCATTTGTGGTGTGGAGCCCGAAGTGCTAGACACTTGTCCACCCCAGTCAGCATAGGAGGCAAAATCTGCTAGTCCGCTGAATATTCTCTTTGGCCAAAATCCAACCTCGGTATTTTCAACTCCAACCAAGAGCCACCAATTTCCATTAACTAGATCCTGTTACAATTACGATCAACGTAAATCTTTTTTTGTTTCCATGGAAAAATGAATTGGAGAAGTACGATGAAAGATAGTTAGCCTTACTTGGTCGATCCAAAGTGGCGCTTCGTACACTGGTCCTCCAGGTTTAGAAATTGGATAAACTAAGTCAAGAAGTTTATCGGATCTCACAATAACAAATCCAGGGCATCGTGTATTGTAACAATGAGATTGACCAGCCTGTTTATATATACAAATCGATAATTGTTTAGCAACAAGTGTGTACCACATCAAGTATTGAAGCAAAAATGAAATGAAAGCAGAGAAGATTACATCTATACGTATAAATCGTCTAGTGTTGTGATCACCATATAGAACTGGATCAACCTGAAACACAAAAATTTGGTCAATGAGACGAACCTTTTATAGTATTTTTGTTATGAAACCAACGTAAGGAAAATTTTACAAGAAAAGTGCGAAATTTAGAAAAGGCAAGCAAGAGACTTACCCTCCACCCTGCTTGAATAACATCGTTCCCGTTTTGAAGCACAAATCGAGATGCACTAGACTGAACTTGAGAAACAGGAGGATTGTGTATGCTAAGCATCGCTCCAGCCCCATGGAACTTATTTGGGCCAGGGTTTGTTCGAACAACAGAAATCTGAGCCATATAAAAAACAAGCCAAGTTTGAGAAAAACAAAACTCAGACTCACCATTTTCTGAAGAGTTATTGTTATGAATACAACCAGGGACGGATCCAGGAATTCACCCTAGCGGGGGCACCTTATTAATTATAATCGTGAATTTTTTTCTAGTAAATGATCTGACTAAATTAAGACATTCATTATGCTACAGTTTACAATGAATACTTTTTATAAATAAAAAAATTCAAAAAATAAAAAAAGGAGCGCACAATTTTAGACAAAACTTTTAAAGTATGGTTTACCTTGACATCAACAAATCTGTAGAATGATCGAGATGGTTTATTGATAAATTTTTAAAAAATAATTCCCCACGACGGTTAAAAATAAAAAAATCAAAAGATATCTTCAAATAAACAAATAATTATAAATGAACCAGTCAACGAAAGCTGAAGCACACAATTAACTCTACATTTTTAATTTTGAGATATATATGAGAGTGTTGCTAAACATAGCATTATATTACTACATAATTAAGCTAAATGTATATAAAATAATTTTTTTTTTTAAGTTTTGAGCGGGATCAGCGGGGGCACGTGACCCCAGACCCCCCTTGTATCCGTCCCTGAATACAACCAGAAAAAGCTTAATGATGACATTGTAAATATAAGCGCGTGATTAAGGAAACTTACGTGATTAAGAAACGTATTATCTGCAGAAGTCGACATTAATTTTGAAGCATTTCTCTCTCTGATGAGATCTTCTTTAGTGATTCTTCTAATTGGAACTGTTCCAACTGGACAGCCTCCTCCCTTTAGCTCTGTATGTACAGATTCTCTTGCTTTTGATGAAACTTGTTCTCTATTTCTCAAAGTTGGTTTCATCTATAATTCAATCCTTTCTGTTAGTTAATTGATATTTAATCTTAATTAGATTAGAGTTTGGAAGATATTTAATTAGAGACAAACCTGAAAATGAAAACTATGGTTCTTTAGCAAAGGATGGTCAAATGCTGGTTGTTTGTAGAAATCCACACAGTCATATATATCTTCATATTCAGTCTGCAAACATCACAATCGCTTTGTTAGTTTTTACGGACACATGGATTAACCAAAAGTTTTCCGTTACTATATATATTGGAACAGGAAAATTAGATGGAGGATGCTACGGGTACAGAGCAAATGTCCAAAAAATGTACAGAGTGCTCTCGGGGACCCACTTTTGGGTCCCACACGAGTGATCCGAACCGTTCATTATTCTCAGAACATTTTTCCGAGGGGCCCCACAAAATTTCAGCTCAATCGGACGGTTAGAAGTGCTTGAACCAAAATCCCACCGTTTCAATCAAAAAAAATTTTGATTGAAACGGTGGGATTTTTTTTTATTGAAACGGTGGGATTTTGGTTCAAGCATTTCTAACCGTCCGATTTTTTATTGAAACGGTGGGACTTTGGTTCAAACACTTCTAACTGTCCGATTGAGCTGAAATTTTGTAGGCCCCTCGGAAAAATGTTCTAAGAATAATGAACAGTTCGGATCACTTGTATGGGACCCAAAAGTGGGTCCCTGAGAACGCTCTGTACGTTTTCTGGACATTTCTTCTGTACCCGTAGGTTTTTCCAAATTAGAGGGACAATCCACGATCTAGAAGTACAATCCTCAATCTATATGCACATAGATGGAATATAAATCAACGTGTACATTTTCGACTACATAATACAAAAACTTCATTTTTAGTCGTGAAAATGAGTTTCACTGGTTATTGTCGAAAGCTTATCTAAGTGGGTTGTAAAGAGGTACCCGAAAACGACATAATATTTCTGCAATTCTTGGTGACACCAATGGACTGCATAGACTCGAATCTCAAAACTTTTCACTTGATAAACGGATTCGGTGGTGGGATAGAATTGTTAGGTTGGTGGATGCTCAAAATTTTATGTTTGGTTCTATTTCCATGGGCAGGATTAACAGTCCCAAGGGAAAAGGCAATCCGCCTTTATTACAATTCCCATCCATGATGCTTGAATATAGAAAGACATATTTAACCTCTCTTTTTCAATCTATTGACCATATTGTCCCGTTCTATATCCTAAATTGGTAGGTCTGGACAAAAATTTTGGGACGGAGGGGGTATTTCACTTATGAAGATTAAAAGAGAAAATTAAGAAATATTTAACTATTGCTAAAAATGAGTACACCTAGAATTTTGGGGCATTTTGCTAATATTATGGATGGGCTGCCAATATTTATTTTTCTCACTCCTCATGAATAAAAAGCATATGCGTCAGTCATATTTTTTTATGTTATATACATGAATAAATGCAAGCATATGCGTCAGTCATATTTTTTTATGTTATATACATGAATAAATGTATACTTTATTGATAAGAATCAAATATAAAAAAAACGAGTTCTAGGAGTATCATGAGGCATGATTCTGGGCGTGTTTTTAAAATTTTGGCGGTTGTTGGATTAAATTACGAAACTTAAATCATGTTTCCAAATGGGCGTTCACAAATTTGTTGGTTGCCCCATTTTTAAGAACAATTTTCTATGATTTGCATTGACCAATTTTATATCAGATTTTCATAAGAATAGAAAAGGAAATGAATACTTTTCATCTAATTTTTTCCTATAAAAAAACATGATGGAAAACAATCTTATCTTTTAATCCAGTGCAAAACAAACTGCCTAATTAAGCTTACTAGAAAAGCGAATTGCCAAATAGTAGAAAGGATTTATTATTCCTATAAGATTTGAAGTCGGTAGTTCACATATATACTTGATCGTTTTACCCAACAAACACAGACTTGACCGTCACAATATATACCTCTATAGTCTTGACTGCCGGTTTATTCAGAAGCTTAAGTTGCGTCTCTATCTCCGTATCTTCATCTTTGGACAACTCCCTGCCTCCTTCAACTCTAGTGTGGCCCGAAAGTAGAGAGGACAAAAAGAGAACGAGAAGAAATGCATGTAAATCCATATGTTGATCTGGGCAGTATAAAAACAGTGAGCAATGATTGATTAGATACCAATTACATCACCAAAATGCGTGCACATAGAGCAAAAACGGGCGCATTCAAAAACGCTAGAGGAAATCTCTAAGATCATAACATGCAAAAACGATCAATAAAAAGGCTTGAATCATGAACGCACCTAACATGTCGTAGAGTTGTAACACAAGAGTGGTTCTTTAGGGAGATAGTGGATGGATTCCAATACAACCTTGGAGCTAATTTATATACAAAGGTGTATGAAAAGATTAGGGAGGATAATGATTCATATATTGTGCGATTCTCCAAATATTTCATAGAGGGGAATAAACACAGGTGCATTGAAGGTGCATTTAGGAGGAAAATATGGTGATTGACCAGACTAAAAAAAATTATACAGTGTTAACAAATTATGGTGATTGACCTTTAATTCTCCTTGACTATTAAAAAAAAAAAACAGTTGATTCTCTCATGTTTTTTTTAATCTTTACACTGATTTTGGTAAGAACTAAATTAGAGGGGGTTGATCATTGGATAAATCATCTTTTTTCTCCTTTGTCTAGAGGAGTAATTAGGTTTCAGTTTGTTGCGTTTTCAAGTTAACAGAAAACGCTTATGAATTAATTTTCTTCTTAATTTACCATTATACCAAGTTACGTACTACTATAAACTTGATAAATTTCTTAATATGATGTGGAAAAAAAAAAGGCCGGTGTTAATTCCACGAGACAATTTTTTAATGCCACGACAAGAAAGAAAGTGGGACACTATTGCCCTCCCCCCACCTCTCTCTCTCTTTGATTTTTACTCTCCTCAAGAGTTCCATCCCTGATCCAGTACCTCTTTTTCATTTTTGAAGAGACCTTAAGTAGGTGATGGATTCGAAGATGCAGTATTAGCTTGTACCCAAAAAAGAAGATGAGATGCATTTTGGCGACAATTACCCCAGCTGATTCGGATCCAACATCTGCTCACGACTAGATTTAAAATAGTGACTGCAACCGGTGACGGGTTACCGGAGAATCGACCTTGTCGCTGGAGTCTAAAGGCTACCTCTCCTATCCGCTTTTCTACAAGGTCTACATTCATCCTCCAAGCCTTTATAGTTCGATTGAGCATGGAGGAAATTTCTTTGGTAGGTTATGGCCAATAACAGATCCATGGCTTAAGAGACGATAGAACCTCCAATTAGAAAGTTAAGAGTTTCAGTACTCTACTAACAATTTGTATGATAATTGCAAATGTTTTGAGAGTAATCCTAGAAACCCCATCACTGCCCAGCTTGAAAATTGAAATTGATTGTTTGATGGGTTCTGGTAGTTCCCTGGGTTATGGTGGAGAAATATATGAAGAGAGAGAGAGAGAGAGAGAGAGAGAGGTGGTTGGACTGGAAGGGGCTTGCTCTTTGTTGAGAAAGTGGTTCACGAATTAAGAGAGAGAGGAGTGCGAGGTATTTTGGACTCTCTCACTTGAAGGGTATAAGGGTGATTTCAAATGACTTTCTCGTGGCACTAAAGAAATGTCTCGTGGCATTAACACGACCCAAAAAAAATTGCAATCATCAACTTTCATAGTTTTTTTTTCACACACCAGAAAAAAAAAAAAAAAACGTGCTAATGGAACGAGAATCACATGCACGGGCCTCATAGCAGACATGGAAAAGTTGGGGCAATGCCACTTTAGCTACAAAGGTTACAAAATCTTACACATTTTAATTAAGTCCTATACAGTCATTTGATTTCTATCAATGAAACTGTTACCATATTGACCAAAACAAAATATTACAATAACCATAATCCAGCATATTACCTTATGGTTAAGGCATGCATGTGATCAGATGCGACATCAAATTATTCCTAAATATGATTCGTAAATGTGATCATATACCAACATGTGCACTAACAAATGTACGAATAGGGAGGAATGAACAGTAGGTAACCAACTGAATTTATTGATTTCAATAAATTCATGAGCCTGAAAATGAAAAACAGCTTGGGTTTGCTGTAATTAGAGTCTAGGGGGTGTTTGGGAGCCTATTTTTTAGTTTTTTGGCTTTTTAGATTATGGTTAGAATGTGTTCTCTTAGTATGGTACTAGGGTTTGCCCGTGCCTAAAGGCACGAAGAAGCACGTTCTGAACATAGTTTATTTGAATTATGCTTCTCTTATCCGCCAACCATGCCGACTTCTCCTAGTAGTGTTTTTAAAGAACCTTTAAATTGAGTTCATCTAATAAACGGATTTAAATAATTATGGAACATATCAATTCAATGCAGCATAAAAAATTATCCAAAAAATAGCACATTTTTGTAATACCTTGAATTACCTAAAACATGGACAAAAATCTCACGTGAAATACTAAAACATAAAACAAACAAAAATGGATATCGGAAGAGGAGTGTGACAGAAATAAATTCACATTTAGGGCTTAACATGAAGTGAGACTATTAGCAAATTTCATACACTTGGCAACGCGTTGTCTTCAAGAATGTTGTTTCCATTATTTATAGGTACGACGAATGCCTTTGAGCTTTCTCATCATCTCTTTTTGGAATATGCATGTATCAAGTTGAATACAATTTCTCCACGTCGGAGCATGCAAGACAACCTAGTTATTTTCTGGAAAAAAATTCATGTTAATATGATATTAGATATCACAAATGACATAAATTCAATTGAAGTTACCTCATTACGATGCCGCCATTGAAGCAATCTATTTGTGTGAATCATCCTCAAGTCCATAGCATTTTCAAAACCAATCATCTTGAAGTAAAACTAAATTAGTATTAAATCATTTGAAAAGTTACATACTCCAGTAAACAGACAAATTTATTTTAAACAATGTATATTTTTCGAAGCAACACACTCTACTTTACGCCATATTTTTTCTTAATATTCATTTTTTTATGCAACGGAATTATTTATTTTCTTTATATTCACACTCTATTTTACGTCATATTTGTTTGAGTCCGACATGCGACACATTTTAAAAAGGCGTAGAAGAAGGAATCACACCATCAAAAAGGACTTAGACATAGTTAAACTCGTGCTATTTTACAAATTACGGTAACCAAAAATCTATCATCCAACATGGTCTTCTCCATGATTTTGTTGGTCCATAAAATAATCGTCACTCAAATAGCGTTGCACTCGTGTGTTTTCACACCAAATAGGATTCGCTTTCATTTTGATGGTCTATCCATTGACTGGTCCACACATTAAAATGAAAAGAAATAAAATTAAAAGAAAAGAAAGAGAGGTAAAGAATAAAACCATACCACCAAAAGAAGTTCCAAGAAATTTGCCACACGTCCATTGAATTAAACCTGCAAAAACATATTAACTCAAGGAAGATATATAGAGGAGGGGAAGGGGAACCCTAACTATAACTTGATGAACTTGACTATAATCTAAATGAGAACGTATAAAAATAGGAAACACAGTGTAAGAGGTAAAAGAACTTAATCATAACCAGACTTCGGTTAAAAAATGAAGGAGCAAATATGATGAAAAGATCAAAATGAAGATTAAAAACATGAAAGAAAGATCTTACCCAATTCCAAAGCTTGATAGTGCCTCCGACTATCTTCACGATTTAGAATCAAACTTCCTGTGAAGGACATCAATATATTCAACTTAATTTAGAATTTTAGAATCTAAAATAATTCGAATTAGATTACCACAACAAAAAATCAAAACAAAAGTGATAATGGATCATACCCATTAAAAAGGACAAAAAAAGAAGAAGGTTTCTTTCACCTGTTCCAATCCACCGTTGAAAGATGATTCGAGGAGGAGGCGATCAAGGCGGCGATGAGGGGAGGGGAGAGGAAGAGATGGGAGAGCAGAGAAGTAGCGTATTATTGAGAAGAGAGAAAGAGAAATGTTTTATGAAAGAGGAAAGTAATGGGGGATAATCAAACAAAAAGGACCGTTTATGGTAACTTAATGAAATCTGACTATTGAAAATCTCTTGAATATAGCTCCCACTGATCCTTGGTTCAAATTTTGAATGAAGCTTATTGATGTCCGTTGGATAAAATTTGGACTTTAATCTCACCATCAAACACTTTCTTGCACTTTTGATTGCAAGATCCTTGAAGGCAGAATATGGGCCCTAGGATTGAAAGAAAGATTCAATCATCATTAAATCAAGGCCCTCCAATGTGCCACGGAGGACACTTGTGAGAGAGACATTTCTGAAAACCCTTGTGTAATGTAATATAGATTTCTCTCCTTTGGTAAATCATCCTTTGGTTGATTTCCTCTTTTCCCCCCCTCCCTCGATGTACCCTATCGAGTTTCTAATATATTAAAAAATATTTTTGTAAACATCTCCGGTTTTACATCAACTTTTTAAAGTTAGTACAATTACTTAAATTTTACACTTTTTACATCAACTTCCCAAAATTATCCTCTACGTTTACTCACTAAATTTTCACAAGGACGAAAAAATAATTGTACAACCTTTTATCTATTAAATTTATAAAATAAACACATACTAAGAGACATTCCAAAATAGAATAGTTGACAATATAAAAGGGATGGAGGGAGGCTAATATAAGATTGAAGGAGAATCACACCTACTGGCCAGTTTGGCCTTATAGCTTGAAATTGTCCAAAATTAATTAACCAGATTAAGTTTCGTAATTACATACTTACATCCCATGAGCGTTTCTCTATTGTATACGAAAATCGACGACACAACACGTCACGATTCAAAAATCACAACACGACATGACACGATAAAAAAAGGCACGACACGACAAGACAGGACACGATTAACTCAACAGGCTGGCACGACACGACACGAATTAATTAATCGGGAACGGCACGACAAGGCACGATTTAAAAAGGCACGGCCCGACACGTTAAGGTTAAGTAAAATGGCCCAGCCCGGCATGCTTAAAGCACGGCACACTACGACACGATGAAGTAAATGAGCACGGCACGGTAAGAAGCTCGGTTAGCACGGAAGTTGAATGACACGGCACGGCGCGACACGAATATTAGTATATATTCCACTACACTCCTCATCTATATAGAGACCTCATCTATACTTCCTGAAATTCCACTACACTCCTCTTACTTTTCAAAATAATTGTCAGATTCCCCCTTTCCGTTACTTTAAGACTAACAGTTTAACTTTTTGTGTGAACTGACTGTAGTATTAGTATATATTCTCCACTCTAAAAAAATTGTTTTTTTTTATTAAAGAGTTTATTTTTTTTTTAAAAGTAAACCATTTTCCATTTAAAAACAAAAAGTATCAAAGAGATTTTTTTTCAAAAAAACTACTTTTTGAAATTTTTGTTGAAAATAATTTCTTGAGGCAAAAAAGAAGTATTTTAAGCAAAACATGTGAGGATTAACTTCCACGAATAAGTCTTTTTGGATTAACTTCCATTTCTTTTTCTTGGGGAATCAAATGGGAATCTTGGCATTTCCATATTGTGATGTCAACATTCGTTTTCACCTATTTCCCATTACGAAAAAACATGCAAAAAGAGATTAGCAACCATTACTTTTTCTTTTTAAGTTGACCTGTAATTGATTGATGTCTATGTAAAACAAATTTTGGTAAACTGTTATGAATTTTGCATGAATCAAGTAGTTAATTGAGATTCAGGTAATCTGATCATAGTACTGGCTTCATAATTAAATCTAAGCTCCCAATGCATGTTACATGGTAAGACTCCTTTGCCTTTCCAATAAGTGCGATGAAGACAAGTAAACTGGATTTTTTATGGAAGAGGAAAGATTCTTTTATCCTTGAGCTGAAGAAGGAAAGCTATTAAAGTACTTGACGAGATTTTTTTATCCCTGGTGTATAAGTGTCTGAGCTTATTATTGTAAAACCTATTTATGGCCAACCATGAAAGTTAACCAACTTAATTTGATGAACACCCAACATAACACTTCTAGCCTAGTTCACTTCCAATAACTAAACCCAATGTATTTTGCAACGCGAAAATTGAGAAATACTTGGGATGTTATGGGAACTGACCACAAGCCAAATGGAATTTGAAAAATAATTTCAGAAAGTAATTTGTGTTTGGAGGTGATTTAAATGACATGGTCTCTTGAAATGGTAGAAGGAGTATATTTTTCTACTTCAAGTTTGATAATTTTTTTCTCTTGAAATTCAATGAACTTTATAGCAGAAATTTAGTTTCTTAAACAAGTTCGTATCTTTGATATGTACAATCTGATTTAACCGTCTGAGCCGCGTAAGAGAATGTGTGATCATGGAGAGATTAACTGGTAATTTTTGTATTCGTACGTGGTCCCCTTTGGTCCCTACGTGCACAGCCTCAAAGGATGAGAGGGAAAATAAATGTTTTGTCATGTTCGATAAATCAATATTTCCCTTTTTGGTTTATTAGCAAATGTTTCCTAAAATAGCAAGCAGTACAAAGGTGAGATAAGTCTCGCATCCTATGAATTATGAATGCACACATGGCTTACATGTCTGCTTATTTCCAACCTGATCATTAATTAATGAAGAAACACCTTAATAACAGAAATAATATTTAATTGTAATTATGGAAAGTTTTGTATGATGTAATTGGCCGGTAATCCATCCATTAAAATACAACTAGAGGTGTCAACGGTCCGGTTTGGTGTGGATTGGTATGAATCCGAGGACCGAACCAAAAGTCTACGGTCCAATGTAAGGCAATCCGTGTCCAAACCAAAAGTCTACGGTCCGGTTCCGAAACAATAAAAAAAATCACGGTTCGGTTCACGGTTTATCCACGGATTTTAACATTCCACAAAATAAAAAAACATATTCCACATTCACATTCTCAATGTAACTTTTGGAACAAATTCATCAGTGGCTTTTAAGTTTTAATAAACAACACCAAGTCACCAACAACATGCTTCAAAATGATTCAAAGAGATTCACATTCAAGAAAGTACCACTAGCAGTAGGAAAAATATGCAGGAACAGCATAATATAAAGCGAGTAAACAAAAGTCTTCACCACAGCCAGTCCCCAGTCCGGGAGTAGCTAATATACGTGCAAGCAAAATTACAATTGTTAATTACAGTTTGCACCTTTACTTTTTAGTTATACCACATTCACTTATTTAGGGTATAAAATTAAGAATAATATGTTTAATTATAATTCTTATCCCAATATTATATATATAAATATATATATATATATATATTTTTTCATGGATTAAATTCTCACGGTCCGGTTCGGTTTATCCACGGTTCTTTTATGAAAATCCATGGACCAAACCGCGAAGCACGGTTTTCTAATTTTTCAATCCGTGTCCGGACCATTAATCCACGGACCCAATCCAAAACCTACGGTTCGGTTCGGTCCGGTTCGGATTCACGGTTTGCGGATTTTTTTTGACAACCCTAAATACAACCAGTGAGGTGGTCGCGTGAGGTGTACGTGAATTGTAGTTATTTTTTAAAATGTGGGTACCGTAATTTTCCGGTACCCACGATGGTCTACAATGTTCACTGAGGGTATAAGTTAGCAATTATTGATCTTTTTCTTACAAGAGTTTCGCAAAAAAAAATTCTTTAAGAAGTTAACTTTTTCTTTTATTTTATTGTTTCTCTTTATTATTTTTCACTTTCAAGAACTTTTTTTTTATTTTTAATGTTGCCCAAAAGAAATCAAAGTTCAAAGACGATGATGGTGATGACGATCGATGTCTTGTCCTTAAACAACTAGCTTAAACATTTCTCAAAAATATCTATTTATATGTTAGGGGCGGTTCCGATACTACCAAAATTGTTATAGCCAAATCGTTATTCAAACGATTAAGCGGGTCAGCACGACACGACACGATTAAGTAAACGGCACGGCACGGAACGTTACAAAACGGCACGGCACGAATGAAGAAAAATGGCATGGCACGGCACGACTAAAAATGGGCACGGCACGGCATGACACGATTAAGTAAACCGGCACGGCACGGCACGGGCACGGTTGGTATGGAAGAAAAGCGGCACAGCACGACAGGCACGACGGACACGTTTGACACCTCTATTTAAAACCTTGCGCACCCACCCTCCTCCTAGTTTTTATATACATTGAGATTCGACTCGCAAGTACTTACATAATTTTCATCTTGTGATTATAGTACTGGGTTTATGAATTATGAGTCAATTATAGTCCTTTACTATACAATAATACAATTCAATTCCTCTTCTGCTAATTCTACCTCTATTTCCTACTACTACTTGTATACATACATATATAGCATGCTTGGCAAAAAAATACATGCATAGCATCTGTTACTTTCTGATCAGAAAGTTAATTTGATTCCTTGTTCTGATCAAATGTATAGGAGATTTGGCGCAGGACCACATGGCATACCTATTAAAACCTAGGCAAGTAGTAGTCTGCCACATTTTTCCAACATCCAATTTGATTATAGGTTGGTAGGATGTAATTATAATCAATTTTTTTGGTATTACTTCAAGCCTGTTAGCTAATCACACTATTTAAGTTTCCTCAAATTTTTAATGTGAAAATCCTGTATTGAGCGGAAAATTATTACTTGTTCTTAAATCATTGCCACATGATGTTTCGGGGACTTTTCCCATCACAAATTGGTGTACACTCTACCTTAACGTGAATGACGCCCATTTCAATTTATAATGAATAAAGGCTATGAAGATGTCACTCCCTCACACACACACACACTCTCTCTCTCTCTCTCTCTCTCTCTCTCTCTCTCTCTCTCTCTCTCTCTCTCTCTCTCTCTCTCTCTCTCTCTCTCTCTCTCTCTCTCTCTCTCTCAACTTTCTAGGAAACAATTAAGGACCAAGTTTGCTAGATTTCAGATCTTCAACATTGTCAGCTACGCTCCGAGTTTGTAGTTTGTTTTAGTCCCACCTCGCTTGCAAGGAAGCTTGGAGCACAGCTAAAGCACTATAAAAACGTGGGAGCCTAGACCAACAATAATTTTGCGTTGTGTAGTCATTTTCATTATCACAGGGCGCATTCGATCTAATCCTCCCGCGTTTTTATTTAAAAAGAATTCTGAATTTACTATTTTAAAGCTATTACATTCTTGCCTTTGTTTGATTGATGAATTGGATTCAACCAAGTCAATCAAGTAGATTAGTACGTTCAATTATTTGTAGTCAATTGGTTTATCAGAATCAAAGTAAAAATACAAAGAATAGGGTTTTCTTTGGTGACATAAGATCGAATTGTACACAAAATCAAAATTGCGGATAATTCGATTTTGACTAATATTTCTGATTAGTAATCGGGAAGCCTCTCTAAAAAAGTGAATTTTTTTTGGAGGAAATTAGGCAAATAGAACTTTATTTGTTGAGACAAAGAAACACATATAAATTCTCAAATATCCAATTTATATTATTCATATGTATAAATCAAATACCCAAATTCTCTCTTTTTTAAACATAATTTATTATAGTCAAATACTATTTAATGTTTACTATAGTGGACCACTAGGCACTAAAATCACATAAAATAGTAAAACTCAACTCACCGAAAATTTGAGGGTTGCTTCGGCGTTTACCTGGTCTTCGACTTCGGCACCGCTAGTATTTGAGTATTCTTTCCATTTTTGTTTTGTATTTATAGAGATGAGAGCACAAAGAATAGAATAGACTTCAAATTTCTAAATCTGCCCCCAACCCCTTTTTCTTTTTGATAAATTACATACTTTTTTTTTTTGACTAATTACATATCAGTCCCTAGATTACCAGCTCCGGTCTTAAACGAAGCATTGGTCTTAAACGAAGCATTTTACAATATTCCCAAACTTTTGTCTCAATGCCTAATAGACCGGGACCCGAATTGGGGGATGGTGTTGTCCCTAAAGGGACAACATCCATGTTGTCCCCAATTTGGGACGTGCGTGCTCGGCGTAGATGGCTTGGATTTGTTTGGTAGCAGACGGTTCGATGTGTTTGCACAAGATGTGATCCGAGCCGTCCTTCGCCGAGCACGGACGACCCAGATCGGACATGCATGCTGTCCCCAAACGGACCCCTACAACAGTGTAAAATCAATCATTTGGCCTTTTATTTTCGACGTGTGGCACCACATGTTCATTAACGAAATAATGCGTACCCCTTTAACTAAAACCCATATGAATAAAATAAAGAAGAAGAAAAGATGGGGAAAATCTCTCTCTCTCTCTCTCTCTCTCTCTAGCATTTTATGCCTGAACCAATTGCTCAAACAATATCATCAATCCAATCGCTGTCAAAGAGACCCAAATCGACTATGTCCGAAGAAACTAACCCAACTCCACTTATAAAATATATATAGCCTCGAATACGCAAATTTAAGTTCGAGATATGTAATTTAATATGAATATGTGGCACCACTTATTGGAAGAAAATAAACCCAAAAATGCTCTTTCTAGGACAATTGACTTCCAATTTCTCTTCTAGAATTTCGTCTTAAATATTAGGGGAGAGCAAAATAACTGTCAAACCACGAATCCAATCCAAACCGAATGGTTTGGTTTGAGTTTTTAGTAATATGGTTTTGTCCCGGTTTTTAAAAATTAGAAACCTTGTTAAATTGGAATACATTGACGGTTCTAGTTCCAAACAGATCTGAATCGTATACTATAGACATATAAAATTTATTTGTTGTACCTAAATAAATTTTCTAATCTAATGCTCCATTACACCACCCTATTCTTCCACTTCCAAGATTAATTCTTAAACTTGTATATTCAATAACCTATCCCTATAATTTCAATACCCTAACGGTTTGGGCTAAGTTGATTTATTTCTTATAAAAAATTTCATTGGTAATTACTTTTCTAATTTACTCTATTCCATGACCTTGTTCCTTTGCTACTTACTGTTATTCCACTCTTCTTTTGTTGGTTGGTGCTAGTAAGTTTTGTTATTTTAATATAACTTGTTTCAATATAAGTTTTGAAAGAATACTTTAAATATTTTTTTTGGAGAGTACTTTAAATACCTTATGGAGATGACACCTCAATTTCAAGCATACCATGGTTCAAAACCGAAACCGAACCGTATTTTTAAAGTTTTGATTGGTTTGGTTTTATGAATTATATGGGTTGATTTGGTTCTTCAAATTGAGGTATCATATGGTTTGGTTCTATGAATTATATGGGTTGGTTTGGTTCTTCAAATTTAATCCGTAATTAGTGGTTTTGGTTCTTCATTTAGTATTAAACCGAACCAATCAGGTCCATGCTCACCCCTATTAAATATGCATGAGATATGTTACCCAAGTGGGCTTTATAATAAACTTTATAAAAATATGATCCAATACTTTTGTGAGGCCCAATTCGTTTGTCTATGGATAATTGGGCCACAAACCAAGGAGCCACAATTGCAGTTGTGTACCTTCGGCTAAGTTTAGTTAGAAGTTAGAACGTCCGTTTCCATTTTAATTTTGGCTCACATTTCCAACTTGCATTTATTATCGAAACCATTTACCATTTACCTTGTGAAGTATACAACGTAAACATGTCTTCAACAAATTTAATATGATGGAATATTGCTATTGAACTTTGTGAATTGTTATGCAAAATAAATGGAGAATATATTCATAAATTAAACTTTATAAATCTATTAATATCGAGCATACTAATTTTGTAGACTTATAATTTTTTGTAACCTAATTTATCCGCTTTTGTTGAGTTATAAAAGCAACTTATTCACAAAAATTAAGTGAAATTTAACTTTCTTTGGCTACGGGTCAATTTTTTAGCCCCAATACTAATAAAGCATAATTGCATTGTATGCACAAAAAACTGCAAAAGGTCATCGTATGTTTCAAGCGAACCCAACCCGTCAACCTTGGGTGGATCCGCGAAAAGTACAACCCATTAGCAGTTAAAAAAAAAAAAAAAAGGAAACCATATATTTGACCTCGAAACAAAATAAATAGAGTTTTGTGGGCCGGTCCTATAAACATGTGTTATAGCTTGTAAGGTCCGGAACAAATAATGCGCATAGTTCACTAGGTCCTTGATATAAGTTTTACACTTTTTCTTCGGCTTATTTACCTTTTTAGTCCCCAAAGTATGACCGAGTGGCCAATTTCGTCCCCAACATAAACATTCGACCAATTTAATCCCCAATGTATCAAATTTGTGTCGATTTAGTCCCCACGTCTAACTCCGTCTCCCCCTTCCGTCAAAAATGAGGGCAGTCTGGGTATTTTACCCTCCACCAACTCTCCACCACGCATTTTGGAGGGAAATCGTCTCTCTCATCAGCTCTCCCTTATATATACAACTATAATGTTCACCCCCCCCATAAAACACGAAATAGAAAACAGAGCACAACCCTAGAGAGAGAGAAAGACGGAGAAGAAGATGGACTCGCCACGTATCTGCTACTGCAACAAGGTGGGGAAGGTCAATACATCTTGGACTACTAGCAACCCAGGAAGGAGGTTTATTGGTTGCGAACGATATGGGGTAAAATGAAGTTCCAGAAAAAAAATTCTCTTTCTTCTTGAATGTCCTTCAATCTTCACCATATTAAGTCATGTTCTTCCATCTCTTTCGATCTTCACCCTCTATGTATTTACATTTTCCAGCTAGCACGTGCATGTGGGTATTTCATATGGATTGATCCCCCAATGTGCGAGAGATCTAGAGTGGTTATTCCTGGGCTGTTGCGTTCGATGGGGAGGCACGAGGCAGAGAAAAAAATGCTAAGGAAGAAGGTCATTTTGCTGGAAGTTGCCCTTGCCCTATCTTGGTGTATGTTTGGTGTTGTTGTGCTCTGCGTTTGGCTCTACAAATGAATGGGTTCTGGAGGATAAAATGGGGTCTACTAAGTGGAGGGTTTGGGCATGAAGGTAGTAATGGGCAATTGGGTTTTGTTTTGTGGTGTTGCCCAGACTAAATGTATATACAGTAGACTAAGTGGATATGGGGGTTAAGATGAGTTTTGATGTACTTTTTGGGTTCGTTATCAGATGCTATTGGGCTGTGTTGTATGCAACTTCTTCCAACAATGGAACCCCATTTATGTAATCAAAAGCCCTAGTGGCCCCATTTCCTCCTACTCTATCTTGCAAAAATGGATATAGCAACATCATATTGAACTTCAATGCATAACATAGTCACACAAACAACTTCAGTGCAGTAGGTAAAACAGGGGTGAAAATAGTGTAACAGTCCAATTGGAATCCATAATACAATATCCCACCACATGTAGTACTAACAAACTATAGTAGGATTCCCATTTGTCCTGACATAAGTTTGATATTACAGTCCACAAAACTTAGACAAACCATACACTCAGTCATAACAAAGACTGCAATTAGACATCACAAAACAAGTTTCATCTGTCTACTTCACAAAAACAAGTCTGGACATAGACTTCACATTCCATGCAACATATTGACATTGGCATACCTATTCCCACTTGGCTGAGTTGTTAATGTAGTTACTACTGATCCTTGTGTGTCTTGGGTTGCTTGTGCAAAGTTTGAAGGAACATTAACCTGCAAATTTTTAAGTATGCATTAGTATGCTTAACAAGGAAAATGAAAATAAAATAAATTGTGCAAAGTTAGAAGGGACATATATACCTCACTATACCCCCTAGCAGTACCCCTGCCCCTCACTCCCACTCCCACACCACTAGCCCTGCCCCTCACTCCCACACTAGTAGCCCTGCCCCTCACTCCCACTCCACTAGCCCTGCCCCTCACTCCCACACCACTAGCCCTGCCCCTCACTCCCACTCCCACACCACTAGCCCTGCCCCTCACTCCCACTCCCACACCACTAGCCCTGCCCCTCACTCCCACTCCTCCCCTCATTGTGACACCAGCACTTCTTCCCCTACCCCTTGCCTACACTCCAATTCCTGCACCTCTCATCCTGACACCACCATTTCCACTAACTTCCCCACCTGCATCTCCAGTTGCCTCATCAAGTTGTGTGCTACAAGTTCTTCTATTGTGCCCATGAATGCCACACCTTCTGCACTCCAATTCCTGCTCATTCTCATTCTCCACTACACACCAAGCCATAGGATACATGGCATTGTTTGGATCCACCCCAACTGCTGTGAGGAGCTGCCCAGAGTATTCTCCTTTTAGATGACAACCATCCACCCCAACTATTTTTCTGCAACCTTCTAGGAATCCTCTTTTAACAGCTGCCAAGAAGATGTACAACCTATTGAACTTAGGCTGCCCAATTGCTTCATCAAGTGGAGCATCCATTACTACAGTTGACCCTGGATTGGATCTCCTAAGCTCCTCACAATACTCCCACAACCTCCCATATTGTTCTTGGTCAGTCCCATAAATTAGCATAGCTGCTTTCCTCTTTGCCTTGTACAATTGGGTCCTAGAAACATCAACCTTTAGTTCCCTCCTCACTCTATCTTTGAATGCAGCAATAGGCATCCTTGGATTGACCCTTAAATCATCCATATACCTTTTAGCTATGACTGTTGAAGTTACGTTTCTGTTATAGTAGGTTTTCCCACATTTGTGTTTGCTCCTGTAGGTTCTGACTTGGTAAGTAGACTCAGTCATGACTTTGGCAGCATACACCTCCCATGGACACTTGGCTTTACCTCCCATCCATCCAATACACTTGGCTCTAACCCTCCTCTTATCATTTTTTACTAACTTCACACATCTTTGTTGCTTGATGGCATGTTGTTTCACTGCTGCTTTGAACTCCTGAGGGGTACTGAATAACATTCCCACCTTGAATTGTGGATCTTCCATATCTGTCTCAGACCTAAACTGCTTAAAGTGGTGCTTCCTCCTATGACTGTTTTCTTCATCACTTGAGGTGTAATAACTGTTGTCTGAATCATATTTGGAATCATCATCACTCAAGATGATATCATTACCATCCTCACCAAACTGTTCTTCTTCCACATCCTCCCTCACCCCAACAAATTCAACATCATCATCAACATACGTTTCATACAAATCATCATCATCTTGTTCCATATACGAATGGTCACTGTAATACACATCATCATCAGTTGAACTATCATCTTCCACACCTTCCTCTGCTACGTCAGTTGAGTCACAAATTTTATCCCCAACCCCACTATCATCAACATGTACATCAATTTTTCCTTCCAGCAAAGGTACCCCCATGGTGGACTTCAATTGAAAAATAAGGAGCATTCCTACAAGGCCCTGCAAAGAAAGCCCAACATACATTCACCAATCAAACAAAAGAAAACCCAAAAAGATAACAAAATAGTGGTCCAAGTACCCATAACCAAAACAAAACAAAACAATTTTGCACAGACCCACATGTTTGATACACTACACAAACCTACGAGTATATATATATATATATAACTCAATCACAGTCTGAAAAAGAGCCCTTCAAAGGGACAGCTGCAGTTTTACCACATTTGTAGGTAAAAGGGACAACAATCTCAGACAAACCCAGAGTACAGACAAACCCAGAATTTTTTCTTAAACAGGTAAAGTACACAGAGTTCAGTCGATTTCACGCTGTAAATGCATACCTCTACATTCGTCGTTCCATTCTCCTTCACATTGATCATGCTCCATTGTTTGTCCACTCTCGATTCACTCTGTCCCCAGATTTGCCCAACAAAGGGTTTCGATTCCCTCTCTCTCTCTTGCGTATTTTCTCAGAAATACGGTATGTATTTCAATGGGTATAACAAAATGAGTGGTGGAGAGTGGTGGAGAGTCAGTGGAGGTTGGTGGAGGGTAAAATACCCAGACTGCCCTCATTTTTGACGGAAGGGGGAGACGGAGTTAGACGTGGGGACTAAATCGACACAAATTTGATACATTGGGGATTAAATTGGTCGAATGTTTATGTTGGGGACGAAATTGGCCACTCGGTCATACTTTGGAGACTAAAAAGGTAAATAAGCCCTTTTTCTTCCTAAATTACCCACATTCTGAAAATTAGAATGTACATTTTGAAAATTAGAATGTACATTTTCAGTGTTAAAATGTACATTCTAAATTCTAAATAAACGGTCTAAATTTTAAAATGTACATTCTAAATTTAGGGTACCCTTAACTGTAGGGTACCAAAAATTCTAAATATACAGTCTAAATTCTAAAATGTTCGATCTAAATTCTAAATATACGGTCTAAATTTTAAAATGTAGGGTCTAAGTTCTAAAATGTACATTCTAAATTTAGGGTACCCTAAACTGTAGGGTACCCTATGAAAGTGCTTAAAATCCTAGGATACCCTATGAAAGTGCTTAAAATCCTAGGATACCCTGTGAAAGTGTTTAAACGGTTGGTAAAAACAAAGAGTAACGACGAGAAGGATGGACAAAAAAGTAAAATCTCCAACCATATTTGTGCCCCAGAACCTCTCCAGCAATAAATTTTAGCCCAGGACCCGGTGGGCCAAAATTCCAAATAATAGGACCGGCCAATAGATTTCTTCAAAATAAACCCATAAATGCGCATTCTTGTTCTCGGATTTTGTCCAGGGCAAATAAATTGCCATTTCTGCTCAAATTCGTTTGATGAGAAATTGTTTTTTGCGTTTATGTATAACTGGATTCTCTCATAAACGGGATTGTCATTTAAGATGCATTCAGAGGGAACAAATCAACAAATATCTAGAATGATTACAAAATGTTGGCCCTGATAACAACATAAGATGGGGGTAAATTGTACAAAAGAGGGGGGTAAATGTCGGCCCTAATAACAACATAAGAGGGGGAAAATGTTGGCCCTGATTACAAATTAATCGGGCCCAGGCTCACCCCTATTAAGTATGAGATATGACCCACGTGTTTCTCAAAAATAACGCGGAATTAAAAAAAACTAAATGCAACACCAAAAATAAAATTAAATCGATTCCAGCACACATGAAATAATATATAACAGAAAATAAAGAGGAAGGGAAGAGAGAAATTAAACACAAACATTTATAGTGGTTCGGTCAGTAACTTGACGGCCTAGTCCACTCCCCAAGTGTCTAACTTGGGATTTGCTGTACTATCTCCAATAATAACACTTTCTAGCTTCGCGGGTGCTAGAGAAACCCTTACAACTAGCAATGTCATCAATCGCTCCAACTATTTTTTACTCCGGTGTTAGTCACATTTAACTCAACTAGTTTTGACTCCGGTACTAGTAACACCTAACCAAGTAATTTTTTCTTACACAAAATCACTCACAAAAGATAAATTCTCACAAGGGTGTACAATCTCTTTTACAATGATAGTTCAAAATAATTAAAACGCTCAAACTCGTGAATAAATTCAAGATGAAGCTTTTGAGTTGAATAACAAAGGTGGCACACAAATATTTTTCCTTTGGAGTTCTCTATCTTTCACCTTCAATCTTTCTTCACTTTATATGCCAACACATGCACGTTATTTGCCCCACTCCCAATTTGGAATATAGCCAATCCAATATTGCCTTTGGTTGAATCAAATACAAGAGAGCAACTTCCATTCCTTTTATTGCAAACCAATATGAAATGATGGAATTTCCATTTTCCCGTTTATTATAATCATGCACCCATGATCTCTTCCGTGGGAATTGTTTCCTTTTTCATTCAATCTTGCAAATAATACAGAATCCATCAATTAGCCGTTGGACACATAGCCTTATAATTAGGGCAGTAAATACCCTTCAATATATATACTTTTTTTTTGAAAGGCAAAAGAAATTTTATTAAACTTTGGAAATTACAAAGATTAAAAGGACAAGGGATGATGACATCAAATCCTCAACCGGATCTAAGAACAATCCTATGCCCACCCGAGACCCAAACCTCAATTGGCAAGAAGCCAACCAAAGACACCCAAACCTCAATATATATACTGACTTCCCTTGTGCATATTTTAATTATTTGAATTGAGAGAGATCTTTCCAAAATAAATATGGAAATAAGATTTGTCCTTAATCTTGTCCCCTTTATATTTAAATCGTGGCTATTGGAGATAGGATTTGATGTAGAATCTATCCATATGTAACTCAACCAAATCCTACAAAATACACAATTAATCCAAATGAGTACCACATATCACAATATCAATTATATTTCTAATTTAATAAAATATATTTTGTTAACCCTCAGTGACCCAAGTCACTATATCCCCATAGCAATTTCAGTTGTGGATTCTCTGAAATCTTCATTTGGAATAAAAATGCTTCGATAAATGAGCACATTATTGGTGGAAAAAATTATGATAATCGAGAGATTGATTGACACACCATTGAGACAAATTTGGCTTAAAGTGTATTCTTCAAATGATATTGGCCATATCAGAATATGTAGCTACTAATAACCAATTAATTTGATTTTTTACATGAATGATCCACTCAATATTTCCGACAAATTGTACGGTTCCACTCCCAAATATATATTATAGAGGACCCACAATTGAAGTCACTACGGGAGGTAGTGACTTGGACTGTTGGATCAGTGGACTACATGACTTGGATCAGTAGGCGTAGTCTAAATCTGCTAAGCAAA
Source organism: Vaccinium myrtillus (assembly GCA_016920895.1). NCBI lineage: Eukaryota > Viridiplantae > Streptophyta > Magnoliopsida > Ericales > Ericaceae > Vaccinium > Vaccinium myrtillus. Next base: position 3,909,136 of record CM029279.1, read on the forward strand.
ACTTAAATTAGCAACAAATCATGGTGTTTACAGCTGATTTTCTCTAACTTTGTGGCCCACAAAAAGTCCGATTCCTGGAAAAATTTATGGAAATAATAATGTCAAAACCATTTTTGTTCAAAAATGATAGGCACACACCCTCTCAACCACTCCCCACTGCACCCACTCTCACATGTGTGGTGGGGCTCACCCGGTGGGTCCCAGTGGGCCCCACCACAAATGTGAGAGAGGGTGTGGTGGGGAGTGGTTGAGAGGGTGTGGACCTATCACTATTGATTTTTGTTCGTGCCAAAACTGTAGTATGTGCATAAAAAGCTTGTACCTTGCACAATGCACATGGTACAAGGTTTTAAGCACTACAATTTTGGCACAAATAAAAACGGTTTTGGCACAAACAAAAATTATTTTGGCATTAGCACCACTTCGACAATTAAAATATCATTTTTCTGGACCATGAAAACTTGAAGAATTTAAGAGGCCGTTTGGAAGCAAGATTTTCCCATTATGCATCTTGAATGTTCACATTTTGGGTATTTGGCACAAACTTGCAGAATACATTTTCTCAAAATGCATTATCAAAACCACACAATAGAAAAACAATTTGATAATCGGCTCTGCAGGTGCTTTCACATTCTCATTTTGCATTTTGGCTATTAAAAATAAAAATGTCATAATCTATTTTGATGATTATCCCAATTGCTACTCTGTTACAAAATCTATTTTGAACAAATCTCCCAAAACTATATAGATTAATTATCCATTCTAATAGGCTTTCAAAATGCAAAATGCAAAAAACTAATAGTCTTTCAAATGGGCCGTAAGTATGAGCCAATTGTTTCAGTCGAACATGAGCAACAAAGGCAGTTGTTTACTTATTGGGCCTCCAGAAACACTTTTGGGCTGAAATTTATTTGTCTTCTGCAATAAATTTTTAATGGATTGTTTTCTAATTCTGGCGCACCATGTTTCTAATTTTCTGGACCTCTGCCGAACCATTTTTCTTGGCCATGTGTGCCTAACGAATTTGGGGTTTATAAATATAAACTGGTTTTAGCCGACCAATCGTGGGCTGATTCAAAGTCTTTTAAACTGGACCAACAGAAGAAGTTTTTTTCTGGGCCTCCTAAGACAGTTTGGACCGCAATTTGTTTATTCCCTCTGTCGCAAATTGCTCATCCCGTTAAACGATTTAGAAATTACGCAAATTTCAAAATTTGAGAAATAAATTGGGACTTTAAGAGAGGGTAAACAAAATTGCACTCCACACCAAACCATTAGCCGAACCGAACCCGTCCTACAATCATTTGGTGATACTGTCAGGATATTACCTCATAGGGTGCACCACCTCATTGCTTAGAGCTTTGGTGTCCTACAATCATTGTGAGACAAAGTGTTGTGGTCTATAATATTTCATAGTACAGTTTTCCCACAACCAATTTTTTCGAAAACCAAAGTTAATTGGTTGGATTAAACTTTAGTATGGCTACTTATATGGCATTATTTTCCTTATCTTTGCTATTGTGCCTGGATTTGTTTTCTTTTCCTCGACGTACCTTTTGTCGAGCTCTAAAAAGTTATTGTTTCTGATAAAAAAAAATCCATTAGAATTGTTTTTTTGTCCTCGTTTAAAAATATTTCACATTTTTTTATTCATTTTTTTGGGTTATTAGTTCGTCTCAATAAAAGAAATTAAGAAAGTAAAAATTATTATCAAAATACTGAAAAAATTACTAAAGTGTAGTACTCCATGTTGTTCAGTTTTAGGGGTGAAACTTTCACCGCGGAAAGTGATACATGTAGCTTTCAGTTTTTTAGTTTAGGTAGATGAGGGTTTTTTTTTTGTTAAATTAAGCCATCAACTAACTTGAGTTGGGTTGGTTTGGTTAAAAGTTATCCCCTCATCCCTTCTTAACTAATAGGGGAGAGGGTATTGTTCACCCTCTTTCAGGGGGTAAACAAAATTGCACTCGTTTGGTGTGAGCTTTAGACCTTTTAGCATCTTTCGATACGAACTTCCATTGCCCAAATTTCTCTCGGGCAACTTGTTGGGCCCGTGATTTTTGGGCCTGAGAGCTAGCATTAACTTGAGTTTAGAAGTAGCCGTTATGGACATTGACGGCTGATTTCCACCGGATTTTTTCCATAAAAAATGATAATATCTGAGAATTGGGACAATTATTTAATATCGACTTTACAAAAGGGGCCAATCATCTATTTATTTACTTTTTATGTTTTTGCAAATTAGATTGGTTAAGATTGTGACCTTAAATAAAAGATGTTTCAATTTACAGGTGTTAAGTTGTTTTTGTCGGCTGATCAAAATGAATCGTACTCCTACATTTGTTTTCTTTAATTTCTTACTATCGTGTCATTTGCAAATGTAATTTCATAATCTCTACTTGCATACGCAAATGCAAGTGCCTCGACTTGGAGGAGTTAATTTCTTACTATCGTGTCAGCTTAGTTTTCGAATTCTGCGGTCTAATCACTATAAGGAAGCACTAATTAAAAGTCCATAATTACAAGAATCCCGGAGGACGTTGGAAAACTTTGTATTTCGCCAAAACGTAATGGTATCATTCTTTCTTAAAGAATTGATTTTTGCAAGTGATTGTGTTTTGATTTTTATCCTGAATGAAAGGAAGTGATTCACGATTTTGTTTCTAAACAGAGGCATCACATCTACTGTAAATAAAATTCAAGATTCTTGACATAAATGATTATATTTTAAATTGCCTTAGAATCAAAGGAAAGCATTTGAAGATATGAATCCATATATGAGATTGCATTCTTAATTGGCCATAGTAAGACAATCCATATAAATAAACTCCAACGCAGAACTTGAATCCACCCAATATTTTTCTCAAGAACACCATTCTTTGCGTTATACCGTACAACATGTTAGGTGTGTTTCATGAATCTAGCCCTTTTTCTCATTTTCACATGTTTTGAGTTTATCTTTTATGTTCTTAGAAATTCTTACGTCTTTCTACGGACATAGAAAACAGTATATTTGCAAACCAAACAGGAGAGAGTAAGTAACGATTTCCTAATAACAATTTACTCATATTTCTTTCTCCTCCTTGCTCCATTTCGATACTATGTAAAACGATGGACATGCGAATTTGAGTGATGCTAAAAAAAAAAATTCTTTTAATAAATAGGCATGAACTTTTGTGAGCTTTACAACTATGCCCCTTTTAGTTGTAGGTGATTGCGGGCCACATTTTTCTTTATTAAAAATGTTTTCACAGAAAATAATGTATACATTCGTATAACATATTTGTAGTTTCTTAAATACAATTAGCGTAATACGATCTCTAATCATTCATTGCTATTCTGCTTTTGCTTTCCAGGTCAACCGATGATTTTATCTGGATTTCTTCTACTTCTCTTACTGTCATCTAAGCTTTTGGACCACAATGGAGTTGAAGGAACCAAGGATTTGTCAAAAAGAGAAGATGAAGAACTGGAGAAGCAACTTAAGGTTCTGAACAAGCCAGCAATCAAGACTATACATGTACGTAATTCAATAACTATTATTTTGTTGAAGGCAATACAAGGTAAAATGTACAACGTTCATTGGACAAACTTTCAATTTTCCTAGGAATGATTGATCAATTTTCTTATTTTTTGGGACTTAAATTCTAGAGCCTAGATCCAATAGGGATGAGCTCCTTTCTGTACCATTTTCCTTCATATCTCGGGCTCAAAACTTTGTTTTGAACTATTCACTTTATAGAACAAAAAACTATTAAGTCTACCAAAAATCAGTATGATCGATGTGAATAAGTATCTAAATAAGTTACAATTCGTTATGTAAATTGTAAGGTTTACCTTAAGAATATTTCTGTCATTTATTTAGCATAACAATTCACAAATTGTTCACCTCTCTCTCAATATTCGATACTAATTTTTTGAAGACATGTGTTTGTTGCGCCTTTCACAAAGTGAATGGTTCGGATCATAATTGCAAGTTTGAAATGTGCTCTAGAATTAAAATGGAAATGGACATTCCATCAAAGCTGAGCCCAAATCTGCCATCGTGGCCCAAGCTATGCATACTCAAGAAAACGACTTGGGCCTCACAAAAGTATTGGATCATATTTTTACAAAGCCTACTTGGGTGACATGTATTAAGGCCGAATTCTAGATGAGCATTTTTGGGTTTATTTTCTTCCTGAGGTCAAATTTTTTGTTCTATTGGTAGCTGTTGTTATGCTCATGCACTGAACTCTGAACCAAAAAACCCTTCACTAAGTGGCCAAACTTCACTTTTCATAATTTCTACAGCATTTTTAAGTGAAAATTTGCATTCACATCATTGTTAAACCTAAAAGAAGAATTATAATATCATTTACAGACCGAGTATGGAGATATATATGATTGTGTGGACTTCTACAAACAACCTGCATTTGATCATCCTTTGTTGAAGAACCACAGTTATCATTTTCAGGTTTGTCTCTGTAAATTGTCGTCTCTCCAATCCAAGACTAAAGTGCAATTATATTTAATGCAATTTATTTGGTCTGTAGATGAAACCAACTTTATTACCTAAAAGAAAAAGAGATCAAGTCTCAAAAGACAAAGAACCCTTTCAAATGGGGCTGAGCGGTGGAGGATGCCCTGTTGGAACAGTTCCTATTAGAAGAGTCACTAAGGAAGATCTCATCAGAGAGAGAAACATCTCAAAAGTAATATCTTTAGCAGATAATACTCCCGGTGCTCATGTAAGTTATCCTGAGCCACATGTAAGTTCTTTATGAATACGGCATCATTGCTATTATTATTGTGCGTGCTTTTCATACTGGTTAGTATGCCGTGGTTCGAACAATAGGTGGACAAGACAAGTTTAATGGAGCTGGAGCGACGCTAAGCCTACATAATCCGCGTGTTTCCGGAAGACAATATAGTGCAGCAAGATTCTTGCTTCAAAACGGGGACGACAGCATACAAGTTGGGTGGAGGGTAAGTCTCTGCTACCTTTTTTTGAACTTCGTACGTAGCTTTCTTGTAAAATTATGCATTCATTGATTCGATCTGAACATCAAAAAAAGTTCTCACAGTAAGAATATTTTTATGCTTCAGGTTGATCCAACTTTGTATGGCGATTCCAAGACCAGAGGGTTTATACGTTTGGATGTAACATTCTCTATGTTGGTTCTACTTTTCTTAAATGGATGAGCTACACCTTGTTACATTAATTAATACTTTGTATGTATTGACAGGCGGGTCAATCTCATTGTTTCAATACTAGATGTCCCGGATTCGTTCTAGTGAGATCGGATATACCTCTTGACCTAGTTTATACAGATATTTCTGAACCAGGAAAACCGGTGTATGAAGTGCAATTTTACATCGATCGGGTATGCTTAATTGTCACTCAATGCACTTCTCCATTTTTTTTAGTGGGCTTGGGAACAAAGGAGATAGACTAAGCATTTGCAGCAAAGAACTTATTAATTTTGTTATTGTATTAATAATAGGACCTAGTTAATGGAAACTGGTGGTTTTTACTTGGGGATGACTATACCCAAGTTGGATTTTGGCCAAAGAGAATATTCAGCGGACTAGCAGATATGGCTTCCTATGCCGAATGGGGAGGGGAGGTATTTGGTCCCCCGGGAACACCTACACCTGGAATGGGCGATGGTGCTGCTCCTATAGAAGATACAACATACGACTCATACTTGAAAAATATCGAAGTCATTAACGGAAGCGGCCGAAATATCGACGCCTATAACACAGAGACATTTATGGATTACGGCCTCAGATATAAAGTCATTGATAAACAACACTCCAACTTGAGACATTTAGTCCTGTATGGAGGTCCTCCTAGCCTGCCAAGAGGTGTTTGATCTTTTTGATACTCTCCTACTTTTGCAAAATAAATAAATAAATAACTTGGAGTGTTATTCGCTAGGTAGTCTTGGGTTAATGAATGACGTACATTGCCATTTCATACCCGATTTCGCCATTTTGGATGCATGTGATCTTGTTTGAAAAAACTTGTTAACTCAAATCTTTATTGGATGCCCCAATTTATCAAAGTTGCGATCTACATCTAAAAGAAAAGGATTTCGAGCCCATTAAAATATCTGTAAGTTTTGTAATTAGATGGTGAAGTTTATAGAAAACTTACTTTGATTTGGTAAAATGGCTCAAACTATCTAGGATGATCAGCTTTTGAATTTGTTATATCATTTACATATTGGTGACTGAAATTAGGAGATAAAAGGAAAAAAGACGCGCAAAACTCAAACTGCATCAGTTAGCAACACTTAGGGTTCAAAACCTAGCTATTAACGGCCGTGAAAAGGTCTCTTGAATCCACAATAAAAATAAAAATAAAAACAAACTCTTTGGATCAGACTTCTTTTTCATGATCCTTATTTTACCATAATGATTTTGAGGGCACTGTTAAAGCCACGACCTATTTTTTTCCTACCACGACTTTTTTGAGAATTTGACAATCTTACCCTTATAGGGCACTGTAGTTGCTCTCTCTCTCTCTCTATCAGAAGCATTTCCCAAAAATCAATTATTTTTCCCTTTTCCTCATCTTCACCTGCTCCAGTTGGCTACCAGCCTACCACAGCCGCAGAGACCATCCTCAAACCTTTCATTTAGTTTTCGTCTGCAAGGGTAATCCTAGCCTGCCCCAAATCTACGACTAATTGAAAAAAAAAAAAAAAAACACAGTGGTCATCTAATAGTCTGTTTCCCAGTAGCATTTTAACAAGAAAAAGTACACTGTAACTTTTGAAATTTGAATGATTTGGTTGATTCACGTGATTTGGAGCTCCAATGGGGCAAGAGATCGATCCTGCCGACGGGGATTTTACTTATTTTGAAGGGTAGAGCTTTTTGTAGGAACGGTGTGGGTATTTGAAGTGTGTAGTTGAAAGAGCAAGACAGATTTAATTTAAAAAATCCAGCGGACCGAGGAGGAGATGATGACGGGGCCCATGGGGAAAGTATAGAGACGAGAGAATTAGGGAGTATTATTGTTGATCAATCATTGGCAGAGCCGCTGAGTGGGTCATCGCCGGCCGGCACCCAAAACTGGAGAGGAGAGAGAGACGAAAGTGGCGGGATGGACTGGGTGGAGACTTCGAGTGCAGAAAAATAGGCGATGGAGGTTGATGGAAGGAAGGAGAAGGCGAACCGTGAAAAGGAAGAAGACAAAAGTAGATGACAGAATGTGGGACTTTTAGAGAGAGAGAGAGGAGACTTTGGTTCATTCACTCAAGAGGGTATAATTGTCATATGTCAGAAATAGTCGTGGCAGTATAAAAAACACTCGTGGAATTATCGCCACCCTTCTCCTTATTTAGATCAACTTTTTAGTCTTTCAAATACGTAACTTTTGATTTTCCATCGTATAATCGTAAACCGTACTCGAACATACTCTCAGACTCGTGTTTTATTAAAAAAACGCTACGCAAAGTTGAGATAAGAAAAGACTAAGCTTGAGAAGCCACATGAAAATTATCAAGGGCTACAAAAGGTTATTGAATCTCATACTATCTATCATAATAGGAAGTGTCATAGAATCTCATCATCTATATATCATGTAGCCGCGTGCACATAAAAATTTTCAAATCCCCGAGTTTTCAGTACTTTAAATATTAGTAGTAAGAGAAGCGCCATCTTATTTATTCAAGTAGTTGTCTAAATTTCTCAAATTAATTCGACTTTTAAAAGAGAATACTTATCATTAATATATAAATTATTCAAAGTTCAGAAATCAGTATATGATGAAAGTCTGAGTTATTTTTTTTAACATCATGCCACAGGTGTACAACTTTTGAATTGTTAGAATAACTAAAGGCTAGATCAATACTTGAGGTCCGCTAAAAGCCAAGCCCAATATAAAACAATTCAAGAAGCAACCCACGGAAAAGAAATAAACTAGCAACGAAAGACTTCTACACAACAAATTGAGTACTTAACCGTAGAAAGGGCCTGTTTGATCTTACCCAAATATGAAATATGTTCAAATACAATCACTTCGAGCATTGGAATTACCATAGTCCATACATATAAAGGAGAAAAAACAATATTGATGAACAAACAAAGACAAATGTAATCAAGGTGCATCAGGTGGCAACACTCCGGGTTCCCAACCTGAGTACTGGTAGCGACAAATTGCGCATTGTGTGTGGCTGGTCAACCAAGATCGGATGCACTTATCGTGGAAGATATGCCTACATGTGGAGAGGACTTGTACATCCTCCCCTTCCACAAACTCTTTGAGGCATATCTGGCACTCAGACCCCCCAAAGGCAACTGGTTCGCTAACCGGAAAACGAAGAAGTGGGAATAAATTGACTAAGTGAGGATCGAGTCCCAATGCCGGTCCGGGCCCTGCCCCGGCTAGCTCAACCGATGCTGGGTCAGGGCCAGCTTCCTCTTGGGGGTCCTCTTGTGAATATATCTTGCAGTAAAGCCAGAAGCCTCCTAAAATGATAACAAAAATGCTGAATGCCATAAGTACTATAATAAGAGTGAGGGAATTCTCGGGCTCCGAAAATTGGGTAGTAGCTTCATGCGATCGCTCGCTCTTTCTAACCTGAATTTAGAGGGAAAAAATAAAGATGTTGATGTCCTTTCAACATAACCAGTCCCCATTCCTCATACAAGCATTAATCCATTATTGAAGAAGAATAGATAAGAAGGTTAGCTGGTAATTACGGCAGTGTTTGCCATTTATGATCAGTGTTCACTTTAGCAACTGAAGTCAAAGAGGCCGAGACACCTATGATTCGATGTCTATTGGGATTGGGGATAGTTCCCGACTCACGACTCACGAATAGGGCCATAGGGTTCCAGATGGCGCTGATATATGTGACTACCGTATGTATTATGTAAGGAATACCTTTGTCATCCTATTTCAGTGAAGTTACGTTGAGATGGTGGGGATGGTGGTAGTTTGGGAGTTGGAGGTTCTAGGAACTACAATTTTTATATTTTCTTATTCTGGTTTGCCCCATTTTAGCCTCGAAAATAATTACATCGCCAAAACGTAATAATTGGCGTGTCGTCATTTTGGCGATCAAATACTTTTTGCGACGCTCTTTAGGAGTCTAAATGTGATGACAAGTTTCATCGCTAATACTTTTGACGACGAAATTTGACAGTGAAGAGATGAAATCATTGTTGGGATGAGACCTGTTCTAAAAACCAAGAAAGAGATTTCTGAAGTTTTGGTCCGGACGGGATCCCGGGCGGTCCGGACAAAAAAGTGCAGAAAGCTGTCTGCAGGTTTTTGGTGCAATTCTGAAGTTGCTGAATTTTTGGTCCGGACGGTTTTGGCTTTTGGTCCGGATGGTTTTGGCTTTTGGTCCGGGCGGTGGTCAAGTCGGTCTGGACGGTCCGCACTGGAAAAATGCGCGGTTTTGCGTTTTTAGGGTTTCTGATGTATTGTGTCGCCTTATACTATAAAAGGGACACTTAGGGCAGCCCCCATTGTAACTTTGATTATTATTCATCATAGTGAAACACCCCAGCACCCCGTGGAGTACGATTAAGCAATCAGCTTAAGTCGGAACCACGTAAAATCTCTGTGTCTTGTTCTTTCTTGCTTTTTCATTGTTTTCTGTTCTTGGTTTGTTCTTCGATTGTGTGTGTTTGTCCGAGGGTTTAAAGCGCGCGAATCCATAACAATCATTCCATCATAGAATGTCACTCTTCATTAAGTCAACTTTGTTTAGGAGGTGTATCTTATATTACAATAATGCTAGAGATACACTATTCAACTACACCGCCAATTTGATCATCCTGTGTTGCACTACATGATTGGTAATGGAAAAACAAGAATTTTGAAATTATTTTGTAACCACCAATCATGTAGTGCCATGCAGACTAGTGTGGTTGGTGGTGTGGTGGAGTACTGGTGTGTCCCTAGCATTATTGTTTCAAGTGACACGAAAACACAGTTCAAACATTAAATGGAGGTTCAAACATTTAAGACAAATTTCTGAACTACAGACATTATATCTTAAGTGGGAAATACTCACCATTTCGGAGTCTAGAATGATGAATCAATCTGGGCCTTGAACCTGAAATCATAGAACCACAAGCGATAAGTTTCTAATTATTTATTTCAACTCGATCTATAAGCAGTGGCGACTCCAGGAATCCGGTGGAGTGGGGTCGACATTCATAAATATCAAATACTTTTACCAACAAAAATCACATTGAAGGTCAACCCAATAAACAAAAAATATCTTCAAAATGCATATATTAATATTCACTATCTTTAGTTTTCAGCAAAAAAAAAAAAATGCTACAAAAGCTTCTATAACTGCATTTGACGCGGTCTCATGTTCTGAAATCTTTGCATAATGGTTTCTAGGTCAACACTGTCAAATACTTCTTTTTCAATGTATGCCACCAAGCGATCATTCAACCATTGGTCTCCCATTCGACTGCATAATCTGCTCTTCACATATTTCATCCCTGAAAATGCTCTTTCTACCGTTGGAGTCGCAATGGGCAAAAGCAATGCCAACTTCACAAGCAAGTATACTAGTGGGCAAAAGCAATGCCACCAATTTTTTAGAAAGGTCACCAAGCCCGATTACTTCCATAAAAGCATCACACGAGCGCACATCAACAATGTAGTTCTCAAGTTGATCATCAAGCATCATGCATTGTAGAGGAGAAAAATCAGACGGATAGAACTTAGCAAGACAAATCAACCTCTCCTTATCAAAAGAGCAAAATGAGTGACTAGGATTCAAACAAGCCACACAAATAAGCAACTCGGTATTTACCTCCGTAAAGCGGTTGTTTAGCTCTTGAAGTTGCATATCTATGACTGTGCAAAATAGCTCAACACGGTAATGATGTAAAATTGTAACTTGTGGGGCTTTGCGTCGTGGTCTCCCGGGAACAACATACACATCCTCCATGTTTGGCATAAGAATATCATGTTTGCCACAAAATAAAGTTATTTCAGCTATCAGAGAATTCCATCCATCATCTCTCACCATTTGCAATCGTTGCTTGGATGCTTTAACTAGTTGCATTGCAATTACAATATCTTGATTTTTCTTTTGTAATTGCATTTGTAGTCTCACTTGCATTTGTAGAAGAGATCCTGATCAAGATCTTTCATAATTGCATTTGTAGTCTCACTTGCAACAGCATTTGCAATATCCTTTTGAATATCTGAATGACACATCTTGTGATTTTTTGGAGCGTTTCTCAACACAACCTCATTGATGCTTTCATTATGTTCAGCAAGAAACTTCAAAAGGTCAAGAAAATTACCTCTACTGATTGAATCTTCAGACTCGTCATGACCACGAAAAGGCAATCCCCCACGCATAAGAAATTTGACACAATCGATTGATGCACCCAAGCGAATCCGATACTCATTTTTTTCTTTCTCCGAGTGTTTATGAAAAACACTTTCAATTTGTTGCTTTTGATTCATCAGAGCTTCGCACTTTTTCCAAGCAAGGTAATGTGCACTTTTGTGGTCTCCAACATGTTTTTGTAGCCTATCCATCTTATTCCATGTTGAGAATCCCTCTTTCACAAAGGCATCGCCTCCAAATTGAGAATTGGCATCCGACCTAAATAGGTAGCAGTACAAACAAAATATAGCATCTTTGTCAATGCTATACTCCAACCAATTTTTATATTTTTCAAACCAAGAAGGAACAAAGCGACGGGACACTCCACCAATCAATCGGGATGGGAAGTTGTGGCTAGCTGGTTGACAAGGACCTTTTTGCAAATAAAATCTTCTTATTGCCTCTTGATCATTAGGATGATAAGTTGAGATTTTTTCTCTAAGTCCTGGATCCGAGGGAAGGTTACTCAAATCGATACGAATTTTCTTCCTACAATTTTCCTCAATAGGACTAGCGGAAGATGAACCTTGCACAATTGATGGTTTCCTTGTCACAAACTTGTCCATATTATCTGAATTCAACACAACCAGTCAATGAATATTGGTAATAAATAAAGCCTTAGTGGAGGAGAGAGAATCAGAGAATATTAAACACAGCCACTGCCTTAGTTTTTTTAGTATTTTAGTTGACCCCTTTTTCCATAAACGAAGCCTTTGGTCAATATTTTTCTTGCGTAAACAGATCTTCAACGTGAAGTGTGAAGTGGACAAGTGGTTAGTGGTCCATTGACTCCAGTCCACGTGAAGTGTAAAGTGTTTACTGTATATTAAAGACACATTTTTTTATTACTTTTCGATGAAAACAAAGTGTCTTTCTTTCTATATAAGAGAGTAAACTGTAAAGAGCAGGAAGAACAGAACAAACCCATTTCGAAGAAAACCCATTACCAGAGGCCAGAGCAAACCCATTACCCTAGATGTAGAACTGTAGAAGACGAGAGGAGGAGTGAAGAATCCATCACTTACTTGTATAGAAATCGATCAGAGACGAGAAGATTTGGCCGTGATCAACAGTCGATCACCATCGCAGGAAGGCATGAACCCTAGATGTCGAGAATCGAGAAGATGAAAAGGTTTGGATGTTGAAATTTCTGAAATTTGTGTGTACTGTCTGTCAATACGTAAGTTTCGACCCATTTTAGGGCCGTAAATTGCAAAAAAAACCTCCCAATTTACGTAAATTTCATTCTTGGTTCGCCAGAGAGTTTGCAACTTTCAGTTTTGGGGGGATATTTTGAAGCTGAGAAATAATCTAGTGGGGTCAGCACAATTTTTAAGGGGGGTCATTTATGAATTATTGAAACAAAATTAATATAATAGTAGTAATTTTTTTTTTCCGTGGGGTCGGTTGACCCCGCTCTCGGCACTGTAGCGTCGCCCCTATCTATAAGCTCAATAATAGTCTCATATTGATGTGTATGACACACACCCCTATAAAAGTTACAATTTTTTTTGTAAAAGTTACACACACCAAAATGTTACGAATTATAAAAAAATGTTACGAAAAACTAAAAAATGTTACGATTGCCGATGAGGTGGCACAATCTGAACCATACAATAGGTGCATATGGTACCCCCAAATAAGGGGTGTGTATTGTAGTCATTTCCAATGTTTATATACTTATTTGGTCCTTACAAAATAGTCTGCATAAGATTTTCATCGTTAGAAAATACTATGTTTCATATTACCCTTACACTCTGTTTGGCGACCGGAGTAGCACCCGGATTTGGGGGTTGCCCGGATTTGTAATTCTGGGCCCACCCCAAACCGGCATTTGGAACGACAATTTCGTCCGCAACTCCACCCCGACTATTTTCACTGTTTGGAGTGCAAATCCAACTTCACCCGAATTTGCCAACGACAGCCCTCACCCTATCGTTAGCTAACGAGGGCGGATTTGTGTTTTTCGTACCTATTTTACCCCTCCAAATCCTGGTGATTTGGAGGGTTTTACACGAATACGTGGTTCTGGGTTTCAATCGAGAACAAAGAAGAGGAAGAGAAGAGAGAAAGCTTGTTGCTTTTATCCTAACTAATTTCTTCATGTCTATTTGGGCCGCTACCTAATTAATTTTTTAAATTTTTTATTCAGAAATATTTTTTAAAGTTCTAATATATTGTTTAAATATTTTTACGTATTAATTATAATTATTATGTATTTATTCTATTTATAAGGAAATTAATTTATTTTGTTATTAAAATAATAAAAACGGGGACAATTTAGTCATTTTCCCTCTAATACTATCATATCCACCCTACAAATCCCCCTTCTCAAAAAAACATCCAAACACCTCAATAACAAAATCACCCTTCTTATGAGGTGGGGCCACCCTCATTATAAATTCATCCTCATTACAAATCCACCTTCAAATCCACCATCATTACAAATCCATCCAAAATCATCTCCGGTCGTCGAATTTTACCTTCTTAGCCAACTTTTTAAAACCAATTACTCCCTCTGTCCCATTTTAAATGTCCCCTACGTAAAGTCATGTCATTTTTGCTTTTAAAAAAAAAACATATTTCTATATATTTTTGTTCATAGTTTTTCACACCATTCAAAAGTACTGATTGAGATCTATTGAATGGTACAAAAAACACATTAAAAAGTAGTTCCGAAAATATTATATTTTTTAAGGTCAAACTTGCACGGTCTCCCAAAGGGGACATTTAAATTGGGGCAGAGGGAGTCCTAATTAGGACCATGCATGGTCGCCACGAACCCGCATATTATTGCAGTTCACAGCTCCACAACGGAGCAACCGGTTGTCGTGACAAACCCACCTACAAGGCCGTTACACACGTCGGTGACGTTCCAGTGGCCCAAGATGGTTCTTTTCATGAAGAGGGCGGTTAGTCAGAGCCGGCTTATGGGCTTTGCCCAAGAAGTCTGGGGTTTAGGCCCACCAAAAATGACCCAAGACAGTTCTTTTAATGAAGAGGGTGGTTAGCCAGAGCCGACTTATGGGCTTTGCCGAAGAAGCCTGGGCTTTAGGCCCACGAAAATTTAAAAATTTGGGGTCTCCAATTATTTCGGACAATCATGTCTCAAAAGAGATTAAATGGATTGGTTATTTTGTCCATTGAAAAGGATATGGTGAAGAAACTTGATTATAAAGACTTAATTAGCATGTTTGTCGCTAATGGTGCAAAAAGATAAATGTTCAAATGATGATTTTGAAACTTGTATCAGTTATTTATTTTCATTTCGTAATAGTAAATTTTTTGTAATAGTTTTTATAAAAACTCCTTATTGGCTAACTTTTGTATGTATACAAAATACAAGGAGGGCCTACTTTAATGAGTTCGATTTAGACCTCCGATATCTAAAAGTTGGCTCCGTGGTTGGTGCCGTCGTGCGACTGGGAAATGTGGCAATAGCAAGTTCGATTCCCCAAGGAAATGCTCAATTTTTAATCCAATTATTGGGCTAGATAAAAATCTAGGGAATTTCAATATTCGGTATGCATTCTAGAAGAAATTGAACATTCCGAACCACTCTAAACGACTAGAGATCCGATAGACATGGCATCCTGTGATATAAGTTGCCCCAAGAGCCTCTCTCTATCCCCCTATTTAGAGCTGGCTTATGACATAAGCCGAGAAAGTCACTGCCAAAAATTGTTAAAAACAAGGACCTTCAAATATTTAAGGTCCTCATCATATATGTTACGTCTAATTAATTTTTTCTTAAGCCTCCTATGTACACATAAAAACAGGCCCAAATATTTAAGTCTCTTACATATATTTACCTTCTCAACCAAATTTTTAAAACCAATTAGGACTATGCCTGGCCGCCACGAACCCGCATATGATTGTCGTTCACCACTCCACAACGGATCAACCGGTTGTTATTGCGGCGAACCCACCTGAAAGGCCGTTACGTCGGTGACGTCCCAAGCATAGTTTTGAATCTCGGCCGATACGATACGTATTGGCCGATACGATACGTATTGGCCGGTTCGTCTCGGGATTTGGAGGTTCCGATATCGATATGTACTGTACCGTATTGGCCGATACGCCAAAAAAGTTAGAAAATTCACGACCGCTACACCCGATTCCCGCAACGTATCGCCGATACGTCCCGATACCGATACACCGATACCGCGACCGATACCGTAACCGATACCGCTATTTAAAACTATGGTCCCAAGACGGTTCTTTCAATGAAGAGGGTGGTTAGTGCCGCCGTGCAACCGGCTAATGTGGTGGTCACAGTGAGTTCGATCCCCCAAGGAAATCGGGAAGTTCAATATTGGGTATGCGTTCAAGAAATTGAAAGTTCCGAACCACTAAACGACTGGAGATCCGATAGACATGAAATTTGTAAACCCATAAAAAGTCTAGGAAAGCAAATTTTACCTCTCGTCGGTTGCCGATCGTGTCCAGCGGCGGAGTGTACCAGCCCGTCCAGTGGTGTCTTTCTTTTTCTTTTATTTCTTTCCGTCTATGGAGTTTGTAGAAACTAATGAAATTTACAAAGAAATCAAGAACATGGCGAACAAGAGACAAGCTTGAGAGAGAGAGAGAGAGAGAGAGAGAGAGAGAGAGAGAGAGAGAGATATCAATCTTGAGTTCAACGTGACGACTGTTAACCAACTAAGAGAAAGAAATTATCTGCTGTGATGCACACACTAGTCAACACACTTCACTATGTGAGAAAATTGAGAATTTATTTGACAAGAAATTAAGGGGAAAGGGCAAGGGTTCATATAATTGCGTGGTTGAGGTAGTGCACTTTGGTTGAATTGAAGACAAAAAGTCAAATTTTCGTAGCTATTATGGGGTTTTTTTACATTGAGAGAGACACAAATAGAAGTGACCCATTTTGCCATAGAACTTACTATTTCATAGGTCTGTGGTTGTGGTGTCCATTTCCATACTTTTACTTTTAAGAAATATTTTTGAATTTTGTCAGAATTATTTGAATGGGTGTAATTAACTGGGTACATAGAGATTTTTTTTGGGGGGTTCAAATAAATTCACTTACTTTTGAAATATAAAATATTATAATAACTCAACGTATTGTGTGAAATGATTATAATGAAATTAGCACAATACGATCTCACGTCTTTTAAGTAATTAAACCAATAAAAGGATTACCAATTACAAAGTGGACACATAATACAATTTTTCCTTATTAATGTTGTTAAGGTGTACCCTCTTTAATGAATTAGTTGGTTCACAGCTGGTAGGGTCCATAATGTTTGGACCTTGGTACGTGTACAGAAAAAAGTGCAGAGCGCTCTCAAGGACCCTTTTATGGGTCCCACACGAGTTATCCAATTTTGTTTGAAACGGTGGGACTTTGGTTCAAACATTTCTAACTGTTCGATTGAGTTGAAATTTTGTGGGGGCCTAGGAAAAATGTTCTAAGAATAATAAACGGTTCGAATCACTCATATGAAACCCAAAAGTGGGTCCCCGAAAGTTCTCTGTACGTTTTGTGAACATGTTCTTCTATACCCATAGGCATGGATAAACCTACCGGTACAGAGCTTTTCCTACAGAAAATATACCGAGCCCTCTCGAGGGTCCACGTTTGGGTCTCACACAAGTGATCCGAACCGTCCATTATTTTAAGATCATTTTTTCGAAAGGTCTCACATAATTTCAGCTCAATCGGACGGTTAGAAGTGCTTGAACCAAAGTTCCACTGTTTCAAACAAAAAAATCTTTGTTTGAAACGGTGAGACTTTGGTTCAAGCACTTCTAACCGTCCGATGGAGCTGAAATTTTGTGGATCCATTCGGAAAAATGTTCTAAGAATAATGAACAGTTCAGATCACTCGTGTGGGACCCAAAAGTGGGCCCCCGAGTGGGATCGGTACATTTTCTGTGGGAAAAGCTCTGTACCTGTAGCAAAGTCCCATAGGTATGTTTAACTTACTATCATTCTTGTAAAGTGGAAATATACGTAGACCTAAACAAGCATTGATGATTCAAATATGCTAGACTTATCACAAGTCTGTACTCCTTACTCTTTTGGGAAATACAATACTCCCTCCGTCCCTATTTAAGTGATGATGTTACTATTGCAGCTGGATTCGAAAGTTGTTTATAATTTTCAATCTATATTACATAAAATATGCAGAATGGATATTGTTTTATAGAAATCAATGAGTTCTAAAATACAATTTTTTCAAAAGTACATAATATATTATACATTAAAAGTTATAGACAATTTAAAAATAAAGTCAAAAAGTGAAAGTTGACATTTAAAAAGGGACGGAGAGAGTAATATTTGCGAATAAAGCAAAAAGGGAAACATTTGTTCATCGAACATGACAACATTTATTCTTCCTCGCCTCCCTTGAGGCTGTGTAGTGACCAAAGGGACCACGGACCCAAAAATTTATTGGGTGTGCTCCTAGGCACCATCACGAACAACCTAGCTCCTTTTAAGTGTGATGTTTGACAACATAATTTTGCATAAAAACTGTAATTATTTACAGAGAATTCGTCTCAGATTTTAATAAAATATGATTAAAATAATGAAAAAAACTGTGATGAAAAAAATTTCCTCTCTAAATTCCAATAGGCGTCCAAAAACTTCCCTAGCTTGCGAACCTTGCTTCTGTCCAAATTCGATGTTGTGACCTCTTACACAAGATAGCCCTACTTACACCCCTAGGTTTGCCCTTGACTCTTGGGATTATGATCCTCTTAGAATAGTCAAAAGCCCCTTAATCCCGTTAAAAAAAAACAACATGAATTGCAACAGTGTTTGGTTGATCCTTCAAAAATTAGGCTTGTAAATTCACAAAAACGCTAAGTTTTTTAAAAAAACAAAATAATTTTAAAATTGAATGGAATTGGGATGTAACTAGGGTGGAAACGAGGGCTTTCTCTCAGCCCCTAAACAACTTCAAATATTTTCACATATTAAACTAGTTTTTGTCTATTTTCTAGGTTAACATATGAAATTTTATGGGATATTAGCCCCGTTCTTCAATGAAAATAAAAAATTTCAGAAATGTACAGCATTGATTGCAAGGATACCTGAGAAAGGGAAGGATCAGCTGTTCCAGAGAATATTAAACTTTGGGTCCACCAAATTACATAGTCTAACAAAAAAAAATAAAACAGTGTATTATCAGCAAATGTTTTCTAAATTACAAATTCTAGATTACAAATCCTTGAGCTCATACGTTCACAGCCTTGACAACCCCTTCGGATTGTGTGATTCCATGATAAATATGAAACGAGAACGATTCCTCCCTAAATCTCATCAATTTTATTATTTTGTTTTTTTGGTTGTGTTGTCCGCAGCTAGAAATGGAAATAGTTTGAAAATACATTAGGGCATCTCCAATACATATTCCCCCATTTTTCCTTTTCAGAATATCAAAATAATATACTGTAATGGAAAAAGTGGTTTTGAAGGATGAAACCCAATATACTCTATCTCCAACCCTATACTCTATTTCTTCCTTTATTTTTTTAATAACTCACTCCAAACCTGAAATTTCACGACATTCCTTTCTAAATTCAAATTCTAGTTTTTACAACTTTATATATAAAAAAAATTTACTCAGCATCGGCATTATTTTAAAGATATTGTAAGTGCCCTTTCATTGGTACCAATATTATATAACAAAAAAGAGAAAACGACCTTGTGAAGTTTTGGTTTTACGTTTAGTTTTTGGGGTGATTGGAGGGAGCAAGAAATGAGGGTAATAGTTGAAAATAGGGGTAGTGATTAAAGAGCGATAGAGAGAGAAATAAGAATAATAGTTGAAAATAAGAATAATTATGAAAGAGAAATATGAGTAATAATTGATAAAACTCATCTGAAAAGTCAAAAAGAACATTTCTATCTGCTGCCATACGCATGTCCAATATTTTCCTACTACCTGACTTTTACTAGTGTGAATCGTTGTGGGGACCACGTAATGCTATGTGCTACCCTAATTATTGATATTTACGAGAGACACATCAACTATCCAGAATAGCGACAACAACATTTTACAATGGCGTGAAACCCACATGTGAGGAGTGTAAGTTTGGAAATTATGGTGTTAGTTTGTGGTGGACCCCACCATGTCCACCAATTAGAGCAAGAGTTTTTTTGTGATGAACCCCACACCATGTCCACCTATCAGATTAACACCATGTCACCTTGCTATCCTTTTCCTAGGGTCTGAGGTGGTTTTGTCCGCGCTGAGGTTTTTCCTCTTTGTCGTGGTGCTTTCTCCTCTTCCCTTTTAATCTTTGTTCTCTTTCAAAGGTTAATAAAATTCTTCGCCGTTCAAAAAAAAAAAGTCCAACCCTTAGAGCCGACACCTATGCAGCTATTTTTTGGTTGGCGCTCGGCCAATTGTTGTGTCAACTTGGCCTCACTCTTTTTTTTTTTTTTTTGTCTTTATTTAAATCTAAAAGTAATTTAATTTTTTAGAGATAAATGTATTTCAAAAACCATTAAACAATATCAGACAGAAAATGAATTTTGGCGAGCCTATTATGGTCGACAAGGTATAAAATATCAACGGTTTTCATCATCAAAACAGACAAAGGAAGAGCAAAGAAATGGGTTCGATAGGGCCGTCTAGTCCCCTAAAGGGACCGAAGAGGATCTTGATCCTAATGTTTTATATTTCATCCGTCCCATTTTGTTAACAAGGTACAAAAACTAGTCACTATTTTTTGAATCTTTTTGCACTGTTCATAACCACTTATTGATATCCACTGTGCAAAAAAGATTTTAAAAAATATTGAATAGAAATTTAGTTCTTTCAGACAAAATGATACGGTGTCTTGTAATGAGAAAATAAAATGGTGCAGAGGAAGTGTATTTTTTTTGTGTCAATATACCAAAAAAAATTAGTGTATTAGAGTTTTTTTTTGTTTCTAATATTCGATGAACTTTAATAGAAATTCAGTTTGTTAATTAAAACGCAGCACGATTCGACTGCATTGTATGAGTCACTCAGTCACCCATGATAATGCGTGGTATTGAAAGGGTTGCAATACTGAGTAATTGGATTATGCATGTACAGTCAAGGGCGGCTTTACTAGGATTTCAGGGGTTCACGCGAACCCTTGGGTTAGAAAAACGCACTACAACTTTATATATATATATATATAAATAGGATGAGCTTCTAATGAGGACCTCACCATGAGGACTTCCATGAGGACTTCACCATCCGGACCAAATTTTCATGATCCGAACCGTTAGATGTTTTTAAAATGCATTTTTAAGGGTCCACGCGGAAAATCTTCAAAAAAATTACCCGGAAGGGCTTGATCCACACAGTTTTTGTTAAAAACGCTATATATAGCGTTTTTAACAAAAACTGTGTGGATCAAGCCCTTATAGCGTTTTTAACAAAAACTGTGTGGATCAAGCCCTTCCGGGTATTTTTTTTTGAAGATTTTCCGCGTGGACCTTGGAAAATGCATTTTAAAAACATTGAGCGGTTCGGATCGTCAAAATTTGGTCCGGAAACACAAAAAAGGGGCAGGTCCGCATAGAACTTCCAATGAGGGAGTCCTCATTAGAAGCTATCTTCGCGTTGGACCTTAAAATCACGTTTTAAACACATCTAACGGTTCGGATTTTCAAAAAAAAATTCGGAAGGTGGAGGTCCGGACCGTAACACGGTCCGGGATCCTTGATTGGAAGCTCGGTGTATATATATATATATATATATATATATATATATATATATATATATATATATATATATATATATATATATATATTTTACATAAATTTTTTTAATGTTTTCCTAATATTATTTGCACTGAATTTTTCTTAATAAGTCAGTTTGACATAATTTTTCGTCCTTATTTTTATTTTATTTTATTTTTGCGTTAGTTTTGCGTTGAGTTTTTTTTGTATTATTAGTTCATCTCGATGAGAGGAACTGAAAAATTAAAAAATTATGACTGGACTTCTCAATTTTTTTGTAATTTTCAACTGAACTACATACCTCTATTTTTACATAGTATTTTGTATACAAAAATAATTTGTTATCCTTGTTATCGTTGGCCTAAAATCTTACCGCCGCTCCTGCTCACCATTATTCGATTAAGTTGACTTTTTATGACAGAATTCAAGTAATTTAACAATAATGGAAGGATTATATGTGTGGGGCACTCTATCTGTACAATCTATTCGTGTATGAAGACTGAAACAAAAGACATGAAGTAAACTGGCAACTGGTTGACTGATGGAGAAGGAATTTAAATACAGTGTATTACAAGTTTTTTTCTTGAGCTGAAGACGGAAATATTCTTTTGTGGTCCACTGAATTACCTCAATTGCTCAGTTACGTATTAGTTCTTCATACCGTGGTCCTACAAAACAAAAACGTGTAACAGTTCAGAAGTTTTCTTGGTTTATCACTTCTTATATATTCTCCTTAATGATGATTTTTTTCGTATATAATTCAAACTAAAAGCACAAAGTAACCGAATAATCAAAATATCAGTGCCGGCCCTGTATACTTTGTTCGTGATGGTGCCTGAGAGCACACCAAATAATTTTTTGGGTCCGTGGTCCCTTTGCTAAACAGTGTCAAGGGAGGAGAGAAAAAGAAATGTGTAGGAATCAATGTTTTGTCATGTGTCAATGAACCAATGTTTCCGCCTTCTCTCTCTCTAACTTTTCTCTCTGCCTTCTCTCTAAATTTAAGCCTTCTCGCTAATTGATATTTGAACCAAGTAAGCAAAGGAAAACTTATAAATATTTTTCCAATTGCTACTTACTACCTCTTAATTAAGCACAGACTGAGTCAATATACGATCCACTCATTTCGTACGTGTCCTTGAAAAGAAGACACTTTGGAAAAATCATGTTGCCCTATAAAATTATATACAGGTTCGGATTATTTCTTTGGGGGGGCAATATGACTCTTGCATCTTTTATTATGAAAATCTAGATTGAGTAAATAGAGAGAGAATAAAAAAATGTTAATTGAATGAAGTAGGGTTAAGATCGAATGGTTGGTGTAGTTTGTGGACAAAAAGTAAATCGCTAAATTAAAAAGTGACTCTTCGATTGGTATTTTGACTCAAAACCTAAAGAGTTTGGAGCACATGGTCTTCGAATAGTAGCTAACCGTTACCCGGGGTAGTGGTTAAAATAGGATCCCAAGGGCCTATTGGTAGATCGTTTTTCAAACCAAAAATATATTTATAAAAGCAAGGAATTAACCCTTATTCAGAAGAATAGTGGTCAAGTCCGAGGTCGATCCGCAGAGACAATTTGGCTAAATTACGTTAACTTCGATTACTTTCTATTTTAATTCGGAAAGAAAGATTGAGCGATTGATTTTGTAAATTACTAAGATAAAAAGAGCAATAATAATAAATTGGGTGAAATTAATGGAGAGAGGATCTAGGGTTCCAAATCCACCTCGACCACGTAACTAAGTGATGTATAGGTTAGGAATAAAATTTCGAATCATGAAGGAATATCGCTAGGACTTGCAAACCCTATCGATATTCGTCTAGAAAATAATTGTGTTGCCAACAGGCATGGACTATCCCATAGCACAGACCGTCTCGCTAGCACAACCCGTCTCTTTCACGGGCTGTCCAGTGGCACGATCCGTCTTACGAGCATAACCCATGTCAATCACCCAAGCACAAACATTGAAAATCATTGATTAACTTGGTATTTGCAAACTAGTACACAAGTACTCAACAGATGAAAGCATTAAAATAATTCATTCGATCTCAATGAAAAAGAATTCTAGTTAATCAATCGATTCGAAATAATAACCTAAAAACCTATACATACACTTAGTTACTTGAACCGGGGCTTCATCTTCCCCCTAGAAGAGGAGTTTTAGCTAGCCATCGAAAGGGAAAACGCTGCACCAATTTGTTGTTGTTCGGCCATGATGGGAAAGAATGGGTTCACCGAAACAGGGCTTTCAGTTGGCTGCTTTGCTGTATGCCCAGTCCGTAGGAGACCTCAAAACAGAGTTCTATTCTCCCTTTTATAATGTGCCTCAGCCGTGTAACTTAAGGAAAGTAAATATTATGAATTGCATTTGTTTCCTTAATCAATTCTCCTAGGCCAATAGAACAATTGCATTTGCCTAATTAGAATCAAGTACACCGCCTCTTTAATTGATGCTGCCGAGATTCCTTGTAAAAGGAAATCAAATCCTTGGTAAAATATCACTTTGACCAGGATTTCTTCTTTCCAAAATTAATTGCCTTAGCTCCCAAGAATTTCCTCATGCACGTGTATTTTGTGTCAATCAACCAACGAAGTTGTGCGCTTTCGTCTCCACGGCGTTCTACTTTAACTCCATATTTCAAGAATTTAGCATCGAGTCCTAAAACGCGAAAAACAAGTGTCACACTCCAAACAATAAAATAAATATTCATAACAAGTGTAAATTAGGGAGCGTAAATGGGCACATTTACGCACTTATCACACCCCCCAACTTACACTTTGCTAGTACCTAGCAAAGCAAAAATAAAGCATAAACTAAACTAATCTAAACAACTGAAATGCAAAAGATAGAGTCCTTAAACCCCCAGGTAGCCCCGGTAGGACGAGTGACATCTCGTGAGGGTTTTTAGCAATGACTACCCACAAAACATCGTGAATCCTTTCACATGGAACCTCAAGCCTGTCATGCAACTCATAGACACTTCAAACCAAGGCACGAAGCCACCAAAAAGATACTAGGCAAGCAACAAGAGTTCCAAGTGCTATCAATATCGAGAAATCGACCTCGGCGCGTGTGTGCGGTATAGGCCTCGATCACAAGTGAACAATGACTAATCGCTCTATCCGGACCGAGTTTCGACTTCAATTCTCACCGTGTCATGCACTCAACAAATGAAATTACTCGAAACAAGGTGCATTTATGTACTCTCATGTGTGCGGTTGGAAGTTATATAAATGGAAGCAAAGTATCCGCACACGATGACACGAAAAGGAATCTCTTTAAAGTAGACATGATCTCATGAATGAAATGCCAAATGTCGGAATGCTCAATCAATCCACAAACCACACCTCATCACCCCTAGGATCAAATAGGACTTTATTGCTGGTTATATCGTCAGGTAGAGGAAGATGTTTCAAGGCTAGGTAAGACGTTCAAGTGTCTGAGAATGGGCTAACAACAACTCACATAGGGCATATTTAACAATGTGCGCCCTCTTTTTCACCTACTTTCTCTCTTTCCAACCTTTTCGACACAAGCCACAATCAAAATCAACCATTTCTTCACAATGAAATAAATTGGTGTTCCCCCTCTTCACATTAAAGTTTCAACTCGCTTTTTTTTTTTTTTTAAGTTTCCATCCTCAATTTTTTCCTTTTCTTTTTTCTTCTTTTTTCCTATTTCACTTTTCAAATAGTGGGAGAAACACCGCCAATCAACATTTTTTTTTTTTTTTTCCTTTTTTTTTTCAATTCACCCCCTTCTTCTAAAGGATCTATTCCCACAAAATATACCATTCTCAAGACACAATATAGGTAATAGAGCTTAACAAGAGAAAGGCTTAAATGTAGGAGGGCCAAAATGGTTCACAAGGGATGATTATGTTTCAAAGAAACGAACTGGCTCAAAAGTATCAAAAATCGCCTATAATCCTTTCCAAGGGGTGATTCAACCATTCAAACCAAAACCAATAACATAATATGATGTGCATGCAATTCCGAGACTTGGTAACAAAGATAATGAGATCACAACAATGACGCTTTTATTATTCTTCTCATAACAAACAAGAGTTTATTTGACACCACTCCAAGGAAAGTAAGGATCGAAAGCTCAGATGGGCATAAGTCTCCACTAATCTAGCCATCAAAAGCAAGCAACTCAATAGTTCACAAGTGATCAAAGCCCAAAGGTGCGGTGAAGTGGTGCTATGCATAAGTGCCGTGGTCCACTTTGAACAATAAGCTAGCAAAAGGAACTAACATTGCCCACAAAGTATAACAAAGCAATAGGCGACACACCTCAACTCAAGTATCCACAAGTAAACTCAACAAGTCCCAATTCCATGCAAAAAGATCCCACTTTTTTTAGATTTTTCAAAAATATTTTTTTTTAATTTAATTTTTTTTGGATTTTTAAGACTCTAAGTATAAACAAGTGACAAAGTAACCCCTCCCCCCAACTTGAATAGTGCAATGTCCTCATTGAACGCATAGACACTAAAAGATAAGGACAGAAATAAAGAAAGGAAAGAGATCACCTCCAACGAGCGAACAACACAAGAGAAAAAGAGATGAGGCAAGAGGCCCCCCAACTTGAACCAAGAAACCTGCATGTGTTAGTCCTCACAGACACAAAATAAAGAAAAATAAACAAATGACAACTTAAAGCAAAAAAATCAGTATGAAAATAATAAAATCCACCACTTTCTTCACGCGAAAGGCACGGGTACTACTTTTCTCCCTAATTCCTCACTTAAATTTGTGTAGAGAAGGTCATCATAACAATCCCGGGTAAGTCATGACTCAACAGGTTAAATTTCTCAAGGTTTTTCCTCAAAGAAACCAGAGCCAATCGTCTTTAATGACTATCCGAGGCACTGCAATAAGATCGTTAGAAACCCAGATACACAAACTTAAGGCTAGGAATTAGGTGGCTATACCGAACCATTGATAGCCGTTCGAGCACGGCTAACACTGGAGTTGTCGCAAACTCCAAGGATTTATAGTCTCCAAGACTTGTCATGATTCAGCACACACCCAACACTCAAAGAATAATTTTAATTCTCCGTTTAAAATTCACACGAGATGGATCATCCCAAAAGATATAATTTGACTCTTCCACAATAATGAAAAACAACAAGTCACATAATTGAGTCAAAATTGTTCCTCTAGTCACCAAAAGAGTGAAGTCACCATACCAAGGAAAGGTTTGCTTGTGGAAAAGTACCTTTAACAAAATTCTAAGCGTTGGACCCAAGGGCTCTATCCCAAAGATAAAATTGCACCTTGGTTCTTTGATGTATTGTCCAGTGTCGCCAATTAACCTATCTTGTTTCGATTGATCACTAAGTGTAGAAAGGACAAGTATTTTTATTGGCCCCAAAAATTCAGCAAGAGGATCGGGTGGTAAAAGTGGCAACTCACAATAAGACGACTTTGAGACAATCGGGAGTGGAGATAATGAAGAAGGCTGAAGTGGCTCCACATTAGATATCCACTCCTCAATACGTGACCAAGGAGCAGAGTCCACCAATGACCTGATTTGCTCAATAGACTCATCAAGTTCAAAATTATCGCCATAGTGAACTAAGTAAGTCTCTAAAGAATCATCACGACTGGAATTAGGGAAAGAATTATTATCCAGACTAGCAATCTTGTAAAAGTTACTAACCTCCTCGTGTAAACTAGACTCATGTTTTACTTGTTCCTTGCAGACATCGACTGCAAAACAGTCTTCTTCCAAGTTCAGGTGCTTTGTGGGATTGTAAACATTGAGCTTAAGCGTCATGTTCCCAAAAGTCACCTCCATCTCCCCATTCCTCACATGAATATTAGCATTGGCCGTCGCCAAGAACGGACGGCCAAGTATGACAGGAGTTTGCTTTCTGAGGGTTTGCACCGGTTCCGTGTCAAGGACTATAAAATCAGCAGGAAAGTAAAAGTCATTGACCTTGACAAGAACGTCCTCAACTACCCCACGCGGTACCTTAATCGATCGGTCAGCCAATTGAAGGGTAACCGTCGTGGGTTTCAACTCCCCAAGTCCCAATTGCTCATACACCGAGTAAGGGATTAAATTGACACTAGCCCCCAAGTCCAATAGTGCTCGCTCGATGACATGACTACCTATGACTATGGAAATGGTAGGAGTGCCGGGATCCTGTAACTTAGGAGGAGTGACAGACTGGAAAACAGAGCTCACTTGCTCGGTGAGAAGGACCTTTTTGGACACATGTGTCCGAGATTTCCGCTTGTGAGTGCAGAGGTCCTTGAGGAACTTGGCATAATTAGGGATTTGCTTGATGACATCTAGGAGGGGTATGTTGATATCCACGCGTTTGAATACCTCAAGAGTGTCCTCCATAGATGATCCCTTTTTTGTGTAGGGAGATGGCCCGTTTAGGGCAGCAGGGAATGGGGCTTTAGGCACATAGGGTGGTGGACGTGAAGTAATGATTGGAGGGGTTACCTCCTTGCTATGTGAACTCTCCTCCCCGAAATCAGATGGGGTGGAGGGAGCTTGGTGCTCCTCGATTCTCGGCTTTTCTGGTCGGGTTTCGACCTCTCTCTTATTACGAAGGGACATGAGAGCATTCGCTTGTTGGAGGTTATCAGACCCTTGATTACCCTCACATTGATACTGACCTCTCGGGTTATGAATCGGCTGAATCGGCAACCTACCCTCCTCCCTACGGTTCATTGAGTTGGCCAATTGGCCCAATTGAGCCTCTGGCCGTGAGAGGGACTGTGTATGAGAATTCACTCTTTGTTGGGTCGATTACCTGCTGTTGGGTCGCAATCATCATCTCAAATGCCTTAAGAAACTTATCCTCGAAGGAAGGGTCCCTCGAAGGAAGGGTCCCTCGAGGACTGGGCTGGCGCTTGATGAGGGGGTGGCTGTTGATGGTTCGCATAGCGATAGGCGGCAGGATTATATGGTGTGGACCATGGTCTAGACTGTGGGGCAGGGGCATTATCTTGTGGCTGTCGCCACGACAGGTTAGGATGATTCCTAAGCCCCGGGTGATAAGTGTTAAAAGAGGGATCACCCGGTTTAGGATAATTTTGAACATTAGAATACCCCTGAGCAGCGTGAACTTGCTCTTCCGCAAAACCTGGAAACTGGTCTCTCGCCGGACACTCTGTAACATAATGGGCTGGACTAGCACATAGAGAACAAGCCTCCTGAAAAGTAGGAGGAGGCGGAGTGGAAGTCGAGCCTAAACTCAAAAATTGGTCAAGTTTCTCAGCGAGAGAGTCAACCTTAAGCGCGAGGTGGTCAGAGGGGCTAACCTCATACAAACCCCGTGGCTTTGAAGAACTGGCCGCGTTGGTTGCCCTATCACTATGCTGGTAAGTGGCATGGTGCTGGGAGGTATCACTCATTGTCTCAAAGAGTTCCCATGCCGACTTCTCATTCTTGTTCATTAATGAGCCTCCACATGAGGCATCAACCATCATCCTATAATGAGAATTCAACCCATCGTAAAAACATTGCACCAACTGCCACTGTGGAATATCGTGGTGCGGACACTTCCTAATGAGGTTGCCATACCTCTCCCAAGCCTCGTGAAGAGGCTCATTGTCATTTTGTCGGAACGAAGTAATCAGTTTCCGATAATGAACTGTTTTGCCTATGGAGAAGTATTTTTTAAGGAACGCATCCTTGAGTTGATCCCAGCTAGTGATCGAGTTCGCGGGTAAAGCACTGAGCCAATGTTTGGCACTTTCTTTTAGTGAAAATTGGAACAAGATTAACCTAAGCACCTCATTAGGAAAATTATGAATTTTAAGTGTGGAGCTTATGGTTATGAACTCGTCAATATGCTGATAGGGATCCTCTTTAGTGTACCCGTGAAAGTTGGGCAACGGATGCAGTATGCTAGTTTTAATCTCATAGTGGGTTGCCGTGAACGGTGGCAACTGGATGCATGATGGTGCGGCATAGGATGATGGCAAAAAGTGTGTGTGAAGTGGGGCAAGGGGCGCGGCACCGCCACCTGGCGGATTAGCGCCACCTGGCGGATTAGCGCCATTCTCAATATCCCCCATTGAAAGTAAATCAGTCTCACTCTTAACCCTACGTCTCTTTCCGATATCCTGATTGAGAGGAACAAGGTCGGGTTCCTGAGACCGACGCCCAAACATACACAGAGACAAGCAAATAGAAGGGAAACAAGACTTACAGTGAGCAACGATATCGCTTTTATATCACGGCACCGCTTTTCACTGGTTGATCCTGCTCAATTGAATGCTTCGCTACTTGTGCGCTGAGTATCACTTAGCAAACGAAAATTAAAAAGCCCTAAACTAAGAATTTAAAATAAAAATTAATCGAAACTAAGCAACCGTGCAAATTGTCCCCTGCAGCGGCGCCAAAATTTGGTAGGTCGTTTTTCACACCAAAAATATATTTATAAAAGCAAGGAATTAACCCTTATTCAGAAGAATAGTGGTCAAGTCCGAGGTCGATCCGCAGAGACAATTTGGCTAAATTACGTTAACTTCGATTACTTTCTATTTTAATTCGGAAAGAAAGATTGAGCGATTGATTTTGTAAATTACTAAGATAAAAAGAGCAATAATAATAAATTGGGTGAAATTAATGGAGCGTCCACCTCGACCACGTAACTAAGTGATGTATAGGTTAGGAATAAAATTTCGAATCATGAAGGAATATCGCTAGGACTTGCAAACCCTATCGATATTCGTCTAGAAAATAATTGTGTTGCCAACAGGCATGGACTATCCCATAGCACAGACCGTCTCGCTAGCACAACCCGTCTCTTTCACGGGCTGTCCAGTGGCACGATCCGTCTTACGAGCATAACCCATGTCAATCACCCAAGCACAAACATTGAAAATCATTGATTAACTTGGTATTTGCAAACTAGTACACAAGTACTCAACAGATGAAAGCATTAAAATAATTCATTCGATCTCAATGAAAAAGAATTCTAGTTAATCAATCGATTCGAAATAATAACCTAAAAACCTATACATACACTTAGTTACTTGAACCGGGGCTTCATCTTCCCCCTAGAAGAGGAGTTTTAGCTAGCCATCGAAAGGGAAAACGCTGCACCAATTTGTTGTTGTTCGGCCATGATGGGAAAGAATGGGTTCACCGAAACAGGGCTTTCAGTTGGCTGCTTTGCTGTATGCCCAGTCCGTAGGAGACCTCAAAACAGAGTTCTATTCTCCCTTTTATAATGTGCCTCAGCCGTGTAACTTAAGGAAAGTAAATATTATGAATTGCATTTGTTTCCTTAATCAATTCTCCTAGGCCAATAGAACAATTGCATTTGCCTAATTAGAATCAAGTACACCGCCTCTTTAATTGATGCTGCCGAGATTCCTTGTAAAAGGAAATCAAATCCTTGGTAAAATATCACTTTGACCAGGATTTCTTCTTTCCAAAATTAATTGCCTTAGCTCCCAAGAATTTCCTCATGCACGTGTATTTTGTGTCAATCAACCAACGAAGTTGTGCGCTTTCGTCTCCACGGCGTTCTACTTTAACTCCATATTTCAAGAATTTAGCATCGAGTCCTAAAACGCGAAAAACAAGTGTCACACTCCAAACAATAAAATAAATATTCATAACAAGTGTAAATTAGGGAGCGTAAATGGGCACATTTACGCACTTATCACCTATAGTGAGCTTGTACTAA
The DNA here is from genome assembly GCA_016920895.1 of Vaccinium myrtillus. Lineage (NCBI taxonomy): Eukaryota > Viridiplantae > Streptophyta > Magnoliopsida > Ericales > Ericaceae > Vaccinium > Vaccinium myrtillus. The sequence continues at coordinate 3,939,873 of CM029279.1, forward strand.
GCATTCAAGCCGTTTATTTTGAAAATCAATGATTCAGATGTGTTTGTATATTCTTAGGGGTAAGAATATACTTTTATAGGTAAAAGCGCTTGGGTGAATTTGAATCATCCATTGTCAAAACGAACGGCTTAGATGCTTACTGCAAGCCTCCTGATCCGTTAAAATATAGTTAATGCACTAGGTAGTAAATTCACAACTCTTTTTTATTTTATTTTTTTCCATTTCATAATAATCCTCAAGTGACTTACTTGGAAATTGTCAACGACTATAATTCTTTTCTTCTAAATTCAGGTTATAAAGAGCGAGTGGCATCAAGCTACCAAATTTTCGAAGCCCAAGTATTCCCTCACTGCTGTTATTATAATAGTTACGGTAGGCGGCATTTTTTAAACAATCTTAGGATGTATTTGGTTTTGGTTATGCTGGAAGACCCCCAAGAAGCGGCTGGCCCTGAACCAGCTGGGCCAAATCGCAGACCGGCACTGGCCATACTTGCTCAATTTATTCCCACTTCTTCCTTTTCCGGTCAACGTACCAGTTGCCTTTGGGGGATCTCAGTGCCAAATATACCTGGAGCATTTTATAGAAGGGGAGGATGTACGAGGCCTCCCCACATATAGGCATATCATCCAAAATAACTTCATTAGATCGGTGTTGACCAATCGCACGCAATGTGCAATTTGCCGCTACGAGTATTCAGGTTGGGAATTTGCAGTGTTGCTACCTGATGCTCCTTGATTGCGGATTGCCACCTCATGCACCTTGATTGTGTTTGTCTTTATTTGTCCATCCATACTCGTAGCCGATTCCCAACCTGAATAGTCAAAGCGGCAACTCGCACATTTCGTGCAACTGGTCAACCACGATCTGATGCAAGTACTATGGAAGAAATGCCTACATGTGGGGAACGTCGTCCCCTTCCACAAATTGTTCCAGGCACATTTGGCACTAGGATCCCCCAAAGCCAACTGGTACGTTGACTGGAAAAGGAAAAAGTGGGAATAAATTGAGCAACAATGGATCGAGTCACAGCGCCGGTCCGCACTTTGCCCCAACTGGCTCAGGGTCAGCTGCGTCTTGGGGGTCCTCGTCTGCACACTTCTTCCAGCACAACCAAAACCAAATTCATCCTAAGATTGTTAAAAAAATGCCACCTACCTTAACTACTATAATAACAGCAGTTAGAGAATACTTGGGGCTTCGAAAATTGGGTTGCTTGATGCCACTCGCTCTTTATAACCTGAATTAAGAAGAAAAGAATTAAAGTTGTTGACAATTTGCCAGTAAGTCACTTAAGGATTATTATGAAATGAAAAAAAGAAAAGAAAAAAAGTTTTTAATTTATTATGTAGTGCATTAACTATATTTTAACAGATCGAGAGGCCTGCAGTGGGCATCTGAGCCATTCATTTCGACAATGGATGATTCAAATTCACCCAAGTACTCTTACCTATAAAAGTATATATACTCTTACACCTAAGAGTAGACAAACATATCTGAATCATCGATTGCCAAAATAGACGGCTCAGATGTTTACTACAAGTCTCTAGGAACCTATTTTAACCACTACCCCGGGCAACGTTTAGCTACTATTCTAAGACCTTGTGGTCCAAACTCCTCCGCCTCCTCCACGTGAGGGGGCCGCTCCTGGGGGAGGGAATTAGTACGATGAACCTGTTTGTCCTTCCGGGCCGGGTAACCTCCGAAGCCTTGCGCCACCGGTTAGAAGTAGTTTGCCGCTCACGTACAATATTTGTTTGTGACACAACACAAATAAATGATAAGCACAAGGCAAACGTCAACACTCCCCGCACAACGTGAGCTATTATAATAACAAACCCCCAACTTCGAATCACAAACAAATGATAAGCACATGAAATTATAAGTTTTGGAAATAAACTACCGAAAATATGCTCCCTATTCAGGAATTAATTGTCGAAAAAAGTAGGTATATTTTAGAAGTTAAATCCCTAAAATTGTATGAAATTGCGGGAGTCAATTGTCGAAAAAAATGTTGAATTTCATTAGTGAATTCCCGTTTGATTATTGCCTAAATAACTGGTATTGACATTTTTTGACTTCTAACTACCGAAATTTTGTTCGTTTTTCGGGAATTCTATACCGAATTCCTTCGACATCAATGGCGGCTCAAGGTACAAAATTTCAGTCCAAACGAGTTCCAATCAACCAATCTCACTTGAAATTAATAACTCTAAAGCGATTTTTGAGGAAGCATAGAAAGATCTACGATATATATACATATACATTTAGTTGCCGGTCGGATCTGTCCGTTTGGTCGTCGTCGCCGGTCGGAGGGGCAGTAGGTGGTGATGGATGATGGGTGTTTCGGTGTCATCTGGTGGTGGTGATGGAGTACTGTGAGAGGCCGTGGGTTACGAAAAGGGGAGGAGGGAGAGTTTTCTTAAATTTGGGAGAAAAATTAAACCAAGGGCATTTTGGGAACTTTACAGGGTTATTTGAAGCAAAATGTGAAATTTCCATGTCACCTGGGATGTATGGAGCAATCGGGTGGTATGGAGTAGTAAATGGGATGCAAATAGAATCACCCTAATTTAAAGTTAGATTAAAACTTTAAAAATCTACGCATGTTGGGCTTGTCACATTCATTAGCCTCAGAACTTTCATTATATTTACAAATTTAACTACACCACACCATTTTTTCTTTTTTTTTGCCAGGTGGGCATGAGAAAATAATAGAAGTTGAGATAAAATTTCACGACTTCGGAATTAGTCGAGGTGCGTGCAAACTAGCTCGGACAGCCAATTATCTAGACCAAAAAAAAAAAAAAAAACTACACCACCTGACCTTGGTGCTCCTAAAGCAATGTGGTGCTCAGGGGCTTTCCCTGGTACACATTGGTGTGAGAGCCATGTACTTGGTGATGGGCCCTTACCAATGTGTAGTCACGTGGCGTTACTCCAATGCAATTAATAGTTCTCCCTCAACTATTGAGTATTACCATTACCAAAACATACAGCTGGAAGTGATTTGAACTCATCTTATTACAAGAAGGAACAAATTTTGATAAACTTTGACATTACAAAAAATAGAGCATGTGCAGATTACCCCATTTTTGGATAAGTTATCTTTGTTCGGACTTGGCGCAAAATTTGTTCACTTACATTAACTTCCTTTTTTAGGTGCTATGGAAAGTCAAGAGTTCACAAGAAGGTAAAAAAATCCAAAAAGATCAGACCGGAAGAGTAAAATGCCCAACACCATGGGCATCCTCTAAAACAAAATGCGTCACACATGGAGGTGAATCAACTGTAACAAGTTCCTCATTCAGAAACTCAACTAAAGCGACATAACTGATTACATGAAACTGCTTCTGTTATCAAATTAGGAACAAGAAACCCATTGTTTGAGAAATCACTGATTACATGAAATTGCGAAATCACCTGTGTGTCAGTACATTATGAAGGGAATATAGAGAACTATCCACACAACCAAACTCATAATACTTTGCATTAATCTGTCAAATGATACCAGTATACCACCACTCAAACAATACAATTCATTCTATCTTTCTTCTCATTCTCTTTTTCCCACACAATCACAGTATACATAATTTTTCCAGCTTCACAAAAACAAGTACTACCCAACCTCCCTCTTTAATCACCAAAAAAACAAACTCCGCTGGTATGGAATGGCCCTCTTCATTCAATTGAACCCTCCACACTTGTCCCAAACACAAAGGCCAAAGCAGACTTCTCAGCTGTATCAGGAACAGGGCGAGGAATGGAATTACCCGAGCTAATGCTAGATAACACTTTGGCCAGGCCTTACTATAACCAACCTCACAGATCGAACTCACCTTTTACACTGATGTGTCGTTTCGGCCGTAACCATCCAATCGTGAGTGAAGCCCTTATCCCATCATAATTAAGTTTACCATTTCTAACACAATAACACATTACAGTGGATATGATCATCACCATCAGAATCAACAAGAGTTTTGATGTATTACCCGTGCTTGATGCAGCCGCGGAGATTTTTTGGGGCCTGAAAATGGGGACAAAGCTATAAAGTTAGATAGTTAATCATGTTAGAAATTTGAAAGTAGATGAAATAGATACAGATGATTATGATACATACTTGTGCAATTCAGTGAGAGCACCACAAAAGAGAGTATTATCTGGCATGGGGAACTCGGCTTTGTTATTGACCGCTGGATTGACAACCCTGACATAGGTTTCTTGACCAAGATACCAAGCATCAAGGTTATCCGTTCTCAAGTTCCAGACTCCAACATTGTCAAGAGAGACTAAGATTGCCGTCCATGCTCCAGGAAAAACCTGTGCAAGGCAGGAGGGGAAAACTTAAGCAAAATTTTTTCAGGAAAACTGAAGGAAGGGTTCCTGACACTAGCAAATAAACAAGTAAAGGTGGTAGTTACTAACAATTGCCTCTTTCCTCTAAGCGTGGGCATCAGCAAGGCTAGCCCAGGGGTGAGCCCAATAAGCCTACCCCTGGGCTGGGCTGCTGGGGCAACGGAAAACACACACACAAAAAAAGGGAGATGTATGGGCCGGTACAAGTTTTGAATCAAATTTACTGACAGGTACAAAAAAATCTGAAAATGCACCTCCCACTCTACCCACTCCTGTCCCAATTCCATCTCTCTCTCTCTCTCTCTCTCTCTCTCTCTCTCTCTCTCTCTCTCTCTCAACTCCACAAACCGGAGGAAAGTGCCTAAATCCTTGGTACGCTATGAAAGAGCCTAATCCTAAACCCTAGAGTATCCTATGAAAGTGCTGAACCACTAAAATCCTAAAATAGGAAAGTGCACCGTAAACCTAAACCCTAGGGTACCCTATGAAAAGTGTCTAAATCTAAACCCTAGAGTATCCTATGAAAGTGCCAAAACCACTAAAACCCTATAATGGGAAAATGCACCCTAAACCTAAACCCAAAAAAGAGTAACTTACCTTAATGGTAATTAAAAATAGTGACTTACCTTAATGGTAATTAGATGACTATTTTCTAGACCTAGAGGTAAAAATTTGGGAAAAAAAAAAGTTATATATAAATATGAAAAAGCAAGTTATATATAATCATGATTCATGACTTGAAGCGACATCATAGTGAGACTGCATAGTAGTACAAATCTCAAAACGGAGAATGAAAATCTGAAAACTAAGATAATGGGAAGCTTTTATTTTGCCCCATCAGCAAAGAGAGTAACTTTCTATTAATGAAGATATACCATTACAAGGGAGAAGATAAAGGGAGGCTAATGTTCCAGCATTACCGAGGAACATTAAGCTATCAAAAGACTTACCTGTGTTGTGCTGCGGGCAATACCATCCCACTTCTTGTATGTCCCCCTGCTATTCTCTGTCCACTCGCCAAAATCCATCCTGAAAATAATTAATTGAAAATTTTGGTGATCAGATCAAACATTCCAAATTTTTTTTTAAAATGTGGAAGATAGAAATGATAAAATTTAGATGAAGGAAGCCAAATCCTACCCAAGCACAGAGAAGGCATATCCATCGACATGATAGCTTTGAATATTCTTGTCATTGTTCTGGAATATAAGTTCCATAAGTCCCTTGTATGTGCCATTTATAATCGACGTTTCCATCTTAGGTGGTCCTGTAATTGGCCTACTCGGGAAATCAAGCTTGTATACTCCCGTCAATTGGAATTGGTCACCAAGCATGATTGGTGCACTGGGATTGACAAATGAGATCCCACTCAGCGTTGTTCGCCTCTTCCCATTGATGGTCACCGCTGGCTGGTTTTTCAACACATAAACTTGAGTTGCGTTGATTGAGCCATTTTGAAATGAGCCTAGTGGGTTAGGGCGAGCGCCACTGGCGGACACATTCCACCTGCCAAAAATTGACCAAAAATTGTACTAAATCTATGTCAATAAATCCACCGCTATGTCAAATCTTACGGCCATCCAATAGTTTCACGGTCATCTCTTCCTTTTTCCTTTACCTTTTTTTGTTTCCAAAGAATTCTTCCCATGTTCACTATACTATTTCAGATTTTTAACAGCAGTCCCTCTGACCCTCAAACAGAGGCGGAGCCACGATTACGCTGTAGTGGCATCAAATATGTATATCAAAAATATTTTTTTTCATTCCAATAATCAAAAATAATTTACAGGATCTTTGGCCATAATCAACACCATAACTGAACCATTACCAAATACATGAGGGAAAGCAAGCGTACAAACATCGTGACTAGAATTCCTAGCAAGCTAGAAACCAAAACACAAAAGACGCTTTAACGTAACAGCATCAAGAAAAGAAAAGAAAAAACCCGATGGATCCAGAAATTTACCAACAAACCTGATGGATCTTGCCTGGTTCATTGAGAAGGTTTTGTCAAGTTGGTCATTTGGTGGGACCGGAAGGGGACCGGATGCCTTCCCTTTGGAGTTTGAATAGTGCAAGATGGCCACACCAGTAACTCTTTGCCAGAGCGATTCATTCAGAAACCTGGGACTCGCAACAATGTAGTAATCACTACTTGCATTCTGGTCCATGTTTACCAAGAAAGCATACGATTGCCCAACGTGAATATCCATGCTAGTGTATTTCTGCTGCGCTGTGTATGAGCCCTCTGTTTCCACTAAAAAAAGGTTATGGTTCTGAATTCTGAAATTCAAACTAGTTGAAACACCCACATTGTGTATGCGAATGAGATATGTTTTCCCTGGCCGACATCACAACACAGTCTATCAGAAATTAAAAGAACCAAGGGAAAAATGAATGAAGGCAAAGCAACTCATGACCAAAAAAAGGTTCAGTTAGGCATTTTTATAGTGTTTACACAGAACAAGGCAGGCATGCCTTCCAAATACAAGAAGTCACCAACACCAACTACAAACAATACAGGAAATGGTAACTTAAAAGACAGATTTTCCAAAAACAACATAGGGCAAGGTTGAGGGTGAGGGCTTAACAGACGAAAATTGAAAGCCGTTTAACACTACCAGCAAATCCTTCTCCTGAATAACCAAGGGAGAAGGTCTTTGGATACCTAAAAGACTCTAATTCCTTTCATAGAGTATGTAATATTGTAATACACCAGGGTTGTCCAAGCAAGATTTCTAATATTATGTCATGGCAGGGGAAGCAAGTAGGACTATAGTACACCATGACTGTCATATCTAGTTCCTAGGGATGTTTATAAATCCCCCTTATTATGCAGTGCCGCGTTGTGAAGTTTTTAGCAACTACAAAGGAACAACCAAAATGGAATGAACATGTTTCTTCGTATATGTTAAAAAAATTTATCAGGCCAGAGACTTGCCCCACTACATTGCCTGGTTCAGCACATATGACTTATCATAAAAGTCATTTGGCAGATCAGGGAGAGGACCAGTTGCCTTTCCTTTCGAATTGGAATAGTGCAAGATAGCAACACCAGTAACTTTTTGCCAAATAGACTGATTCACAAGCGTAGCACTTGCTACTATATAGTAATCGTTGCTAGCATTCTGATCCATGGTGACTAAAAACGAGTAAGACCGTCCAACATGGACACCTAAGCTCATATAGTTCTGTTGCATTGTGTAGTATCCCTCAGTGTCTGCTAGAAGCAAGTTATGATTCTGGATTCGAAAATTTAAACAAGTTGAGACCCCAACATTGTGCACGCGAATCCGATAAGATTTTCCAGCAGAAATTGCAGTAATGGTGGTTCAAATCAAAGAATTTGAAACTTATGGACGATCTTAATGCAGAATGAGTAGACCTAAATAATACAGTTTCCACACAGTTCTCTAACTCCGACACACCAAATTAGGGTACAGCCCTACTCGTGCATATTCCAAAAACCAGCCAGCCAATCAAGAAACATGAAGACAAGAGAAAAAAGCAAATCACAATGTCAAATATTTAGAATTACATTAGTTCAAAGAATCGACATGCACAAGAAAGCAATAATCAATTACCAGGCTCAACATTGATGGTTTCATAGTCAATACCACCTGGGACCAGTGAAGTATTGAACTGATAAGGCCCCTTGCCATTAATCAGGACTCCATCGGGCATCCCAAGGTCATTTCCAGCATCAAGGGCCGTTCTTAGTGCCTAATATCCGAAACAGAAATAATTTTGGATTTGTAGTAGGTGAATCGCATTTTAGGTCAACAGAAACAAAAGATTGATTCATGTTAAAAACTAACCTTATGGTTCCGGATGTACCAGTCACCAATGATAATGTCTATATCCCCATCCGGTGTCTTAAAAGGCAGCAAGATGGTATCCTGATCAGTGATAACAAAAGATCCGAATCCACCGGAAGCTCGCTGAAGGTTGAGTGATGGGGAATAAAAGAAGCTTCCAATTTGATCCTTCACCTGGAACTGGTAGGTCCAGTTCCATTTTGCAGGGATGGGGCAAGTCGTGCCCAATACACCGTCTTGCCAAGAATCTTCAAGCATTTTCACCCCTGGCCTGTCAAAAATTAAAAACCCAAATTCGCAAAGAAATACTCAGTGCAATCATTTCTGCCTATTTAATACAAACCAAATTTGAAAGAGAAATAGAAATCTACCAAGTAACGAGGAGATCTTCATCCAAATTGTTATTGACATTAACCACCACATTGTAGTTCGTAGTAACATTAAGAGTTGGGCCAGGAAACATTCCATTAACCGCTATAACCTGCAAAAAAGGGCAACTAAGTCATAAAGAATTACATTTACAAATACTTGTTGGTAAAAGAAAGCGTGAGTTGTGAGAATTTGATCTTCATAAGTAGTTACCCTATCATTTCATCCAACTACATGTACGCTACAAATATTACAACCAAACAATGTACACTATTCACTATCTTTTCGAAGTTTTCTCCATCCACTAAATTGTTTACAGCGATTACATAAAAGCCACAAAATTAGCTTTGAACAGAGCAAAGGGGCAACACTGAACCTCACAACCCATCCTGTTGCCAATGGTCTCTACGGTTACTGCTACTCAGGACACGCCATCTTTCCCAATATCTACACATCACTGAAAGCCAAACGCATACCCTGCAGTCCTCTTGACCAGGTCAAGTACTATGCACCTGAATAAGTATGTTTCTATTTTTCGGTGTCTATCATTATGTTATTGCAGTTTACCCTTCAACCATAATAACTCTACAACCGTAAGTTTATTGTGACTAAAAGTCAAGAGTCATTGCGCGAAGTCTACAATTATTGTGACAACCAGATTTCGCGATGACATGAATAGCATTTTGTTGCAGTACTTGATATTTTTGTAGCAGCTACCACTTGTTTTGTGCAATATACAATTTGATGTGTGCAATATACAGAAATTCTTCTAACGAAAAGTTTTGACAGAAAACCTCCTGTCTTTTTGGCACAGAGTTGTTGATGAGACAAATTGTCCCAAATTATTTTAAGTTCATTATCAATAAGCTTATTATGAGAAGACTAATTTTGTGCATTATAAGAAACTTGTACTGTATGGTTGCGATTTTCTCGAGTCGAGATTTTAAGCAGCCTTGGTAGCCTAGAAATTTGCTTTCAATTACCGAGTTTGAGGGTCAATAATTCTTTGAAATTTCAAAAATACATATTTTCTTCTTTTGTTGATTGAAATCTTATTCAGGATGCAGTTTTGGTATATGTACTCCGATGTATGCTGGAGTTGCAGTGATGGGATACATGATGTTTGGAGAATCAACGCTCTCTCAGTTCACTCTTAACATGATCCCCGATTTGGTTGCCTCCAAAATTGCTGTCTGGACCATAATCTACTTCTAAGAAATCCATGATAAATAAATGGTAAAACTTATGAAAAGCAAAAACTAAGTGAGACCCACATCTGGGGGAAAACAACGTCTAGGACGGATACGAACGCCAAAATCGGAACCAAAACATAGACCAAGTAACCTATCGTTATTGCATCAAATTTTTTAAAAGCCATTTTGAGAGAGAGAGAGAGAGAGACCTGTTGAGGGACGCCCAAAGGGGAAGCAGTCATGTAAGAGAGCTCCAATTCGAAGCTGGCAAATGGGTCTGCTGCGAAACAGATGCTGAAAAGCAGAGCAATGAGGATCAAGCGAAACATCATATACGGTGACCCAAACAACGACATTGTTGAGGCTTTAACAGTGTGAATTCTATCACCGATTTTCTGGGGCTTATGGGATGCTTCAATTTGGGCTTACGGGGAGGAACAGCTATTAGAAGAAGATATCCTAAAGATTCACAATAAGGGCCACGTTAAACCTAACTTATTTATAGCCTAAAAGGTAACACCGTCCTCTTCATGCATGAGTGAGCATGCCATTGAGTAAAGAGGATTTCAGGGCTTATCTATAAGGAGGCTCGAGGGATTTGGAAGACTTTCTTGGAGAAAGGGATTTGTGTGAGAAGAAAGACGAATTATTCAAGTAATATTCAAACAATGGCGAAGAGATAACCCAATCAAATACTCCAGTACTACTACTTTCGTGTCACAGACTCAAAATACAAAAATAGCTATTGATTTGTAAACATCACCATATGCAAAAGAAGGAAAAACCCCCCATCTACCACAGTTCTAAAAAGTACTTAAAAACGAGTAATTGTGAGCTAATTGATTCCTGGGTTTACTCAATGACCATGACGTGCGAGCTGACATTTTCCCACTGGGTCTATTGGCCAGTTTTTGTAATTATGTTCGTTTTATCTCCTTTTGGAGAGGTGTTATACAGGGAGTGTTATAGCACTATCTTCTTCTCTATTAACACTCTCATTTTTTTTTATTGACCCTCTTTTTTTTCTTTTCTTTTTTTTGTCTCTATTAGGTAAATTTACTCTTACACTTTACATATAGAGACAAAAAAAAGGGTGTCAATATGGAAAAAGGGAGTGTCAATATTAATTCTCTTTATATATCATACTAAGCCAAATACACTGGACCAAACCGCAAGTGGTGGCTAGCTCATGCGGTAAAACTCTTAGATGCCCCCCACGGTATCATGGAATCACGGAATCGAATCACATTCTCCTCTCCCCCGTGTAATAGATTATGAATGATGAATGACCAAAAAAAGAAAAGGACCTGGACCAAACTGAATTATATTTAATTCTTGGTTTGGCTGGGTTTGTAAAGTTTTTAAGGAAAAGTCTATCGTCGGCTGAATACGTGGACGATAAGAGTGCATTCTTTTACCGGCAAAAGAGTACTTTTATCGTCCGACTATTTGGTTGACGATAGAAGAAATCAATTTTCAAACCAAAATGTCGGGGTTTGGTTGATAAAATGCATAACTCTGACCAAACCAAACCCTTTACACCCATAGTTTATATGGACCGAGGTCCTGTCCAATTTTCAAAAGTGTTTAGTCCGGTCCAGTTTTGGGCTATTGTGGATTGCTCCTAAGACCACAACAATGATTCGACTAGTTCATTTTGTAGACCTAGCCCAATTTGTTGTCCACGCCAAACAATAAAAAGAAAATCGTTTGATCGAACATCCGTACAACTAGTAACAGAACAGATTTGTGTTGGAAAAATGGGATAAAATTTTTTTATTTGAAACATAAAATTGCATATTTTTTATTGTACAAATCTGTTTCGTTCATATACCTCTTGATATTTCATCAAGCTAATTTTTTTATGAGACAAACGTATTCGACGAGCTCTATAAAATGAGCGATTTAGATCATTGTTTTTGGTCAGGAAGGGAGAGAAATATATGGATCGAGAGCCTTATGATACTAATAATTAAAACAAATTTATGAACGATAAATTTCATTTAAAAAAATTTAAAATTACAAAAAAATATCATAGAATGAAAGATATAAGTAATTTAAAATTGACACGCATGCTTACTTAAATAATCAAGAAAATTTGCAATGGAGAGAGAACCTAAACGTCAAGTTAGAAAGGAGCTGCGTTGTCTGTGATGGTGCCTAGGAGCAGTGGAGCACACCCATAAAGTTTTGTTTTTGGTGTCCGTGGTCCCCTGCGGTCCCAAAACAGCCCCAAGGGAGGAGATCATTATAAATCTAAAATATTGTCTTGTTCGATGAACCAATGTTTTCCTTTTTGGTTTGTTAGCAAATATTTCCCAAAATGGTAAGGAGTACAGACATGTGATAAGTCTAGCATCTTATGAATTATCAATGCTTGCTCACATGGCCTGGTTGTTTACTGGAGTACGTTTATATCCACATTAACTCCAACTTCGGAGAATTAGAACTCTGTCCTTAACAAGGACGAAATTGCTAAAATAAACACCCATTAAAAATTTATACTATATACACTTTTTGTATAGTTAATATTGTGAAATTTCGTGGGCAATTGTAGCATTTTTTAGTGTCTCGTAACTTTTTAGCAATATGATTCGTAACATTTTGGTGCGCCTCGTAACTTTTGTAAAAAAAACGTTACTTTTGTTAATAAGAGATAATCCATTCGTAACGTTTATAGGGGTGCGCATGATACACACTCAAATTGGAGATGTGTATTATAGCCTTTAATAATTTTAAATTAAACAACCTGGACCCTACCATGAACAAACTAATTAATGAAGGTACACCTTAACAACATTAATAATGCTTGTAAATCAAGGAAAAATGGTTTCTCGCTCTCTCCTCTCCGAGACTCTCTCAATATAACATCTTCCATATACAAGAAATTTCTTATGAGGGCTCCCTCAGAAGAAAAAAAAAAGTGCGGGAAAACTCCTCACAAAAAAATTGCGGGATAACAGTTGTAGGTCATTGGACCCTATGCCCTTCACGCGATCCAATGGCTCACAACTATTTTATAATATATATATATATATATATAACAACGATCCGGTCAGGACACCCGGACCTATCTTAGGTCCGGAATTTTCACTTCCCGGTCATTCGGCCGGGATCTGAACCATTGGATGTTTTCAAAACATGTTTTTAAGGTTCTACGCGGGAAATGGGCAAAAAAAATACCGGGAAGGGCTTCATCCGAGCATTTTTCGATAAAACTGTAATTTGAAAACATCCAACGGTTCGGATCCCGGCCGAATGACCGGGAAGTGAAAATTCCGGACCTAAGATAGGTCCGGGTGTCCTGACCGGAACCGGACTCTATATATATATATATTGGAAGAACGTGCCCTAGGTAAACAGGACTCATTCTTCGGTATGGTTTGCACTGATTCCCACCTTGATGATCAAATTTAACAGACCTATATGGAGTAACTTATTTTTAAACACTTTCGGCCAAAAAAAAAAAACCCCTTCTAAATGATCAACAATAGATTGAAAACATTTTGTTAGCTGGTGTTTAATTCTTTCCTTGAGAATTGGCATCATTTGCACGTAAATTCTACTTTTTAATCTTACATAAAATATACATATATCTACTTCAATTTTTCATGATTCAATCAAATTTTAAGCTCCGACCCCGGCCATTGTATTACTATTTGATTTAGAATTAAGCTACTAAGCACTTGACGAATTCACCATTAATCTAATCAACGTGTTAAAAATGAATTGTTCAAATCGAATGGCGAATGGCATGAACTCATCTCTAATTCTCATAACTCTTTCTCATATCTCACATAACAGAGAGTGCTGAGCAATGTGAAATTCTCGTGCATGACCAATATCAAATCCGTATGAAAATATAATTTATACAACATTTGCTTGTAATGACATAAAAAGATTACCAATAAGTTTTGCTCTAATGCATATTTAATATCTTTTAGGAGAGTATCATTTAAACGAGCAACCACACTTTCATGGATCGAGTTGGTCAAGCTGCTCGGGAAAAGAAATCGATAACTGTGTTCACTTCACATTTCTAAAAAAATTTCCAAAAAGATTCTTTTCCCATCTCTCATCTACCAATCATTAATCACATTTCTCTCTCTACTCATACCCCTTTCTCCAATCATTAATTCTCATTGAAGATTGATACGCGCACCGCTGACAGCAGCCTGACGCCGCGCCCCGCCTGGGCCCCAACCCCCCTGACACGTCATAATGACGGTTTTGCCCCTCCTTATCTCCATTAATTACCATATAATATTTTATTTATATTATTTATATTAATTCATTTATATTACTTTATTTATATTACTTTAATTCCTTTAATTACGTTATTTACTTTATTTATATTATTTTAATTCCTTTAATTACTTTATTTACTTTATTTATATATTTTTATTTATTTATTTACTTTATATGTTTTGTTTTTTATTTATTTAATATTTTGTATTTACATCTTTTTCTTAATTATTTAATCTTTTTCATAATATTTTGCACGCACTTGTGATCTTGCAACTTGTGATCCTGCAACTTGTGATTTTGCAACTTGTGATCCTGCAACTTGTGATCTTGCAACTTGTGATCCTGCAACTTGTGATCTTGTGATCTTGCAACTTGTGATGTGATCCTGCAACTTGTCATGTAACTTTTGATCCTGCAACTTGTCTTGCAACTTGTCTTGCAACTTGTCCTGCAACTTGTCTTGCAACTTGTGATCCTGCAACTTGTCCTGCAACTTGACCTAGAAGAACATTATGTATATTTTAGCAGTCACGATGGTTGCTCATTATCCTTGTGATATTCCTAATTCTCCCACTACTACTTCACTTCTTCCTCATTCAGAATTTCTTTCTTTTTTCGTTTTTCAACGAAGAACATTATGGATGGCTACTACTATCCAGATGGTTGCTCATTTGAGAATGATGTTCCCAGTGATGAGAGCATCAATTTCAGCGGTCGCGATTATACACCCGAATTTAGCACTGATCAGGTTAGTTATTTCCGTTGTTCTTATGCATATTCGTCATTCATTTGAAAGTAGATAAATATGATAGGACTGGATAATGTTTTACTTATACATATTCGTTTTTTTTGTTTTTTTTGTTATAGATTTTTGAAAGTAGAGAAGATATGTTAGCTTGGGTGAAGAGAGTTGGTCTCGAAAACGGTATTGTGGTTGTTATTAATAAATCTGATAATTTAAAAAGCGGCAAGTTGCCGAGATGCATTCTTGGTTGTGAGAGAGGAGGAAAGTACAGACCGCACCGTGGGGTTGAAAGGCTAATCTTGCATAGGAATACTGGGACTAAAAAGTGTGAGTGTCCATTTGAGTTGCGAGGTATACCAATACCTCCAGACGGTGCCAAGTGGGGTTTAAGGGTTTCCTGTGGTCTCCATAACCATGAGGCGGCAGAAAATATTGAGGGCCACGAGTACCCATCAAGGCTAAAACCAATGGAGAAAAAGTTTGTGGTCGAGATGGCCAACAGCACCGCCCCTCGTGAAATTCTTAGTATTTTGAAGAAAAAAGACCCGTCAAACACTACGGGAATTAGAAGCATTTACAACGCTATTTCCATAAACAAGGAAGCCAAACGGGGTGGTCTAACTACTACTCAGTATGTGTTAGAGCAATTAATTAAGAATGGGTACCTCCACGACTTTAGGACAAATCAAGGCACCAACGAAATCACAGATATTGTTTGGGTTCATCCTACAAGTCTAGAGCTGTCTGTCAACTTTTCATCTGTGTTGGTAATTGATGCCACATACAAAACCAATGAGTATCGGAAACCACTATTGGAGGTTGTGGGTATCACATCCACAAATCTAACTTTCTCGCTTATGTTCGCATATCTTAATAATGAGAGGGAAGATACATGTACATGGGCCTTGAATACTTTAAAGAAGTGGATGGTTGGAAAGGGGGCACCGTACCCATTGGTGTTTGTTACAGATCGTGATTTGGCACTTATGAACGCTATTGAAGCATGTTTCCCCATGGCACGTCACATCCTTTGCATTTGGCACATAAATCAGTGCGTAATGAAGAACTGCAGCGCTGTGCTTGGTCAGTTCTTTCCAGACTTTTGCGATTCATGGCAGTCCCTTATTCATTCATCTAGCACTTCGTCTTACCAGCATAAGTGGGCTGCCATGTGCGAGGAGTATAGCCAATATCCGCGTGTCATAACTTATCTTGCGGATACATGGTTAACGCCGTACAAAGAGCGATTTATTACAGCATGGACGGATACATGTATGCACCTCGGAAGCAATTCAAGTCAAAGGTATAGTCACTTTATAATTTTACGAGTTAAATTTTCTGCATTATATTCTACTACACTGTTCAAACTTTCCTATTTAAAGAAAGTGCATTATTCTATTACAGGGTCGAGTCTGCACATTCGAAGCTAAAGTGCTATTTGGGCGGTACAACCATGTCATCGCTCCAAACTTCTTTTGAACGCATAGATAATATGTTGACAAATCAGTTTGGGGAAATTAAGAAGTCTTTTGAGAAGTCTGTCAACATTCCACGCCACAACCATTTACGTGACGCCATGTTTGATGAAATCAGGTGTCGCGTTTCATTATATGCACTGGGGTTGATCGATTTTCAACTACAATCCGCCGATGACGCCTACCCCCTCCCAAGCGGCAGTTGCTGCTGTTCGATCAGAACAACACACGGATTGCCATGTATGCACAATTTGAGGGCTTATCGTTCCCACGGCATGTCAATTCCGCTATCCAGTATCCACGTTCATTGGAGTAGGCTCTCTATGCACGCGACCGGGTTTAATGACGAGGGAGAACAACCCGACGAGACATCTCATGTGGTTGACATATTACAGGGGATGGATCCACGTATGCGAAAGCATATGATAGACAGGTTTAAGGATATGGCAGATCCGTCTCACAGCAGTGTTCGAGCCCCATCATACAACACTGAACATAGAGGTCGACCGGTGGGAAAAGCTGAGCAAAGTGGAAGGCGCATACCTTCGTATGAAGCATCTACATTGAGAGGGAAAGGGAAAGGAAAAAATGTAGGGAGGGAGAGGGTGGAGAGGGAGAGGGAAGAGAGGGAGAGGGTGGAGAGGGAGAGGGAAGAGAGGGAGAGGGAAGAGGTTAACTACATTCAGTATTTACCTTGGCAATTTCAGCAGTATATGTCCCACACCAAAGACGTAGAAGGTGATGGTCATTGTGGATTCAGAGCGATAGCCGCGCATATCTATGGCACTGAGGAGTGCT
Organism: Vaccinium myrtillus; assembly: GCA_016920895.1. Classification (NCBI taxonomy): domain Eukaryota; kingdom Viridiplantae; phylum Streptophyta; class Magnoliopsida; order Ericales; family Ericaceae; genus Vaccinium; species Vaccinium myrtillus. Next base: position 3,956,875 of record CM029279.1, read on the forward strand.
GGGATCAAGTACGACATGATCTTATCCAAGAAATTAATCAGAATAGAGCTCTCTACAATGCGGTTTATCCCGTAAAAAATATGGCAGATGATGTACTACGGGCACTGAGCTATTGGAAGCCTACGGCTCCACGGCCATATTGGATGGAATGTATGAGTTTGGGGATAGTCATTGCATCACGGTACAACATTGTACTATATACATTTGACGCGAATGCTGGAAGTTGTTTTACTCACTTGCCATTGAGATCTCATCCAGTTTCAGTCCAACAGCGCCAAGAAATAGCTATTGCCCGTATTAACAATCACTTCGTGCAACTTTTTTTGCGCCCTCATCACCCTGTACCACCCATCCCAATATGGTGGTGGAAGAATGCATCGAATGAAGCTGCAGGATGGGCTGTTGCTTATAATGAAGGTGTTCAATTGTGGAACGACATACTGGGCGTCGTGCCGGGACTACAATTTGGTGGCAATATTGATTAATTTGAACGTTGTCAATTGTAATATTTATTCACTTTTAAACATGATTGTAATATTTATTTACTTTATAAATGTGATTGTAATATTATTTACTTTTAGAAGTTTTTATTGTTATTATTCATTGTTAAGACAAATTAATTAACTAATTAAAATATAAAGTCAAGTTTAAATGTCAATGTAAAAAATAATCTACTTGCAAATGTAATTTGAATAAACTAAATTAAATAAGTAATTAAATAAATAAAGTTAAAGGAAAAAAAAAAAAACACAAATTTGGGCCGAAGTCAGGGGGAGGGGTATTGGGGGAATTGGGGGGTGGGGCCAATGGGGGTGGGGTGTGTCAGGGGTTGTCCCCATGGGGCGCATAACAGCCCTCATTCTCATTTCTCTCTCTATCTCTCTCCAATTATTACACCTCTCTCTAATTATTACTTTTTCCAAAAATCCATCCAAACACTATCTCAAAAATATTTTTCAAAATATTCTTCTCAAAACTCTCAACCAAACAGATACAATGACCCTTACTGATTACATGCCCCAAAATCTAATTTCCTGCTGGGCAAATTCACACTTTTCCATCTTTACATACAATTTGTGCTCTCTCAATCTAGACAGCACATATCTAAGGTGGGTCAAGTGATCTACCAAAGACTCACTATAAATTAAAATATCATCCAAGTACACGACTACAAATCGATCTACACAGTCATAAAAGACATCATTCATGAGATTACAAAATGTAGCAGGGGCATTCGTAAGACCGAAGGCATGACTAGAAACTCAAAGGAATCATACCGAGTAACGCACGTGGTCTTTGCCTCATCACCCTCCGCAACTCGAACCTGCCAATAGCCCGAGCGAAGATCCAACTTTGTGAAGTAGGATGCTTTGCAAAGTCGATCAAAGAGATCAGTCACCAACGGGACAGGATACTTGTTCTTCACTGTAACTTTGTTCAATGCCCGATAGTCCACACACATTCGCAAAGACCCATCCTGCTTCTTTTGGAACAATACCGGGGCACCATAAGGAGCTTTAGAGGGCTGCACCAAGCCAGCATCAAGCAATTCCGTCGACTGCTTCCTCAATTCAGCAAGTTCCAAAGGAGCCATCCGATAAGGGGCTTTAGCCGGAGGCTTAGCACCTGGTACCAACTCAATCTTATGATCCGTAGCACGCCTTGGAGGAAGGCACTTTGGCAATTCTGGAGGCATCACATCTGCAAATTCCTTCAACAAATCAGTCACTTCGTCCGGGACTTCGACTTGCACATCTGGCTTGATCTCAACCAATGCAGCAAGGTAAGTCGCTTCCCCCTTCTTTAGCCCTTTCTGTACTTGAATTGCCGATATCCAACCACCCGCCCCTTCTCTCGATCCGCTTGTCTTTCACATGTCGCGGCACAAAGCAGGGCTGTTTCTCATCAGCAATTAAAATCCCACCGAGATATGGCATCACAGCCACTTTCGCAGCCAAGAAGAACTCATTCCCCAATATGAGTTCAAAGTCATCAAGCGGATACACCATCAAGTCAATCCGCCCCAGTTACCAACTTTCAAAGAGATGTTACTCGTTGTTCCATGCACCGCTTGTGCCATGGAATTCACCGTCTTGATTCTACTGGAACTTTCGACAACTTTTAAACCGAGCGACTGTGCTAACCCTTCTGAAACGAAACTGTGTGTGGCGCCTGTGTCCACTATAGCCAACACATCAGTATTACAAAGCATCACTTTAACGTACATCAAACCTGATCGTTGTGAAGGCGAAGCCTTGTCTGCATGAATCACATTGAGCAATTGCAAAGGGTTGACACGAACATGATTATCCGAGTCTATATCCCCACTGTTCCCATCATCCAAGCAAATAGCATTAAGCTTTTCGCGTTTCGGGCAGTCTCTAGCCTGATGGGGCCCTTGGCAAATGAAACACCCTTTGCTGAAGTTCCCTTCGTCTTGTCGTTTATCATCCTCCACGGACTTGAATTTCTGACCCTTGTCCCACTTCTTTGAACCAGCTTTCTTCTCATCCTTCTTCTTGTTCTTGTCTTTTGATTTCGAACTGCTGGATTCAAAAGAGTTGGACTTGTTTGTCAGTTTGAAATCTGCCAAACCGTCGGCAGCAGCCATAGCCGATTGCAAGTCTTTAACTCCCAGCCTTCGTAGTTCCAATTGTGCCCAATTCTGCAAACCCGACATGAAATTGAACAACTTGTCCTCCTCCGACATGTTCTTGATGTCCAACATCAGAGAACTGAATTCCTTCACATAATCTCATACTGTACCCGTATGCTTCAGTCGTTTCAGCGATTCCCTTGCAAGCCATGAAGCGTTGCAAGGAAGGAACTGCTCCTTAAGTTCCTTTTTCAGCGACTCCCACGTCTCAATCTTTGGACGAACTTCATCCTCCGACCGAGTTCTCCACCAGCGCTTCGCATCCCCAGTGAGATACATCGCTGTAATTGTAACTCTTTCTCCCTCTGGAACACGAGCAGCAGGGAAATACTGCTCCATATCCCAAAGAAAGTTTTCCAACTCCTTGGCATTTCGGGCTCCGCCGAAAGCCTTTGGTTCGGGAACCTTCATGTTAACACGATTATCATGACCGTCTGAGCGACCGAGAAAGACCCTCTTTACCACCAACAAGTCTGATTCAATATTGGAAACTTTGTCCTTCATGCCATCTGAGAGCTTTGCCACATCTGCCATCATCTCCGCAAACTTGACTTCGGTCTGAGTGACGTGTGATTCGTGAGCCAATTTATGGGACTCGATCGAACCAAAGATCAAACAGACGAAAAGCACAACAACAAGCGCCAATTTATGGGACTCGAGAAGAACCAAAAATCAAACAGACGAAAAGCACAACAACAAGCGCCATCTAAGACCCAAAACTTTACTTAGACAACAAGCACAAAATTCAAATCTGATGCAAAAGCTACCTAATGTTAGCAAGCTAATTAACAATTACGTAAATGATAAATATAGCCTTTAATTTGTAATATTTGGACATAATTTTGCGACAGATTTTAAGTTTAATATATTGTTAATTGTTGGATATTGATTTGTTTTTTAAATTAAAACAGATTTCCAGCTCATAAAGGTAGTTGGTTGAGGCTTTAGGAGATCAAATAATTAATATTGTTCCCAGGGAGCTAGGGAATTAATATGGAGAGAGTTTCTTAGAGGCATTGTTCATTTATGTAGCTTTTGAATACAAATTAATGTCTCGATCAGTGATAATTACAATTCTAATTCCAGCCAAACAAAGGACTTAAACGGTCCTCCACGTTTCATCCCAAAATGGTGTCTTGATGCATGATCACCCACCTCCTGTCCGATATATATACATACACTGAGCTCAATCGGACGGTTAGAAGTGCTCGAACCAAAGTCCCACCATTTCAAATTTGCTGAAATTTTGTGGAGCCCCTCGGAAAAATGTTTTAAGAACAATGAACGGTTCAGATCACTCGTATGAGACCCAAAAGTGGGTCCCCGAACACGATCGGTACATTTTCTGGACAACTCCCTCTGTACCCATATGTTTACCGACTATGGAACCACGTGACAAAATAATACTATGTGTTAAATTTTTTTTCCAACTTACTATCTGTGTTAATTTATTTTCAACATAATATGTTCAAGCTCCAGTAAGGCTACAAAAATTCACCGTGATTAAACAAAAGAACAAAAACAACTCTGACGAGTTATTGTATACTATATAAGTGGGTACAAAAAAGAAATAGGTATGGCAATCAAGGTTGAATTTTTTTGAACATCGAAGATACAAGATTAAATAGGGCAAGAGAAAAACTTCAAAGCGAGGAGTGAAATCCCAACGAGGTTGCTTCACCCGACGACAATCATTTGCCTCTCGAGACCCAACGGAACAACCCCAAACAATCCAAGCGAAAAGGTTGGCAATCAAGGCTGAATGATGACATAGTATATATAAGTGCATGATTAAGGAAACTTACATGCCTACCAATGGTGTCATCTGCAAAAGACATATGTTTTGAAGCATTTCTCTCTCTGATGAGATCTTCTTTCGTGATTCTTCTAATTGGAACTGTTCCAACTGGACAGCCGTGAAAATTATTTTCACTGGTTATTGTCGAGAGCTTATCTAAGTGGGTTGCAAAGAGGTACCCGACTACGACAAAATCTTTGCTTCATCGCTATTTGGGTCACCCAATAGACCCGTCACAATATAATATATATACGTGTATGGTCTTGACTGATGGCTTATTCAGAAGCTTAAGTTGCGCCTCTAACTCTGTATCTTCACTTTTGAGCAACTCCCGACCTCCTTCAACTCTAGTGTAGCTCGAAAGGAGAGATGATAAAAAGAGAACGAGAAGAAATGCATGTAAATCCATATGTTGATCTGGGTAGTATGAAAACAGTGTAGCAAAGATTGATTAGATACCACATATATTACTCAGGAAAGTAGTGTTCACATGCATGAACATCACTCTACAAAATACACATCACTTTTGACTGAATCACTTGTCGAACGAAATGTGTCTGTGTTTGACACTTTGACTAAATCATCACTTTTCACAAAATCACTTGTAAAAATCTTTACTTCCTTTGTAGTTTCGTTTCAGATTCCATGTGTTTACATCTGAAGAACGTTGGAGAAAATTTCTAACAGCATAACATGTTAAAACGATCCATAAAAAAGCTTCAGTCATGAACGCACCAAACATGCCGAAGAGTTGTAACACAAGAATGGTTCTTTAGAGAGATGGTGGATGAATTCCAATTAATACAACCTTAGAGCTTATTTATTTACAAGGGTGTATAAAATTTGGATCTTCAAATTAATTTTGTACACATAAAAGAGTTTCTTTTTTTAATATCGGGAATGCAACGCCCATGAAAAGATTATGGAGGATAGTGATGCATATATATTGTGCGATTCTCCAAATATTTCATAGAGGGGAATAAGTAAACAACATGAACAAATTGTGCTGATTGAAGACTTATAAATTCCAGTTCAAAAAAAAAAAGACTTATAAATTACTTTTCTTCTTAATTTACCATTATACTACCAAGTTACTACTATAAACATGACAAATTTCTTATTATGATGTGGAATAAAAAAAACAAATTTCTTGTTTTTTTTTTCAAACCAAAAAAACCATGCTCTTCCATAATAATATTAAGTCCTAAACAGTCAATTTTTGTCTTCAATAACAATCTTGAACCAAACCAATTACCAAATCCTAAGGCATGCAGATTAAAGAGTCCTAAACAAGGTGCAGGTTTTTTTTTTTTTTTTTTTGGGGATTAGTTTGCACGCTGCACGCACTTCAACTAATTACAAGGTCGATCGTGAAATTTTATCTCCAC
>CM029279.1:3963716-4132214 GCA_016920895.1 Vaccinium myrtillus
ATAAAATATCTCCACTTCTATTATTTTCTCATCCCCACTTAGCAAAAAATAAAATAAAATTGTGTAGTTAAATTTATATTTATTGCAGAGCAAACTCAATCCACGGAGGAACTTGATCATCTTGAGAGGAGCAAAAAGAAAATCAAAAGCAATACTTTAGAAGAAGATCCCAATTCCATTGAGATCGAGACGGATATGGAAGATGTAGATACCGAATCTGGGGAAGTTCAAACCGCAGATGTTGTCATGGAAACCCCAATTTCAGAAATACCAGTGGTCCCAATCAAACCTACAGGGGTTCAGAATGAAAAAGCTAGATCTTTCAAGAGTGCCCTATTGAACTCTTAACGTTTTATCTAAGGAGGATATAGAGAAACGAATCGCGCTTATTTGCGGAGAGTGATGATGAGGACCCAAACACAATACTATTGAATCTATAGTGATCGAACTAAATATTACAGACCCAAAATACCAAGGATAAAAGAGACATCTCCTCATTGCAATCTACAGTTCATTGTCTCCTTCAGTTTGTGTTCAGTTCACTTAAATTAACTTCTTTTTAGGGGCTACGGAAAGTTATGCGTTTATAACAAGCAAAAAAAAATCCGAAAAGATCAGACCGGAATAATTGTATAACTGCACTTAAGAGCAACGAGTCTATCGGTTCTATTCCTATGGAGATGTAATGAGAGTCTAAAAAACTAAAAAAATGAGTTTTTTTTATACCTATCGATGTCCGAAAAAAATAATTTTTTTACTAGATACTCTTCTCAACGATCCCTACGACTCTTATGGTTCAGATCAATGATTTTTCCAAGCCTATAATTTTATAACTTTTCTAGAAGGTTCTTTCAAACTGGTAGGATCTTAAATTCTTAAACTCTTATGGTTCGGATCATTTGTGTGAGACCCAAAAGTAGGCCCCACAAAATTACATTTTGCAAAGGTAAGGAGTGGGCACCAAAACTGTGCCGTTTGGAGGCCACTACACAGCCTGTGGTGACTAAGTCACCACAGTACCCCCGATTCCACAAAAACTACAACATGCAACCCGTCAACAAAAACTAGTATTACCCAACCTCCCTCTTTAATCACCGAAATTTAAAACAAACTCCGCTAATGATAGAGGCACGCAAGAATACTTTCCGGCCAGCCCTTACTATAACCAACCTCACAGATCCAACTCAATCTTGTACACCAATGTATCGTTTCGGCCGTAACCTTCCAATCTTGGGTGAAGCCCCTATCGCATCACAATTAAGTCTACCACATCCAACACAATAACACATTACAATGGATATCATCACCACCAGAAGCAATAAGAGTTTTGATGTATTACCCGTGACTGATGCAGCCGCGGATATTTTTTGGGGCCTGAAAATTGGGACAAAACTATAAAGTTAGATAGTTAATCATGTTAGAAATTTGAAAGTAGACGAAATAGATACAGATGGTTCTGATACATACTTGTGCAATTCAGTGAGAGCACCACAAAAGAGAGTATTATCTGGCATGGGGGACTCGGTTTTGTTATTGACTGCTGGATCGACAACCCTGACATAGGTTTCTTGACCAAGATACCAAGCATCGAGGTTATCCGTTCTCAAGTTCCAGACTCCAACATTGTCAAGAGAGACTAAGATTGCCGTCCATGCTCCAGGAAAAACCTGTGCACGGCAGCAGGGGAAAAATAAATCGAATTTTTTTCAGGAAAACTGCAGGAAGGGTTTGTGACACTAGCAAATAAACAAGTAAAGGGGGTAGTTACTAATAATTGCCTCTTTTCTCTAAGGGTGGGTGTAGGGGTCCGGATATACCGAGAACTATGCGCGTAAAGAGACACCCTTATGATATTAACCGAGAGGTCTATCATAGGGGGACTCTTCGGGTAAAAGATACCTCCTTGATGAACGCCGAGCGATTGTCATAAAGGGACGCTTCGGTAGGGGTTACTCATATTGATTTAGACGAGCGGAGCAAGGCTTCAAACCACTGCCTCGGTAAAGTACCGAGCACTATTGAACGGATGACTTGTTCACGACCTTTCAGGGTTGATTTCAGAAAGACTTCGGGAACTATCCGAGGGGTGACTAAAACCAACTCTATGATTCGAGAATGTTCCAAAGAGATCGAAAGCCGAGTCAGCAGGGCAGTTAACACAGCCTGTGCCCATAACAAACTTTGATAGTGACAGGTGACGTGACCCAAGCAGTTACGACACGTGTCGATATCCTACTGGAGGCATGCCTTCGACGCATGCTCTTTCGGGCTCGTCACCATGACGTCAGCCGAGCGGTTAAGTCACGTGACAAGCACACCAGAGCTCACCTATAAAAGGTAAACTCGACCACCTGAAAAACGTACGCAAGACTCTCTCCACTAAAACCCTAGATCTACTCTTAGCCTTCTCTGTTTACTTATTTGACCGTCGGAGTACCATTCTGGGCTCCAAAGTCCAGTCTGGTGCTAACGGTTCGTTGAGTGTGCAGGATTAGGCACGACTCAAGAGCGAGGACATCACTTCCGTCTTCCATCACCATCCGAAGGGCTCATCGGAGAAAGAGGACTCCACAATTGGCGACTCTGCTGGGGACGAGTGATTTAATCACCTTTCCGGCGTTCTTCTCTTCTTCTTGGAGATTGCTCTTCCTCTGTTTCTCAGCACTTCCATGGTGATCATTCCAAACGACGGTCCGGAGGCAGGAGCTGCCACCGGAGGTGGCTCTCGTGCAGCCATTGTCACTCACCCGATTACTGGGCTCACTCCGAGCCCAAATGCTTTTGATACCGTGCAGCAAATGCAGGAGCAAATGGCTGCCATGAAGGCTCAGATTGAAGCCCTCACGACGAAACAACCAGCAACCTCAGCCTCGCGCTCGGGGGCATCGAGGCGGCGGAGGAAGGCGACGGCACAAGCAACTTAGGCCACTAATGCCACACAGTACACCCAACGCCCCTCGGCCAAGGATCGCCTTGGTCAACAGATCATTGTCACCGACGCGACAGGACGAGTTATTCAACAAAGGGAGCAGACCCCCTCTCCGCATAGACGCTCGGATTATGCCCGAACGGAACGCACAACGAGGACGGGAGGCTACTCTACATCAAACTCCCAATCCACAACCGGCAAATCCTTATCTCGATCGCCATCATAACGACGCCCACCTCGTAAAAACCATGACAAGGCTCCGGTACAATACGATGCAGACGGCCAAGAGATCATACCAAACAGATCTAGCGGCCACGACGATCAACGCGGTGGTCATCACTGAGAGCCATACGACAAAGCTTCGAGTAAAAGTGTTCATAACAAAAGCCCTCGGCGAAGCCGAGGTGACGGACACCTTGACAAACCGGGTTACGATATAGATGGTACCGGCGATTTTATAGTCGTTCGGGACCCACGTACCGGAGAGTCCAAAAGGTATAGAGCCGAAGCTCCGCCCAAAGATTCCGGAAAGCGGAAGGATCATCCCCAAGACCTCGGCACGAACGATGAGCGGCACAGACTGAACGCCAAAAAGGCGTTCAGTACTGGCAAGGCCTATGAGGCCCCACGTTCAACCGAGAAACCAGCCGATTCAAGGCTTCGAAAGATCCAGGACTCACCGTACATACAAAAGATCCAAGAAACTCAGCCTCCAAGGAACTTCACGATCCCGAAATTTACAAAGTATGATGCTAAAACGGACGCTGTGATGCACCTAGTGCATTACCGACAGCTAATGGGGCTCTATGGCTACGACGAAGCCATGATGTGTAAAGCCTTCCCGGTGAGCCTCCAGGGGACCGGTTTAGTTTGGTTTAACCAACTACAATCGGGCTCCATCGGTTCTTTTGAAGAACTGGAAGTGGCCTTCACAGCTCGGTTCGTGACAAGTAGCACGATACCGAAGACAATCGACGCACTCGTAGGCCTCAAGCGCCAGCACGGCGAGAAACTGAGGAAGTACGCCGAGCGCTACTGGGAGATTTACAACGCCATCGAGAGCTGTGACCCACAGATGGCAGCCACATCCTTCAAGTACGGCCTGGACGAGACCTCGGCAATTTTTGAAGAACTGATGCTGAACCCTCCGGCGAACATGAGCCGGTTGATGGAGACGGTGGAGAAATTTGCCCAGCTGGAGGATGTTATATCCGAAAGAAGGCTATCAAGATCCTCGGGAAATCAGAAGGCTAACGCCGGAGATTACTCGGGGAAGAAACAAGTTAACACCATCAAAACTGGGGACAGCAAAAGTTGGAAGAAAGACCGAGAGCCCTGGAAGAACCGGGCACAATTCAGACAAGAGCGTGAGCCGAGGCCTCAGGAATACGTCGCGGTACGCACCGTGTTCAACCAACCTCTTTACAAACTTATACGGGCCATTTCTCGGGAACCATGGTTCGTTTGGCCGGCCAATAAGCTGGGTACAGCGGCGGGCCAAACGGCCGACTGTAAGGTCAAGTGTACCTATCACGATGAACTGGGACACTATACCACTGCCTGCCGGCCTTTTAAGGAATTCCTCGAAAGGCAGGTTACGCAGGGGCGCTTGAACCAGTTCATTGACAGACAGAAAACAGGGGCCCAAGCACAACAGCCACAACAGCTACTGGCCCTAGGAGGGGCCGACCCTCCGGAAGAGGTCGTGGTGCACGTAATCCACGGGGCCGCAACCAAAGAAAAGACAGCGGCGCTCCGATCAGCGCCGAACGCATCCTCCCAAGTCCTTACGATTGGGGGAAACCCTAAGCGAACTCTCTCGGATCGTGACGAGCAGTGGACTATCACGTTCACCGAGCAAGACCTAAAAGACGTGCAGCTACCCCACGGCGACGCCCTGGTAATCTCCGTTCACATGGGGATCCCCAGGGTCAAACGAGTGCTCGTGGACCAAGGGTATAGATATCTCCGGCATAGGCCTGACCCGCCTCCGCGAAACCTGCTGAGTGGCCCTCGGTCCTTGCAGCATCAATAGCTTTTTGATGCCCGACCCTCTCCTCCTCCAATTGCTCATCAGCCTTCTTCTTCAACACCATCAGCTTTGCGAGCTCGCCCTTGAGCCTTTCGTTTTCCTGACGCAGCTCCTCAGCTTTCTTCTCGGCTGAACCGACCTTTTCAAGGGCAGCGTCAGCCCGGCGCTTTAACTTCTTCGCCGAGGTGCTAAGGTCGAGAGCCTGGTCATAAAGCTTGAACATAGATTGTCCGGCCTGAAGCACCGAGCAGAGCGTCAGCATTACAGAGCAACGTGACTACAGCTGTCACGTCGCCACTGATACCCTACTACTAGGGGACACGTGGCGAGCTCCGGATGGATGAAGAGCACGGCGACGACAGAGAATCTAATGATGGATCTTATCCGTAAATTTGGGGCTCGGCCCGGACCCTGCTCGGCACCCGAGTACTCAACCCTTCCTGCGGAGTTATACCACACGAAGGGATCGAGGGGCTATTGTAGGGGTCCGGATATACCGAGAACTATGCGCGTAAAGAGACACCCTTATGATATTAACCGAGAGGTCTATCATAGGGGGACTCTTCGGGTAAAAGATACCTCCTTGATGAACGCCGAGCGATTGTCATAAAGGGACGCTTCGGTAGGGGTTACTCATATTGATTTAGACGAGCGGAGCAAGGCTTCAAACCACTGCCTCGGTAAAGTACCGAGCACTATTGAACGGATGACTTGTTCACGACCTTTCAGGGTTGATTTCAGAAAGACTTCGGGAACTATCCGAGGGGTGACTAAAACCAACTCTATGATTCGAGAATGTTCCAAAGAGATCGAAAGCCGAGTCAGCAGGGCAGTTAACACAGCCTGTGCCCATAACAAACTTTGATAGTGACAGGTGACGTGACCCGAGCAGTTACGACACGTGTCGATATCCTACTGGAGGCATGCCTTCGACGCATGCTCTTTCGGGCTCGTCACCATGACGTCAGCCGAGCGGTTAAGTCACGTGACAAGCACACCAGAGCTCACCTATAAAAGGTAAACTCAACCACCTGAAAAACGTACGCAAGACTCTCTCCACTAAAACCCTAGATCTACTCTTAGCCTTCTCTGTTTACTTATTTGACCGTCGGAGTACCATTCTGGGCTTCAAGGTCCAGTCTGGTGCTAACGGTTCGTTGAGTGTGCAGGATTAGGCACGACTCAAGAGCGAGGACATCACTTCCGTCTTCCATCACCATCCGAAGGGCTCATCGGAGAAAGAGGACTCCACAGTGGGCATCAGCAGGAGGTACATGAATGTTACACAATAAAAATGGTTTGGCGAACCTCACATCTAGCATAACATCAGAACTACTGTTGCAGAAAATGTAACAAGAGGGAAAGGCAGAACATGTCTCGTTGAAAGAGACTGCAATGGAAGTTCTATGTGCCATTGGTGTCATACCTGAAATAAATCTATGTACCTGATTATCTACAGGAACATTCCAAGCAAAAAGTAACCTCACTCAATAGGGAAAAACTTGACCATAGCATCCATTTGTCTGGTTTATGAACATCTTGTATCTTAAATGATGAAGGGAGGCAATGGTCATGTCCAGCACATGGATGATGGTCTGAAATAAATGGCAGTAGAAAGCTTTATCCGCATCTATTGTGGAGAGATTGGTTATCATGACAAAGCGACATCAGAGTGAGACCGTATAGTAGTACAAATCTCAAAACGGAGAACGCAAATCTGGATACTAAGATAATGGGAAGCGCTTTTTTTCCCACATCAGCAAAGAGAGCAACTTTCTATTAATGAAGATACAACATTGCAAGGGAGAAGATAAATGGAGGCTAATGCTCCAGCATTACCGAGGAATATTAAGCCATGAAAAGACTAACCTGTGTTGTGCTGCGGGCAATACCATTCCACTTCTTGTATGTCCCCCTGCTATTCTCTGTCCACTCCCCAAAATTCATCCTGCAAATAATTAATTGAAAATTTTGGTTATCAGATCAAACATGACAAAAACTTGAAATTTTGGAAGACAGAAATGATTAAATTTAGAAGAAGGAAGCCACCTCCTACCCAAGCACAAAAAAGGCATATCCATCGACATGATAGCTCTGCATATTCATGTCATTGTTCTGGAATATAAGTTCCATAAGTCCCTTGTATGTGCCATTTATAATCGAAGTTTCCATCTTAGGTGGTCCTGTAATTGGCCTACTGGGGAAATCAAGCATGTATACTCCCATCAATTTGAATCGGTCACTAAGCATGATTGGTGCACTGGGGTTGACAAATGAGATCCCACTTAGCGTTGTTCGCCTCTCCCCATTGATGGTCACCGCCGGCTGGTTTTTCAACACATACACTTGAGTCGCATTGATTGAGCCATTTTGAAACGACTGTAGCGGGTCAGGGTGAGCGCCACTTGTGGACACATTCCACCTGCCCAAAATTGACCAAAAGACTCAAAGAGATACTAAATTATACTAAATTTATGTCAGTAAAAAACTGCTATATCAGATCTTACGACCATCCAATAGTTTCATTCTGATAATAAAAAATAATTACAGGATCTTTGGCCATAATCAACTTCATAACTGAACCATTGATTCAGGATCTTTGGCCAACGCATAATTTACAGTGTCAATTGTTTCAATCTTTAAGTTATCATTATGCTTAAAATGAGAGACATCATTATCTTAAAGAATACAGTAATATAAAAGGAAATATATACGTCCATTTACGTAACTCTCCAATGCATCCAAAAATTTGCCAACAAACCTGATGGATCTTGCCTGGTTCATTGAGAAGGTTTTGTCAAGTTGGTCATTTGGTGGGACCGGAAGGGGACCAGATGCCTTCCCTTTGGAGTTTGAATAGTGCAAGATGGCCACACCAGTAACTCTTTGCCAGAGCGATTCGTTCACAAACCTGGGACTCGCAACAATGTAGTAATCATTACTTGCATTCTGGTCCATGTTTACCAAGAAAGCGTACGATTGCCCAACATGAATATCCATGTTCGTGTATTTCTGCTGCACTGTGTATGAGCCCTCTGTTTCCACTAAAAGAAGGTTATGGTGCTGAATTCGGAAGTTCAAACTAGTCGAAATCCCCACATTGTGTACGCGAATGAGATATGTTTTCCCTGGCCGACATCGCAACATAGTCTATCAGAAATTAAAAGGACAAGGGAAAAATGGATGAACGCAAAGCAAGTAGTGACCAAATAACATTCATTTAGCGATTTTTATAGTGTTTACACAGAACAAGGTAGGCATGCCTTCCAAATAGAAGAAGTCACCAACACCAACTACAAACAATACAGGAAATGGTAACTTAAGGACAGATTTTCCGAAAACAGCATAGGTCAAGGTTGAGCGTGAGGTCTTAACAGACGAAAATTGAAAGCCATTTAATACTACCATCAAATCCTTCTCCTGAATAACTGAGGGAGAAGGTCTTTGGATACCCTAAAAGACTTTATAATTCCTTTCATAGAGAATGACAGTTTGTAATACACCAGGGTCGCCAAGCAAGATTTCTGATATTATGTAATGGTAGGGAAAGCAAGTAGGACTATAGTGCACCATGACTTTCATATCTAGTTCCTAGGGACGTTTATAAATCCCCCTTATTATGCAGTGCGGCATTGTGAAGTTTTTAGCAACTACAAAGGAACAACCAAAATGGAATGAACATTTTTCTTTGTATATATTAAATTTTTTTATCAGGCCAGAGATTTGCTCCCACTAAGCTGTAGGGTGATTGAGTACTCTGAATGTTTGCTCGTCTTAAATTTACAAACCGCAGAAAGAAAAAATATAAAGGCAGAAGGCACACTGATGCATATGTATCATAATCATATACTGGCGCACCATATGTTCTCTATTTTTGTTGTGCAAAATGTTGTGTTAATAGAATTTCTTTATTTTAATTTCATCGGCCAATTCATTGCGAGTGCTTAGGTATAGATATACAAACAGACAAGCATGGCTCATCCCAGCCTACAATGGCGAGTCAAAATGCACATTTCTGTTTGTTGCGTCAAAAGTAGGTCCAATGCATAAACAGATCATTGTAAGAGTGGTCATGGCTCATTCAAAGCCTGAGATGAAAACCAATCTACACCAAGTTCTACTCAAACTCTTTAAAATACTAACCTGGGTGAACAACAACTGTTTCACAGTCAATGACGTTAGCGACACGCGTAGAGTTGTAATGGTAGGGGCCTTTTCCATTGATAAGAACGCCATCTGGTATCCCAAGATCTTTGCCTGCAGTAAGATCCATCCTCAAGGCCTGCACTTTCAAACAAGATCCTTTTATGCTGCTTCTAAATGAGCTTAAAACTTAATTTTAACAATGTTTAAAACACTAACCCTGTGACTCTTAGTGTACCAATCACTAATTAGAAGCATTACTTCTCCATCTGGTGTTGCAAATGGGATGGATTTAGTATCTCTGTCATTAATAATTAATCCACCAAAACCACCCGAGGCCCTCTGAAAATTGAGTGATGGGAAATAAAAGAAGCTCCCAATCTGGTCAATGACTTGGACTTGGTAAGTCCAGTTCCACTTCGGAGGAATCGGGCAATTGGTGCCGAGTACCCCATCTTGCCAAGAAGCCCCCTTCTGTTTAATACCAGCCCTATAACAAAACATTGATTGTAAATTGTAGATCCCACATCATCATTAAAAAGAAAATACAAACAAAATCAATTCAATCTTGTACAATAATATTATTGCAAAAATGATACCAAGTCATGAGAAGGTCCTCATCTAGTTCGTTCCGGACATTGACGACAACGTTGGTGTTAGTAGTCACATTAATGGTAGGCCCTGGAAATTCACCATTAATAGCGATAACCTGTGTTTAAAAACAATGTAGCTCAGAAAAACACAATTTAAACCCCCAGTACTTCTTCATTACTATGCCAAACCCTCCGTACTTTCTTGTTGGCGAAGAAGCAAAAACATACACACACGCCAGAGAGAAAGTAGAGTTAGAGGAGCAAAAAGGAGAAATGAAACCATACCTGCTGGGGAACACCAAGGGGAGAAGCAGTCAGGTAAGAGACCACGAAATTGTAGTAGTAAACGGATGGATCACCAGCGGAACAGAGGTTCGTGAAGAAACATATGGAGATCAAGAACGCTTGGTGAATGCAACAAGCCATTTTCTCTTATCAGGTGACCTCGGGGCCTGTGGTGTTAATATAAACGCTTGGTTGTAACATCCGGTCTCTATTTTAGGAGATGCTCGAAGAGCTTGCTTGTATATGATGACTGTTTTATTGAAGGAAACTGCTATAACTACAATATAAAGTGGTAATATTAAAAAAATAGGAGATTTCGTATTGCGACGACATTACAAGTAACTGAAAATTGTGATAAATTGGGTTTGAAACCCAGTAGGTATTCAATGCTTTCTGTGTTTTTGCTCTGAAATGGGAGAATCTCAGAAAAGATCTTGAATTTAGGTGTGTGTGAGACAAATTTCTAGTGTTTACACCTAACGGTGTATTATTTAATTGCCCTTTCATGGTTTAAGGAGCCCAGACAAAGAAAGAAAAAGTTGTTCTTGGTCGAGACGTATTTGTTTGTCTTGGATGAGAAAATTTTGGGTGCGGATAGGGTAGATCCACGTGGTGTCCAGCACCACATCTGAGCTGTCCCAATATGTTTTGGACGGCCCAAATCTGTGGAGATAAATTTGGCCCCAAAATTTACGAAAATGCCACCACAGATTTCGGCTGTCGAAAACATGTTTGGATGGCTCGGATGTGGTGCCGAGCACCACGTGGATCTACCCAACCGGCACCCAAAATTTTCTCGTCTTGGACACATGACCTTGCTCTTTCCTCCCCTTCTTGGTTTCTTGGTGGGTTTTGGGTTCGTGGGGTAGTAAGATATAGAAAAAGGTTGTTTTGAAAAGGTTCATGAAAAGATAAATCAACGGTTCAGATTGATTTTTTTTCTTCAACAATTTGGAGGTGAACTTGAACTGTTGATTAAAAGTTCTAACCAATACATTTTCATATCCTGGAGATTTTTTATGCTGAGAAATAGCCTAAAATTTCTAAGATTGCTTACCTTGACTTGACTAGCCGTTCAGATAGTTTGTACAAAATCCCAAAAATAAAAGCATCTGGATTAATTCAATAAAATCAGAAATATTTTCATAAACTGGACCCGAGGTCTGTCTCCCAAGTGCGGGACAAGTAGGCAGTCCGATGAGGGTTCAGTCACAACAAAAACAAATATTTTCTCCCAATAAGGTAATATTATATATCCTCTTTACATCAGCCTTTGGACACCCAATTACATCGTCCGAGTTCCCCGTAGGAGCCGGACAACCTTTTCTATTATATCTGTTGTATTATTTATAATGTATTTTGTGTGTATTTTCAGATAATATCATGCATGTCCAGGAGTCGTAAGGTCTGTCTTGACTTTGTTCTGGACCCGCAATCAGCTTCTCCCCTAAATTACTAAAATACCCCTGTCAGTCTCGTTGGTCAAAATTCCCCAATGAGACAGTAGTAAGTGCCCTTGGATCTGATTTGAGTATCCTCCAGTCCCAGTGTCAACTCCATGTCCAAATTACCAATATACTCCTATGTTACCCCCAGAGTCGGTTTAGTCGTTTAGCTTACGAAATTGATCCATGAGCTTCCTGGGGCCCACTGACAGTTATCTAGACTCCCAAACCATCTTACCAATTTTTACCAAAATACCCCTCGAACTCAAATACCTATTTTCGACCCGTAGACCCTACCAGGACGACTCGGGATCCGTCGTAGACCATTTTTCGGCTCTGGGCGGCAAAATTCAACTTTTAACCAACAAGTCAATTGTGGTCACTTTTACCGTCTAATACTGTATCGGGTATTTACCGGAGACTACCAAACCTTTTTCGGGCTCCGATCATGATTTTTCAACTTTTTACCATAAAAATCCCTATATTTTCTGTATTCACTTATACTTTTCAAACCTACACCGGATATATCTCGGGGTCTGCTGGCAGCCACTTTCGACTCCAGACGGGATTTATACAACTTTTTCATACGGACTTCCGAACTGCATTTTAAACTCATTTTCAGCCATGTAGCCACCTAAATAACATCCCGAGACCCCGGTTAGCTTCCAGCAGCCCCGGACGCCCATTTTTCAATATTTCTCCCACGGAGTCGTGTAGTTTTTTAAGACCCATCTCCAGTCTCAAAACCTTCCAAAAATGTCTCGGAGTTTCCTATATTACTTTTGATACCCAAGCATTCCAACCGCCAGAGTCTAGACATTGTCCTCTGTGTACGGTCGAAACACCTTTGTGCCTTGCTGGCTTGATTCTCCAGCGAGATTACATCTCTAAAACTTTAGTTTTTCTTTCAAACTACGTGAGACCTAGACCTAATTTCTTCTGAGGTTGGAGGATGCGGAGGTAGCCCGATGAGGGCTCTGTCCCAAATAAAACTCTTTTTGTCTCATTGAACTATGTAGTGACCTGATTCTCGTAAGACTGAAGATAAGTAGGTAGCCTTGAAGCGGGGCTCGGTCCAAATATTATTTGTTTACTTATTTTACCTATTATTGTAAACGTCTCACGCAATAAAATACATTTTCAGACAAAATAGTAGTTTTTTTCTTCTCAATACATGTATGTATTTTTACCATCATCACAAGTCTACAACAGCTCTTTAGTTTTGGAAAAATTTGTTCCGAGTGCCGAAAGGGCGGGGTAGGGTGCTCCGACATCTCTACACGTAACAGTGAATTACCAAATCTTCTCCAAAATCGCAGACCAAACAAAAAATCGAGTCATTTATACTATGCAAAACTAGGTCTTTTATCCCGAGATCTTTATTTCTCATTTTTCCAAAATACTTATTTATTCGGTGACTTGACACACTTTGAATTAAGTCAAGTGATGACTCTGAGTTATTTTCATCAAATTTATTATAACTTAGTCACAGCTGTAAAACCTGTATTTTTACAAAACCATGTTGCTTGAATATCACTTAGATCACTTGACCATGAACTGGTTTCCAAAACCCCTTGGTCAAAATTCCGGGCACGACAACCGTGTGAAATACGAGACTCAGATTGAATTTCTTACTTATTTTAGTAATTTGTTCATGTTCATTATTTGGTTTGTAATTTCAATTCTATATCCACAATTTGTATTTGTTATTTTTTCCGTCATTATAAAAATCTCAGAATCTATTTTTTCCACTATATTTATTCTACAGGCACAACATGCACATGAATGAATACGTTTTCCCTGAAGTTTATTCTTAAAATCATAGTTATTGATTTTTTAATATAAAAACATTTTTTTTCATATGAATAAAATGAAAATCAATCTAATTTCTTTGCATGGACAAAAAGTTCAACAGCCCAACAAAACTGACGGTTCGGATTGAAATAAAATAATTCGAATAATAGCACATACAAACAATAGTTAACAAATGGAGTATCTTGCCTACGTAACCATGAATTAGGAACTTTTATATGGTGAGGTACACAATAAGTTACGTGCATTTTATTTAAACGTTTTCAATTGAAGTGTTGGAAATGTGAATCACGTGTTTCGATATGATGGAGTAATTGTTATTTTTAATAAACAGTTTTTCGATATTTTAAATAGGAAAAAACCTATGAATCAAACAAATCTTTTTTAGAAAACTAATTTTAGGATGAATCGAAATGACACGACTTTTCATAACTTCAAAACGAAATGAGATTGGAGGGGGTATAAAAACGGAAATGATACGAGTACTGAACATTTGCACAGAAAATGTACAAATGTTTTTATTTGGGTCCACTCTGGATCCTACTCGGATGATCAGAGCCGTTCATGTTTTTCAAAATAATAGTTAATTTTACCCAGTTAAAAATTCGCTCAATCAGATATCGGTAAATGCACCATCCGTTTATCCAGTTTTTGGTTCAAAACAAAAAACTGGATAAACGGATTGAGCATTTACTAATATCTGATTGAACTGATTTTTTACGGAGTTCAATGAAATATTATTTTGAAGAACATGAACAGCTCCGATCATCTGTGTGAGACCCGAAATAGTCCCAAATCAACTGATTTGTTCATTTTATGTACCCCTAGCATCGTCCTTATAAAAATAAGAATGCTCCTCGGAGTACGTACCATTCTATATGTTTTTTCCAACCCAAATAGTTATTGAAACGATGTCCATATGCGTCTTGACAATGCACGCAAAGGAACATAATGGAGTAAATTGGGGATGCAATAAAGTAGATCGGTTAATTGTTCTAGGGTCCAGAGTGGGGACTTATTGACCTATTTAGTCCATGTTAAAGTTTTACAAGGTCTAAGGTCCACAATTTTTTTTTATTTAAATTTTGGTACTTTCAAAGGGTACCCTAGAGTTTAGGTTTTAGGGTGCACTTTCCTATTATAGGGTTTTAGTGGTTTAGGCACTTTCATAGGGTACCGTAGGGTTTTAGGCACTTTCATAGGGTACCCTAGGATTTTAGGCACTTTCATAGGGTACAAACTTTTTTGGCACTTTCCTAGAGGTACAAACTTTTTTTTTGGTAAAAAAAAGAAAAAAAAGAAAAAAAAGAAAAAAGAAAAAAGAAAAGATTTCAACATTAGGACTGGATAGGTTATAAACTTGTTTGGTGGATTAATGGGGTTGCAAATTCTTTGCCTAGGACTTTTGAACAAGTCTCCCAAAGTAGATTGGCTTTTGGAATCCACCAAAATTATAAGGCCTCAAAATTGGTATAAGCTTCATTTACGTACTATAAGAGATTTAGTACATGTTTGTCCTACATTATATACCAACCAAAGTCCGGATTTCTCTTTTCGTAGAAAACAAATGGCATTTCACTTCTGGTGGTGTGTCAATACCACGAATAGTAAATTTAAATAAATTTATTTAAATAAATTTCCCGTAAATTTACATAAATTTACATTCTTAGTTGTCCCTTGACAGTTGATAACGAAGATGACACTTTCTGCGGCCTGAATCCCAAAGGACAAATGAGTCAATAAAAAGAAACATTACATCCAGGAGAGCCTTTTTTGCAGCCTAAATCCCACATATACATATTACACAAGTAAGAAATTCTGAAAAGTGTACCACTAAAGCATTTGAGCAAGTTGTCGATCTACCACATCCCAAGTATTTTTTGCGAAAACTGCTTGGATCAAGCCCTTCCCGGTATTTTTTTCGAAGATTTCCAACATGGACCCTTGAAAACACCTTCTAAACACATTGGACGGATCGGATCGTCAAAAAATTATTTGGATCATGAGGACCGGAAACGGGAAGACCGGAATAGAAGTGGATCCATATATATATATATTATATTAGAAGTTTTTTAAAATTTCTTTTCCACGGTAATTCCACCAGGACTACCACAGTACTTCACACGGCACACCTCACGGTCATAACTCATAACTTAAATAAGAAATGTTTGTTTTGATATTTGATTGTGCACTCCATTTGTTCATATTAATTTGTGATCTCACATGGTAAACTCTTCTAGTGGATTGCATGTGATGTGATGGAAGTGTTAACTCTTCAGTAGCACTTGATGGAAGTGCTGGATTCACTTTAAAGTTCCAAACAACTCGAGCTTTTGGGACAGTAGCAAGCTGATTCACTTTAAAGTGTGTAAGACTATTAAAAAAAAAAAACTACACATTAAAGAACAACCATTTTTGGATCCCCGATTCCCCGTGGGGATCCTCATTCCCCGCATCGGGGCGGGGATGAAGGTTAAAATAAAATCCCCGGTGGAGATCGGGGAGGGGATGGGGATTGATATAGGTTCGGGGATCGGGGATGGAGGTAGTGGTATCCACCCCCTACCCTCCCCATTGCCATCCCTAATCCCAAGTCGTACATGGCCAAAAATTACGGCCTTGCCCAATGCAGTTATTAAACGAAATGTGCCGTGCCGTTGCCCCTTCTAATTGATGCAGATCGGATTTTGGAAAACTAGCAGTTTATTAGTATTTATTTTACTATTTCAATTTTAGTATTTTGTTAGGAGATTAGTAGTTTGGAGTTATTTAGTTTCTTAATTTAGGTTAATTCAGTTTCCTATTTTATGTTTTCTTGTCTTACAAGAATTAGGGTTGCTACCTAGTATTTTATTTCCTTTTGAGTTTTAGGGTTGCTGCTAGTATAAATAACTGATGTAAGCCTTAGGGCAAGACAGTTTTTGAGTATTATTGAATGATAAAAGAGTCTAGAGAGCGTTTTCTCTAAACTTTCGTGTTTGTGTTCGATTGTTGCACGTCCTTTTTTGTAGTTCATAAGGCGCCCTGCATCAGTTGGTATCAAAGCATTGAGTTCCAATCCTTACTATGGTCGGAGGACGTGCTGGAGGTTGAGGGGGACGAGGTGATCGTACCGCTAATCTAGAGGACATCTATGAAAGAGATGACGTAGCGCATGAGGCGCGGTTCCAACAACTAGAACGGCACTTGTTTGCAATAGTCAACTTAACCGACCAAGTTGTTGCCCTAGCTGTTGGGGGGAATCCACCTCGTCATCGCCCGTATAATCGGTGGCCTCATGAGGAGGACGAAAGTACGGAGGGTGAAGCGGCTAAAAACCCTTTTGCTGCGAGGGCATTCGGTGTCGGCAGGGCTGGCGACGACGGCTACTATCAACAAAGGGGCAGAGGCCGGGAGATCATGGTTGAAAATCGTGATTTCCGACCATGGAAATCTGGTTTGAAGATCAACTTTCCTGAGTTCCAGGGAGGTGTGACACCAGAAAAAATCCAAGAGGATAATTTAGTGGACGCTACTTCGATTGAGTGGCCGTTTACGTCAAAAATAATTCTGAATCCTATTGTCGATTGGAATAAACCACCAGTTTATGATGATGACCTTTTTCAAGAAAGCGTTAAGCAAAATATTGTCGAGTGCATCTATGAGGTTAATGAGTTAAAGTTAGCCGGCAGTGTCCCAGTTCTTGAGGAAAACCAGACCAACTTCACTCCAACACTAGAAGTCGACAGATATGGTGGGGTGCAATTTTTCCATGTTGGTCACAAGGATATTGGTGTTAATGGGATGCTGGGTCATTCATCAATTTCCTTTGAATCAGCAGTGGTCGAGTTTCCCAAACAACAATTTTCAATGGGTTATTCAAGTCTTCACGAATGCATCCGAGTTCAGTTCGATTTTGATAACTTAAAAAATGTGGATTATCTTTGCAAATTCATTGAAGACACTAAAATCAATAATATGTGGATTGAGTACATAGAACGAATTTGGAAGGAAGTCGTTCCATTATTTTTTGAAGAATCCTCAAAGTTTACATCCGGGAAAATTAATTTGAAGTACAAGATTGATGCGGACAAGGAAAGACGAATCAAATTCTCCAATGCCATGGAAAACTCGAGGGCGAGTTTTTTTCAAGCCCGAGAGAATGATGCAGATCGGATTTTGGAAAACTAGCAGTTTATTAGTATTTATTTTACTATTTCAATTTTAGTATTTTGTTAGGAGATTAGTAGTTTGGAGTTATTTAGTTTCTTAATTTAGGTTAATTCAGTTTCCTATTTTATGTTTTCTTGTCTTACAAGAATTAGGGTTGCTACCTAGTATTTTATTTCCTTTTGAGTTTTAGGGTTGCTGCTAGTATAAATAACTGATGTAAGCCTTAGGGCAAGACAGTTTTTTGAGTATTATTGAATGATAAAAGAGTCTAGAGAGCGTTTTCTCTAAACTTTCTTGTTTGTGTTCGATTGTTGCACGTCTTTTCTGTAGTTCATAAGGCGCCCTGCATCACTAATCCTCTCCTACCCCTTTTTCTAATCCTTTCGTTCTATGCTAGTTCCTGATTCTCTGTCGGTTCATCCCAATTTCAACTCTAGTCCCAATGGCAATCTGCCGCTGCCAAATCTGCCAGTGATGGAGGGATAATTTATCCCAATTTAGACCCGTTAGTCTCTCACCTCAAATCACTATACAGATTCATAGTCAACTAACCAAATCAAGTCTGTCAAAAAAAACCTTGCAAGAGTAAGTTTTTTTTTTTTTTTTGGTCTTAAAAAGAAAAAAGAAAAAAAAAGTGACCGAAACTAAATGAACTTTCAGAAATCAAATTAAAATTGCCAATAACAAGTAGAACAACCAAGTTAACGTACACTATCTTTCCTTTCCCCCGTTATATTTGTTAACACTGGAAAAAAAACCACAAGCGCTTAATGTGGTTTGTGAGCTGGGCGTGTCAGGACTGTCCGTTGCAGTCCGAGTGTGATAGAGGCCTTTGAGACCTTTTCTGACTTCGTCTACGCGATTGCGTGCAACCCTCAAAGGGTAGAGTAGCAAATGATTCGTGGTTTGCCTTGCGTGCGAGTACTTAGAATTTCTCAATAGTTGTGGAAAATTAGGAGCAACGAGATAAAAATAAAACCAACTTTTATTAATGAAATTAACAAAATTGAGGTACAAAGGAGTCAATAACAAGACCTAAACTCGGGCTGGACTTGTTGAAAGACTGAAAAAAGAAAGGACTCAATTGTGTTGGAGGCTTCAACTGGGTTGAATGACTGCAATAGGTTGAGGACTTTGGAGGTAATTCGAGAGACTTGAATTTGGTTTTAACCGTGAGGTTGATGGCTGTGGAACCCTTTTTCAGCCTTCAAAACTAGTATTTATAGGCCCTCAATACTAACTTCCATTGTACCGAGATGATGCCAAGTGTCCTAAGCATTTGCCCACCTTAATTTGATGCTGCCATGTGTCCTAGACTGCCAATTTTCCCGCCACCATGACGGTTATTGGCGGTTATCAAAGGCCATGACCCTATTTCTGCGGTAAAAGACCTAGGGACCCATTTATCAAGCTCCCTAATCTTCAGACTAATGGGTTCATGGGGCTTTTGGTGAGGTCACGGCTCTATGCCATGTGGCATAACCGTTTCCTAATTTCTTGTCAACGATCTTTATTTAAAGAATTGTTATAGGGTCCATTATAGCTTTTTGTAACACCTCTAGTCCACCTAATGTTTTCATAACATCTCTAATCCACCAAACCACTTTTTTTATTCTCTTAGGTCCATTCTATTTTTTTACTAGACAAATGTACCCTTACATTAAATTTAAGGGTGCACTTTCCTATTATAGGGTTTTTAGTGGTTTAGGCACTTTCATATGGTACCCTAGGATTTTAGGCACTTTCATAGGGTGTCCTAGGGTTTAGGTTTAGGCACTTTCACAGGGTACCCTAAGATTTTAGGCACTTTCATAGGGTGCCCTAGGGTTTAGGTTTAGGCACTTTCACATGGTACCCTAGGGTTTAGGTTTAGGGTGCACTTTCAAATTATAGGGGTTTAGTGGTTTAGGCACTTTCATAGGGTACCCTAGAGTTTCGGATCAACCACTTACACACATCGGATTGAGCTGATTTTTCGCGGGGCCATTTGAAAAATTGTTTTAAGATAATTGAATGGTTCGGATCATTCATGTGGGCCAAAAATATATCCCACACGTCGTCGGTATCCACCTGTGCATAAGGCCGACGTACCTACGAATTTACTGAAGACCATCAACGAGGACAAGATTCCTTCATTATTTAACACCTTTTTACTCACTGGTAAACAAACCATATACTGGGGAAACCGAACAAGGTAGCACAATAAAAGGCCTCGAGACCGGTTTTCGGAACCCAAACGAACACGGCCGACTGGCGAGTATTTCAATGGTGGTGATGAAGATGAAGATGAAGCTGGCGGTGGAAATAAAATGGATGGACTAATTTTTTTTCAAAATGAGGGTAAAATTGTAAGTTTGCCTTGCTAGTGGATTGGATGTGTTATGAAAATGTTAGGTGGACTAGAAGTGTTAGGAAATAGCTATAGTGGACTCTATAACAACTATCCCATCTTTATTTTACTTCTTTTCCAATTTTTTGCCCCTTTGATAATTAACCTCCTCCCTTTTAGGAGATGATAATGACAAATGGTTACCACTTCTTCCCTTATTTCCCTCACGTGGAGACTTACTCCTTAACCGTTTCTTCATTTGAATCTGGCCCTCAAAACATACTTGTAAGGCCTTAATCCATAACACAAGTCTTTGTTTACTGTTGGGCCGAATTAGGCCTTGTGGGTCATAGACGTCACAAGCCTCCTTCAATTTCTGGCCTGCTAGCTAGCCATGAATTAGGCCTCTCAGGCCCTGTGAGTCCTTACTCCTTTGTGCCAAATTTAGGTGTAAACAATATTATTTGTCGTTACCTTTTTTCTTTGTCTGAGGATGTTAAATATAAAATTCAAACACTATAACTAGAGTTAGAATCAACACCAAATCAAGAAATATAGCAATTAAGAACATACCGACAATATAGTCACCTAAAATTTAATGGTTAAAGAAAGCACTCAAACACACAAGATTCCCCCAAATTATAAACCAAACTGGAGTATATTTTTTTTATTAAAAAATAATAATCCAAAAATCTGACTGATTTAGATTAGTTTATTCTTTAATGGATTTTTAAAAGATTTAAACAATTTTTTTAAAAATAATTTCTAGTTGAGACGATCCAATAATCAACGAAAATCAACGTAAAATTGACGAATCCGATAGGGCAAGCATGGATAAAAAAAAAAACAAAAACAAAGTGCGTACTTGTTCACGAAAACAAATTCGAGCAGATTTTAAAATTTTTATATTGGCATCCCAAGCCGAACAGGTTTGGTATGTTCCAGATCCGATCGATCCAGATTGGCAAGTCGTCGTAAAGATGTCTGAGAGAGGTCTTTACGATATGCATTCCGATGATCCCCAAGTCGAACCCTATTTGAGCCAGCAATTGGAAGAGAACATAGGACATCGAGATGAAGGTATTAGTTGGGTGAGGGAAGGAGAAGAAGGTGATATTATTGATGTTTAAAATGAGCATGGTTTAAATTTGGGTTTTTTTGTTTGATCGACAAGTTTAAATAGGGGTTAAGGGTCGTATATGTATTCGTCTCCTTTAACATTTTCTATCTTTTTGGACAAGCTATCCTTTAGGCTTATAATTTGTCTTTTTGTTTACTATTGTCTTTGGTACGAGCATGTCTTAAACTTGTGTTCACATGACTGAAGAGAAAGGCCAGCAAATGTGTGTTCGCATCTCGTGCTCTACCATCTCAAGCAACACAGGCACCTCATATCTTCTTAGGTTTACTTAACTCCTATAGAATTGAGCACAAGTATGGTCTATAAAATTCTTAATTCTTTTTTTTCATCTCTATGTTTTGTAATTAGCAATATCTATAAATCCTTGCCATTGTCTTTTTTTTCATCTCTATTGCTGCTGTTGTTTTCCTCATGTGCTACCACTGCCTTGTCATAACTTGTCTCTGAATTGGTTTTCATTGCTGTCATGCTACCTTGCCTCTTCTGCTGTGCGCCTTCTCCATATTATGGATGAATTTACTTCCTTTTTTTTGCTGATGTGTTGTTGCTACCTAATTCATCTTATGCTGCTGTTGGTTTCTTCATGTGCTAGTGCTACAACTGCATTGCTCTTTCTTGTATGGAATTATAGTTGCTGCCTATTTCCTTCTGTACTGCTGCTGTATTTGCTGTATTTCTCATGTGCCAACACTGCTGCCTATTCTCCTTGTAGTGCCGCTGATGAAATTACTACCACTATATGCTGTGTTTGTCCATTTACCTCCTATTTGCTGCTGCATATTGTTCTTGTACAAGTCATAACAGAATAGGGTAACTGGGAATTTTGTGGATTACTATTTTTAAGCAAGCTGTGGCGGACCTTTCCATTATTTTTGAACTTTAGAAGTATTGTGTTCATTTATTATGTATGGCTTATAACCCTAGCCTTGTCTTGGTCCTATCATTTTTGCACCCCCTGCTGGATTTTCGGAGCACTTATCCAGCTTTCTGGATTTTCAAAGCACTGCCATTTTGAGCCTTTAGCTTTAGCCCGCATCCTTCGGCATTTTTCTGACTTTGGCTACTTGAGCCATTTTGTAGCTGTGTGTGTCTTTTAAGAGCGCAGTTAGAAGTGTAATTTGGCATTTCATTGTGACCAGATTTGTCTTGGTTCCACTGTTATTGTTTTCCTTTTCAAGTTGTCGTCCAAAAACCACCTTAGAGGCATCGAATCATTTTATGTTCCTAATCCTTAAAAATTGAAATGCCCCAATTCTCTTTACATTTTCCGGCAGTTAGCTTTATCTTTCTTTTATTTTGCAGGGTGAACTTGGTGCAAATGCAATTTTGGCCGTTTCAATTGCTGCTTGAAAAGCTAGAGCTGCTATTGGCGTGGCACACTTTACATACTATATTGGCGTGGCCAACTTCAACTTTTATTTCCTAAACATGTTATTTGATCAATGTTATTTGGATCTCTCTTTTGGAACTGAATGAATGGATCAATTTATGGATGTAATTAATTTTTAAATGAGTTCCTGTACGAATAGAATGAATGAGGACATGGTTTGGATGCTTGGTGGTTGTTTTCTATGCCCAAGAAACTATAAATGCAGCTTATTATGTGTAATTTTGGGGGAAGAGCTAGCACAATTGATCCAGCTTGTTTCGATGTTTTGTTTTTTGTGACGGCAGCAACTCGGACGCAAAAACATGAGTTATATTACAGGGCTATGGCGATGGCATTTTGCCGATGCAAAAGGAATAGTATTTGCGACGGCAAAGCCACCTGATGCTAATAGTTATATATTTTTTTATTTTTTTGAGTCAAGATTACCGCCGACGCAAAAAAGAATCTTGGCCATCGCAATTACTTTGCGACGGCCCTTGTCGACGCAAAAATTTTTTTGTGACCCCACCAACGACGTCCCCCACAATGCCGTCGCATGGCCGTCGCAAAAGACTATTAGCGTCAGCCTTGTTACCTTTTGCGACGGGAGGCCCTTGACGTAAAAACCCTTTTCTCTAGTAGTGGAAGTGGAGTTTTCGTTCTGAGTCTGCTTTGGCAGAGTGTCGGTCATTTTATCTTGATACAAAATAACACAAACATAAATTGAATTTTTCACAGGGACCTGTTGTGCCCAAGGCTATTGTATCACGTTTTTTGGATCAAGAGTGTGCCCGTATTGTAGGCACAGTAGGGTACGCGCCTCTCATTTTTTAATTCACCGATGAACGATCCAAACCATAGATTATTTGTCAAATAATTTTTCGAGCTAACTGGAAAAATTTCAACACCATCGGATACATATAAGTGCTTGATCGAATCGTCCAATTTTTAATTTAGCATTTAAGATCCTATAATCTTAATGAAACCTTAAAGATTGGATCGAGCACTTACATATATCTGATTGAGTTGAATTTTTCAGGGTTAACTCCAAAAGTATTTTCAAAACAATCAATGGTTTGGATCATTCGTGTGGGATCTCAGAATGGGACCCACACATGTTGTGGCCTCGAGAAGAAAGTTTAGCAAACAAACAAACACAGTTGGCTCAAATCACTCTATCGAGAAACAGAATAACTGAATAAGACCATTTTGGGTACAGGTTTAAAGCATGGCTACAGATTTTCAATGAAACGAAACTAAATTTAAAGCATGGCTACATTTTGCGTATCTTACTTATTCCTTACAACAAATGGTGATAAAAAATTCGTAAGGGCAAAAAAAACTAATATATTCTTGTTTAAAATGTCCTTTCCAAAAAAATAAAAATCGGCTCTAGCTAAAAATTGGTTCTCGCAAATAGTCATCGAATTTGCCAAGTTTTACTTTTCAAGTGTGTCTATAGCCACTACAAGAACTTACACCAATGCCGAGTAAATTTAATTTACTCGGCAATTGGCATGGTGTGCCACTGCCAACTAAATTAAATTTACTCGGCAATTGGTGTACCATTGCTGAGTAAATTATCTTACTCATTGAAAGTACACTTTTCCCAAGTAAAACTTATACTTTAGTTGGGAACAATGTGGCGCCAAGGCTATTTTTTGGTGGAAATTCAATGCCGACTAAAATTTGCTCGCCAATTGGTGTACCATTGCCGAGTAAATTATCTTACTCGCTGAAAATACACCTTTCCCAAGTAAAACTTATACTTTAGTCGGGAACAATGTGGCGCCAAGTCTATTTTTTTGTGGGAATTCAATGCCGAGTAAAATTTGCTCGGCATTTATCAAATTTTTTGAATACTAATTTTTTTGCGCCAATTTAAAAATTCACGAAATTATTGGCGGGGCATTTTGGTATTTCCCGAGCAAAATTTAGTCTGCAATTGTGTGCGATATTTCCAGACTAACTTACATACTCGGCGTTTATCAAATTTTTTAATACTAACGTTTTTTGCGCCAATTTAAAA
This sequence comes from Vaccinium myrtillus, assembly GCA_016920895.1. NCBI lineage: Eukaryota > Viridiplantae > Streptophyta > Magnoliopsida > Ericales > Ericaceae > Vaccinium > Vaccinium myrtillus. The sequence continues at coordinate 3,987,976 of CM029279.1, forward strand.
ATTCACAGAATTGTTGGGATAAGAAATTATCAAATTATCATTGGGGTATGAATGTTTTATATAAATTATCAAATTAAATTATAGATATTATAGAAATTATCAAATTAAATTATAGAAATTCATAAATAATGGAAATTCATCAAATTATAGAAATTAATATACAAAAATACTAAGCTTAATTAACTAAAATAAGCAATAAACTTCATATGAAGGATCCCGCAAGGTGTAAAAATTCAAACCTCGAACTCTAATTTTCGGACAAAATTTTGACGATCTGAACCGGTAGATGTGTTTAAAACGTGTTTTTAAGGTCCAGTGCGATAATTTGGCAAAAACTACTACCCGGAAGGGCTTGATCGGAGTGTTTTTTCATAAAACCGCTATATGAAAAATTGCTCCGATCAAACCCTTACGAGTAGTTTTTTTTGTCAAATCCTCGCATTGGACCTTCTAAACACGTTTTAAACACATCTAACGGTTCTAATTTTAAAAAAATAAATCAGATGGCCTTGAACTGGTGCATTATAGTGTTCAAATGTCACTAGAAGCACTGAATGTGTTCCGATCGTGTGGTTACCAACATCGGATGATCATTAATATCGGGGAGAATAATAGAATTGACAAGATGTATCGGTTTAGATCAAAGATTTTAAAAAACGAACCAGTATCCACCATTCAATGGTATACATTGAACTTACTTAGTTATGAACCAATATCTACTACTATAGTCTAATGTACATTAGCCACACGACCACAACACAATTACGACGATCAATACCGACTACTTTGTTTTTCTTGGTGTTTTAATGAACCTCACCAAATTTTGGGCCGATCGGATTTTGAGAACCCCTTCATCGGGAGATTCCGGACATGAGAATCATTAGTAGGAAAATATTTGTTAACTCTGATCGAGCATATAGAGATAGTCAAGTTACTTAATTTTTGACATGAATGATATAATCTCTCCTAGAAAAAACATAGACGGTTCTGATTTTCCAAAATAAAAATCGAAAGGCCCTTGAGTGATGCATTGTAACTTTACGAGAATTTCCATACATGTTAATGCCATGCACTACACACACAATCACACACTGTTTTTTGGTCCAAAATGCGGTGAATTATTTTCTCCCGCTAGAAACTCCCACCAAAATCAACGTGAAAATCAAAATCATACAACTCTCTCCCCCCAAAAACAGATCCTCATATCCCAAATCCCTAACTCTCTCCCCCCAAAATCAGATCCCCAAATCCTCCCTCTCCGGCTCTCCCTCACCAGTATGTAATTAATGGAACTCATATAAAACCCTAGCTTCCCTTCTCATTTGCGATGCTACTAGGGTTTGTATGCTTGGAGTAAGCCGTATTCAGCTAATCAGAGCCGCAACATCCTTTTCCAAGCATCTCAAGCGATCGAGTAAGGTTTTTCTGCCGCTCAGTTCGCCTCATCCTTTCTCACCGATTGATTTTCTCTTAGCTAGACTGTTCAGTTCCATCTTTCTCACCGATTGATTCTCTCTGAGGGTACGTATTCTCGTGATTTCAAACCCCTTCTATTTTTCCCCCTAAATTTTTGGACACTTTATTGCAGAGAGAAGGTTGCAGAGATATAGTGGGTGGCGTAGGTTTCTTACAGGGGTATGTATTTTTCCCTTTGTCCTTTGTGTTGTCGTTTGTATTCACAGGTGGAGGCGTGAAGCAGCCATGGAGGCGCTTTGGTTGGTTTGGGGCAGGGCTGTTTGGTTCTCAAGGGGAGGGGAGGGTTTCATTGATGAGGGTTTAACCGATCTGTGGTGTAGAAGTGACGGACGGCCCAATAGGTTGTTGTTGCCCTTACGACATGCAGGGTTCTGATTCAGAAGAATTTCCCTGTCTCGTGAAGTGGTTCTCCGGTTGGGTCCACTTGAGGTAAAATATGTTCTGTACCAAAGTGCAAAATCATTTCCTTGTTCTTTCGTTGATTTATGTTTTTCGAGTCGGTATATATTTAGGTGCTCATATGTCAAACAAATTCCACTGGTTGTGAGTTTCCTTAATAATTTGCTTATTTGTTGGAATTGGTCTCTGGTATTGAAGTATGTGGTCGTTGGGGTTGGAGAAATAGAGCTAACCATAGACCTAATATTCTAGTTATGGAATAGGATTTTTTGGATGCTAGTGTTTTAACAATATACACACATGAATACACCCAAACGTGCAATTGTTCTGTACCTTTGTATTTCTTAAATTCCTAAACACTACATGACTATCGGATTAACTCTTGTTAGTGACGTCTTGCGGTTCAATGTGGTCAACTCTTGCCGGCCGCAAGTTAGCTATATTTTGATAGATTATGTCACATACCAAGACTAGTATAGAGTGCCTGCGACGAGGTATAATGTCCCATCCTAATTTTATTTCATTGAGCTTTATAACTGAAGGTACGATGAATTATGTGAAGTTTTCATGTTTTATTTCCAAACTTCTATAACTTAGTTGCTTCTTAACCAAATTTCAGACTAATTTGACACATATCTTAGATATAGAAAAGGTGCTTGTTGGGCTGTTTAGTTTTGTGCTTGCTTTCGCCGTTGAGAGATATGGTTCTGTTTTAGCATATTAGAACAAGCTTCCTCGCGGTGGTGTCGCTCTACTCATTGATTGTGTTTCTTGGGCGCAAACATGAGGGATGATTATGGAAACATAGTTTTTCTTTGTATTGGCAGCTCTAAACAAGCGTGGCACGAACATGAAAACTTTTTTAGTGTGAATACATCAAACCCAGAAAACAGATCAGTGGCCCACATGTGGGTGTGGTTTCTGTAGTGCATTCTTGATTTAGTTACTTGAGTATCATATAAAGAGTCGTCACCACCTTAATGGCTTAGAAATTGGTGTGTTTAACTTTAAGTTCAAAGTATGAGTGAGCATTTTTTGTAGTTTAATTGTTGTCAAGAGTTTAGGGTAGCATTTTTTGTAGTTCGATTATCAAGTTCAATTTCAATTTTTTGTAGTTTAATTGTTGCTTATTTCTCTGTGTTTCCATCTTAAATTGAACTTGATAATTGAGCCTCTAGTCAATTCGGTTGACGTTAGCAGTTCTCCTGTGCATTGCATTTTGAAAGGTAGTACATGTTTTTAATATGTTAAGACTCAAAATCTACACAAGGCAAATTTTTGTTGTGGCGTTGAACTTAAACATGACAGTATACATTAGCTGCTTCAATTTTGTTTTCCTATTAGGTGGCTACATGTTGTTGTCGTCCTTGTTGTGTGTGTGTCCTTGTTTTGATATCTACCAATCGGTTAAAAGGAAGGGGCTGTGGCAAAACTTCATATCTACCAGTTGCTTTGATTTGACTGCCTGATGATAGAAACATCAATATATTGAACGGGTTCTGCGGTTCCTAGTTGTCACTTGCCTATATCAACTGCCCTTGCTGCCGCCACCCGTTCTTTCTCTTCTTCCCCCTTAATACATACGTTAACATTTGCACACTCCCATTGGCATTAACTTCAAGGTCCTTTGTTTGTGATTGCAGAATATGAAACCTGTTGGGTGCTACATAAAGAACACGAAGACCAACTTTAAAGACTAATTGGTACAGAGATTGGTGGAGTGACTCTTCAAGTGAATTTTTTTTAAACTTTTTGTAGTGAAGTTATTAATTTATTACATTAATTTCTAGTGTTGTAACAAATTTGATATAACACATTTTGTGATTTAAGATGTTAAGTATGAACCTTTATTATGGAAGTTATGAATGAAATTATACCTTGGAATTTCAATTTCTTATAATTGTAGTAGGTTTGCAATTGTGGATGGAATGATTGTTGATAGTGTATTGCATGGGAATGAAAATGTGGAAAATTTGTAATTTACCCAAAAAAAGAAAGAGAGAATGCAACAAGCCATTTTCTCTTATCAGGGAACCTCGGGGCCTGTATATGATGACTTTTTTATTTAAGGAAACTGCTGTAACTGCAATATAAAGTGGTAATATTAAAAAAATAGGAGATTTCGTATTGCGACGACATTACAAGTAACTGAAAATTGTGATAAATTGGGTTTGAAACCCAGTAAGTATTCAATGCTTTCTGTGTTTTTGCTCTGAAATGGGAGAATCTCAGAAAAGATCTTGAACTTAGGAGTGTGTGAGACAAATTTCTAGTGTTTACACCTGACGGTGTATCATTTAATTGCCCTTTCATGGTTTAAGGAGCCCAGACAAAGAAAGAAAAAGTTGTTCTTGGTTGAGACGTATTTGTTTGTCTTGGACGAGAAAATTTTGGGTGCGGATAGTATTAAATTGTTAACCACCAACTCATCTAAAAGCTTAAGCTTTTAGAGAGAGGGGTAACTATATTATTTATATTCTCAACACGCCCCCTCACGTGTAGCCAGACTCTCATCCATAAGCGGGCTAAACACGTGCAAATATTTAATAAATGGGTAGGCGGTGAGGTTCGAACACAGGATCTATTGCCTTCTCTGATACCATATTAAATTGTTAACCACCAACTCATCTAAAAGCTTAAGCTTTTAGAGAGAGGGGTAACTATATTATTTATATTCTCAACAGATAGGGTAGATCCACGTGGTGCCGAGCACCACATCTGAGCCTTCCCAACATGTTTTGGACGGCCTAGATCTGTGGGGACAAACTTGGCTCCAAAATTTACAAAAATGCCACCACAGATTTTGGCCGTCCAAAACATGTTCGGATGGCTCGGATGTGGCACCACATGGCTCTATCCTACCGGCACCCAAAATTTCCCCGTCTTGGACACATGACCTTTCTCTTTCCTCCCCTTCTTGGTTTCTTGGTGGGTTTGAGTTCGTGGGGCAGTAAGATATAGAAAAAGGTTTTTTTTTTTGAAAAGGTTCATGAAAAGATAAATCAACGGTTTAGATTGATTTTTTTTTCTTCGACAATTTGGAGGTGAACTTGAACCGTTGATTAAAAATTCTTACCAATACATTTTGATATCCTCGAGATTTTTTAGGCTGAGAAATAGGCCTAAAATTTCTGAGATTGTTTACCTTGACTTGACTAGCCATTCAGACAGGTTGTACAAAACCCCAAAAATAAAAGCATCTGGATTAATTCAATAAAATTAGATATATTTTCATAAACCGGATCGAGGCCTGTCGGCCAAGTGCGGGATACGTAGGTAGTCCGATGAGGGTTCAGTCACAACAAAAACAAATATTTTCTCTCAATATGGTAACATTATATTATCACAATGCTATTTATATATCCTCTTTACATCAGCCTTTGGGCACTCAATTATGTTGTCTGAGTTTTCCGTAGGAGCTGGACAACCTTTTCTATTATATCTATAGTATTATTTATACTGTATTTTGTGTGTATTTTCAAATAATATCATGCATGTCTAGGAGTCGTAAGGTCCGTCTTGACTTTAATTAGGGGTGTCCACGGATCGGATCCGGACGGATCGGATACGGATCCGATCCGATCCGATCCGTTCAGAGCGGATTATGGTTTTTAAGATCCGGAACCGAACCGAACATTCACGGATTGGTTCCAGATCGGTTACGGATCGGATCGGATCAGGCGAATTTGACATATTAAAGAAGGATTATTGAGCGGATTGAGCGGATCGAATGGATCCGATCCGGATCCGGAACCGCCAGATTAGAAATTCTCGATCCGGAACCGAACCGAACATTCACGGATGGATCAACGGATGGATCAACGGATGGTTCGGATCGGTTCGGATTGGTCGGATTGGCGGATCGGATGATCCGTTGGACAGCCCTAACTTTAATGGTTAAAGAAATATACTAGCAATTAAGAACATACCGACAATATAGTCACCTAAAATTTAATGGTTAAAGAAACCACTCAAACACACAATTTTCCCCCAAATTATAAACCAAATTGGAGTATATTTTTTTATTAACAAATAATAATCCAAAAATTTGACTGATTTAGATTAGTTTATTCTCTAATGAATTTTTAAAAGATTTCAACGATTTTTTTTTCAAAAAATTCTAGTTGAGAAGATCCAATAATCAACGAAAATCAACGTAAAATTGACGAATACGATTGGGCAAGCATGAAAAAAAAAAAGGTGCGTATTTGTTCACGAAAACAAATTAGAGCAGATTTTTAAATTTTTAGCTTTCCAAAAGTAATTCAAAGGGTTTGTAGATTAAAAATTCTTACCAATACATTTTGTGATCCTGGATATATTTTATGCTGAAAAATAGCCTAAAATTTAATCGTGAAGAAGCTGATTTTTTAGGAACTCTTTGGGCCGATGTGGAGTTTTCATTCTGAGTCTGCTTTGGCAGAGCGTCGGTCATTTTATTGATACAAAATAACACAAACATAAATTGAATTTTTCACAGGGACCTGTTGTGCCCAAGGCTATTGTATCACGTTTTTTTGGATGAAGAGTGTGCCCGTATTGTAGGCACAGTAGGGTACCCGCCTATCACTTTTGAATTCATCGATTAATGTAATTCTGCAAGTTTCTATCTCGAATTTGTTTATTATTGTCCTCTATTTTTTTAATGTTATAATTATTTAGAGATTCAAAATTCAATTCCCCTTTCAAGCCACTCCGGATTCGCTGTCCCCCTTTGGTGTCCTATCCCCTACCAAATTCATTTTGACACTGTTAACACTGTTAGAAACCTTTGCCCGTTAAAAACCAAACTCTCATTTTTACCCTTTCTCCTTCAACAAACTCTCATTTTCACTCCTTTTCGGGGGAAAAAAATGCCCTTTTCTTTGCGATATCCTTCGGATAAAAAAAACAAATTACTTCCTCGCATAATTTTTAAATTTTTTAGCCCTAAATTAAACTACTAGTAGAGATCTTTAATTCGATACAAAATATTATGAAAATTATTTGCCCTTGTGCATATCCAATACTTAATTAATTTGTAATGTAAATCAAATAACTAATTAAGACATAAGATTTAATTGTAATTAATATATTTATATCCAGCAAGACAAAAATGTAAAATTCTAAAGTTTATAAATTTTCAAATATTTTATATCGAATTAAAAATCTCTATTAGTAGTTTAATTTGGTGCAAAAAAATGAAAGAAATTATGCACGAAAATACTTTATTTTTTATCTAAAGGATATTACAAAGCAACTCAACAAGTGAAAAATGTAAAAAATACTAAAGTATATAATTTTTCAATTTTTTGTGTCAATTTAAAAATCGCTATTAGTAGTTTAATTTGGTGCAAAAAAATGAAAAAATTATGCACAAAGTACTTTATTTTTTTATCCGAAGGATATTGCAAAGCAACTCAACAAGTAAAACATGTAAAATACTAAAGTATATAATTTTTTAATTTTTTTATATTGAATTAAAGATCTCTGTTAATAGTTTAATTTGGTGCAACAAAATTAAAAAATTATGTGTGGAAGTATTTTATTTTTTTATCTGAAGGATATTGCAAATCAACTCAAAAATACAAAAATGTAAAATACTAAAGTATATAATTTTTTGATTTTTTTATAGAATTAAAGATCTCTAGGTAGTTTAATTTGGTGCAAAAAAATTAAAAATAATGCGCGATACTTTATTTTTTGATCCGAAAATATCACAGAGAAAAGGGTTTCTTTATTTTTCAGAAAATTGGTCTAAAGGCCAAGTTTGAGGCTTTAAATGGTGTTTAGTCCAGCTTAATTTATTTTAATGCTTCCAATACATTGATAGGAATTTTTTGAGGGCTCAAGGACAATATTAGACAAAAATACCCTTAATGATAAAAAAAATTACAAAAGGAAAGCGGTACGCGCGTCAGTCCGTAACTGCCCCATTTACTTTCTTTTTTTTAACCCGGGGGAGACAACAAGTAAATGCGTCAGTCCGTCAGTCGCGCGTCAGCTCGATGTCACTACCCCATCCCGTCACTTTTAATGTCTGACCCATCCCGTCACTTTATCTCTCTTCAATTTTGGGGGTGGATTCAATTTTTGGGGTTCAATTTTAAGGGGTTTAGGCTCTTTGGGACAGGGTATAGTGGGTTTAGGCTTTTTGGGTTTAGGCACTTAGGGTGTAGTTTTCAATTATAGGGTTTTAATAGTTTTGGCACTTTCATAGGGTACCCTACGGTTTTAGGCACTTTCATAGGGTACCTTAGGGTTTAGGCACTTAGGGTGCACTTTCCAATTATAGGGTTTTAACTGTTTAGGCACTTTCATAGGGTACCCTAAGATTTAAGTTTAGGGTGCACTTTCCAATTACAGGGTTTTAGTGGTTTAGACAATTTAGAATACCCTAGGGTTTTAGGCACTTTCATAGGATACCATAGAGTTTAGGTTTAGACACTTTCATTAGGTTTGAGGGTTTATGCACTTGTTAGTGGTTCTTTTACTTTTTTGTGATAAAATAATTAAGTGCGAGCGTGCCAGAGAGAGTTTCAATCTCCTCCCTCAGATTAACTTTGGAAAAACCAAATATAATCAGGCGATTGTGTTTTAATGGTTCAAATACCTCACTTAAGAGGATTTTCCTTTCAAAGTGAAGAAATACAAACCAATTTACTTAGGAAATTAAAGAACAATAAAGAAACAGAAGACTTCGATTAATAAATCAAAGATAAACTTACTTCGAAATTGCCTTCAACTTCAAATACAAGAACTTCGAACTTCGAACAGATGATTGTTACAAGAACAATCAAAATTTATCCTAACTACTTCCTAATCTACTTTCTACACTACTTCGAACTGGGTTCGAAATCCTAAAACTACTTGCCAATGAACAAACCAAGCATCATTTGTTTGATAGCTGTTTGTTGAAGATTTGTCCGGGGGTTTTTACTCTTCAATTTCTTCTATTTATAGACGCTGCTTGCAGTTTGAACTTCCCGCCCAGTGAATTTGAACTTGGTTTGCTTCGAACTCTAACTCCTACTCTTTGAGTTGGCAGTTTCTTCTTTCTCCCACGTCTGAAGTTGAATTCTTCCAACTCTTCCTTTAGAAGCTTTGATTTTGAATCTGGGCAGTTATTCAGAATAACTCAAATGATTATTAGTCAAGGAGATAACTGCCTTTCAAAATGTACTCCACGTCTCTTAACTGCCACTTTGCCCTGTCTCATAAGTTTATACGTGGAAATTCATGTGTTTAGCAGTTGATATCATGGCTTCGAAGTTCATTTATACCAGCAATGGTTCGTAACTGCCAATAACTGCTTTTTCCAATTTGAGAAACAATACGACATCGTATTTACCCAATTTTGTTTCATTAATCCAGTGTGTTTTCATTGACAGATATGTGCCAACATTTGGCATCCTTGATTACGTGTCAATTAATTATTGGATTTGTTAATTTTATATGTAAACAACACTTTCATTGGCTAGTGGGGGCATTTTTGGAATATGTAGGTGACTTGTCCTCTTGGCATTAAAGAAAAAGTTGATGTCCTTATAGAAGTAAGACCCATTTACTATGTCCTTCCAAAAAACGGACCCTTTGTTTTTTTGCCCAAATTTTCTACTAGAAATCAAAGTTCCAAGTCACCCACCCATGACCTGAATACTATAAGTCTATAAGTATGGGACACTACAACACCATCAGTTATTCAGTTCCCCAAGATCAATTCCTGAGGCTGAAAGTAATCTCTCTCTCTCTCTCTCAGAAATTCAGATGGGAATCCGTCTACCACCACCACTCTACCCCTCTGGGCTAGTATAGCCATGTGCATATGTATGTTTATATATACCAGTAGCGTTTACGTAGTACAGTACTACTCAAGTTGTCTACAGAGTGTGTTTCTGCTTATTGATTAGTCTCTAAAGGTTGTGTTATCCTTGCATTGTATTGTATTGTATCCTCTTTGTCCCTGTGTATGTGTCTTTTCTTGCGAGTAGAGGTGTCAAATGGGCCCGTCGTGCCGTGCCGTGCCACTTTTCTTCCGTGCCAACCGTGCCCGTGCCGTGCCCGTTTACTTAATCGTGCCATGCCGTGCCGTGCCCATTTTTAGCCGTGCCATTTTTCTTCATTCGTGCCGTGCCGTACCGTTTTGTAACCGTGCCGGCCCATTTACTTAATCGTGCCGTGCCGTGCCGGCCCGCTTACTTAATTGTGTCGTGTCGTGTCGTGTCGTGTCGTGCCGACCCGTTTAATCGTTTGACTCGTGTCGTGCCGTGCCGTGCCCATTTACTTAATCGTGCCGTGCCGTGCCATGCCGTTTTTTAAATCGTGTTGTGGCATGCCGACCCGCTTACTTAATTGTGTCGTGTCGTGCCGGCCCGCTTAATCGTTTGACTTTTGTCGTGCCCTGCCGTGCCCGTTTACTTAATCATGCCGTGCCGGCCCGCTTCCTTAATCGAGTCGTGCCGGCCCACTTAATTCTTCATTTCGTTTTTGTTATGTACATAAGGAAAAAAACAAAATAAATTTTAATTAACTTACTCTTTTTATTGATTGTTGATATTAAATTATTATTCCGTTTGTTATGTACATAAGGAAAAAACAAAATAAATTGTGTCGTGTCGGCCCGCTTCCTAAGAACGTTGTGTTAGCCCCTGTTATAAAAAGTCTCGGACTTTCGATAGTGTTCTTTGCCATCATAATTTCATATAAAGAAAGAGATGAGTTTCATTCATACAAAAGTAAAAGTCAGAATGATTGTGGTGATATATGCAAGCAACAAGCTAAAAAAATTAAACTTTCTTTTTTGGCTATCCTTGAAAAAATACAAAGAGGCAAAGAAATTAAAAAAACAAATAAATTGAAGGAGCCCATTGCCTGATACTACTTACTAGGATAACATATGAATCAATTTTTGCCATCTCCCAAGAAACAACGATCATCTCTTTATACCAATTCAACTACGACTTCACTTGACTTTCTACTTTGTTCCCCAAAGTACACATATTTTCCCTCATACAAGAACACTATTAGCACCCAGAAAAATAATCACCTCAAAATATAGTTCCAGAATACTAAGTAGCAATTACATACACAAAATAATATAGTTCCAGCTACACTTGCTTAGAACATGCACAAAATACTAAGTAGCAATTACATTTTTGATTTATTATGTATTTATTTATTTTTGCGAAGTCCATTTATTTAATTAAAATTTATTCACATATTTCATTTTTTCCCCAATTTTTTCCCAAATTTTGTCCCTTCAAAAAATTCATTTTAATTATTAAAAATTTTATTTTTCATTTTTTCCACATTTTCAAATAAAATTTAATTTATTTTATAAAAATGTTTTTCAAAATTTATATGTTTGTTATCAAAATTTAATTTTTATTTTACCCCTAAGTTTTCATTTATGTTATTCAAAAATTCAATTTTAATTTCCCTCATTTTTCCTTATTATGACATTTGGCAACTTAATTTTTTTTGATAAAAATGTATTTTTATTTATTTATTATGTATTTATTTATTTTTGTGAAGTCCATTTATTTATTTAAAATATTATTCAAAAATTCAATTTTTATTTTTCCTCATTTTATTTTTATTTTCCCTCATTCTTTTCGTTATTATACCATGTCGTGCCCGTGCCGTGCCCTTTACACTTACGTGTCGTGCCCGTGCCCGTGCCGTGCCCTTCACACTACCGTGTCATGCCAGACTAAGACTGTGCCCGTGCCGTGCCAGACTAAGACCGTGCCGTGCCTGATTAAGTTTGTGTCGTGCCGGGCCGTGCCACGCCAGGCCAACTACCGTGCCGTGCCCACCCATTTCCGTGCCTGTGCCCGTGCCCCCTCAGACCGTGTCGTGCCGTGCCCAACTTTTACCGTGCCCAAACCGTGCCCGTGCCAGAGTTTTTCGTGCCGGGCCCTTGTCGTGCCGGGCCGGCAAGACCCATTTGACACCTCTACTTGTGAGATAGCTGTAGTTTATTTTAAGTAGTCTTTGGTTTGTTGGCAATTTATATATTTGTTTGTTGGAATGGATGATCATCCGGTGGTGAGTTTAACTATCAGACAATCAAAGAGGTTTGTGTGTAAGCTTCTGGGCTTTCTTTAGTTATCAAAAATAAAACAAAAAACACACTATCTACAAATTAGATTTTTCATGGCACCATTAATCCGTCCATCAGAAACGGAAAATTTTTCTCCGTTATAAAACAGTTGTCAGTTTCTTATAGGCAAGCAAAGGGTACCTGTTTACATATAAAATTAACAAATCTAATAATTAATTGACACTTAACCAGAAATGCCAAATGTTGGCAAATATCTGTCAATGAAGACACACTGGATTAATGGAGTAGAGTTGAGTAAATACGATGTCGTATTGTTTCTCAATCTGAAAGGCAGTTATTGGCAGTTATGAGTTATAAATCGAATTCGAAGCCATGTTTTTTAACTGCTAAACACATGAACTCCACGTGTAAACTTGTGAAACAAGACAATGAGCAGTTACAACACGTGGAGAACATCATGTAAGGCAGTTATTCCCTTAACATGTAATTATTTGAATTATCTTAAAATAACTGTGCAGATTCAAACTTCTGAGAGAAGATTAAAGGAATTCGAATTCAGACGTAGAGGGGGGAAGAAACTGCCAGTTCAAATTGTGAAAGTTGGAGTTCGAAGCAAGCCAAGTTCAAAATCATTGAGCGGGAAGTTCAAACCAACAAGCAACGTCTATAAATAGAAGAGAATGAAGAGTAAAAGCCTCCGGGCAAATCTTCAACATACATCTATCAAACAAAATGATGCTTGGTTTGTTCATTGGCAAGTAGTTTAGGATTTCGAACTCAGTTTCGAAGTAGATTAGGAAGTAGTTAGGATTACTCTCGGTTGTTTTTGTAACAATCATCTGTTCGAAGTTCTCGTTACCTTGTATTTGAAGTTGAAGGCAATTTCGAAGTAAGTTTATCTTTGGTTTATTAATCGAAGTATCTTGTTTCTTTGTTATTCTTTAATTTCCTAAGTGTTTTGGTTTGCATTTCTTCACTTATAAAGAAAAATCCTCTTAATTGAGGTAATTGAACCATTAAAAACACAATCGCCTGATTAGATTTGGTTTTTCCAAAGTTAATCTGAGGGAGGAGATTGAAACTCTCTCTGGCACGCTCGTACTCGATTATTTTGTTGCAAAGAAGTAAAAGAACCACTAACATTTTTTGTCAAGCCCGGTGGGACCCCTGAAAGTGTTGAATGGCTCCAAAACTTAGGAAGCAAGCAGATGATTCTCAGATTGGCCAAATGCCAGAGGATGAGAATAATGTTAATTCTAAAGAGAATGAACAAGTGGAAGGCCTTCAAACAAGCCCAGAAACTCATACTAGTCAAGACCTAAATGTGGGCATTGGCCAAACTTCTCGAATGAATACTAGAAACAATAGAACTGTACATGTTGATGACCCAAAGAATCCAGAAGTTGGAGGGAATGTGTCATCTAGTCAGTTCGCTGAAATGATTACTACATTTAAAGAACTGGCTCAGACCCAGAAGCTTATGTTACAAAAATTGGAAGAGCAATCAGGATTTATGAATGAACCTTTACCTTCACTTGAGAAGGATAAGGGAGAAACTAGCACAAATAAATTTAAGACAAGGCCTGGAAAAGAGCCTATAAATGTAGACGATATACCAGAATCTTGGTATGAACCTGCAAAATCTCACGATCATCAAACACTCAAACCTAAGAAAGTGTTCAAACAAACCACTAATGTCCCTTTCGAACCAAATTATGATGGTTTAAATAAGGATAAAGGTTTTAAGAATGATGATTACGGGTTTAATGATTATATTTTTACTCCTGAAAATCATTTTTTTGAGAATGATAGAGCTAGTTCAAAAAGGCCTAATCCAGAGATTGGGATTCATAAGCATTCAGGAATACCAGAAATGGGAAGGATGCATTCAAATCACCTTTCTGAACCTTCTACAAGGCAAGAAACTGCTTTTCAAAATGCAATCCACGTGTTACAACTGCTAATTGCTTTGTATCATGTGTTTACACGTGGACTTCATGCATCTAGCGGTTAAAACCATGACTTCGACTTTTGTTTTCCGTATTGACAATTCTTTGTAACTGCCAATAACTGCTTTTCAATTTGAGAAATAATACGACATCGTATTTACTCAATTCTCTTTCTATAATCCAGTGTATTTTCATTGACAGATATTCGCCAATGTTTGGCATCCTTGATTACGTGTCAATTAGTTATTGGATTTGTTAATTTTATATGTAAACATACCCCCCACATTAACATCGTTGTTCTGAGAATTTGAATAAGTGTTAATGTGTCTTTTGCCGCTTCGACTTCCTATAATATTTAAAAGGGGAAGTTATTCAGAATGATCTCAAGCAGTTTACACATTTCCAATGATGAACTGATTGGTAATGGGCAGTTAATCTGCACGTTCTCCTTTTTCGGGAATTTGAATCGATTTTAACTCAAAGTTTTGTCTATAAAAGGACTTAATCACTGGTAAAAATCAATTATCAGTCTACATCGTAAACTGACTTTTATCTTAACTCAATCATGGCTGATGTTTCCAATACCCAAAATGCCTTTGCAAACCTGGTTCTTAATGATCCAATCCCTGTTGATACTAGAAATGCTGTCACACCAATTATTGGTGAGATTCGAAGGGATCGCTCTTACATGATGATTCAAGTGGAAGATTCCGAGCCTATTGATCCATGGAATCCTCCAATTTCACCTACTCCTAAACCATTTCTATGGGGTTTACCATCTGAAATAGTGGTGGTAAAGATGGATGATCCTGCTGGCTATAAAGGTTGGAGTAAGTATCGCTCATTAGCTATGAGCAGGTATTTAACTCCCTTCATTAGACGTGATCCCAATATAATAATGTTTGACAGCCTCATTGCTACTTGTCTCACTCCTTTATTTTTTAAAGTTTGTGAGGATGAAAGATCTGGCTTTGCTGGTTATGGCGAACTTAAACAGAGAGCCAATAAACAATATATATATTGGCTAAATGAGGTTCGAAGGCCTCATTTTGAAGGAAATTTCATTGATCATGCTAACCTTTCTCTTCGAACTCTTCCAGAAAACCCAGATTTATAACCAACTGAGAATCTCCAAATACTTCGACTATGTCAGCTTTTAAAATAAGCAAAAGTTCTAAACCCATAATTAAGGCTTCATACTCTACTTGATTATTTGTACATTCTCTTTCACTTATCTGAAATCCAAATTTGGTTTTTAAGCCTTGAGGAGATTCCAACACAACCCCAATTCCAGCCATTTGGGATGTTTTCGAACCATCGAACCACATTTTCCATGGCTTAATAGTTATTGTATCAACATCTGCTATCTCTGGAGTCTCAATTCCATTCGGATGATCAGCCAAAAAGTTAGCTAATGCTTGCCCTTTAACTGATCTTTGAGGAACATACTCTAGATTAAACTCGATTAATGACACAATCCATTTCCCAATTCTGCTACTAAGTACAGGTTGAGACAACATATATTTCATAACATCAGTCTGGGAAATTACATAAGTTACTCTAGGCATCATATAGTACCTGAGTTTCTTCGAAGCAAAGAACAAAGTTAAACATAACTTTTCTACTGCAAAATACCTACTTTCACAATCATTAAGAAATCTACTTAGATAATAAATAGCTTGTTCCTTTCCTTCTTCATTGTCTTGAGCTAACAGAACTCCTATTGAGTCATAGTTTGCTGCTAGATACAACTTGACAGGACTTCCTTTTGTAGGTGGAACCAACACTGGTGGATTGATCAAATACTCCTTGATGGCTTTGAAAGCTTCATCATGCTCCTTTGTCCACTCGAAGTTTTCTCCATCCTTTAACTTCAACAAAGAAGAAAAGACTTTAGTTTTCCCTGCAGTATTGGATATAAATCTTCGAAGAAAATTTAATTGACCAAGAAACTTTTGAAGCTCTTTCTTATTTGAAGGAGGTTTTGCTTCAATAATAGCTTTAGCTTTATTGTTATCAACTTGAATACCTTTGTTGTGGACTAGATATCCTAAAAAGTTACCTGCTGTTACTCCAAAAGCACATTTAGCAGGATTTAACTTCAGTTGATAATGTTTCATCTTTGAAAAGGCTATTTTCAAATGTTCTACATGATCATCAATAGATTTTGATTTGACAATAATGTCATCTATGTAACATTCTAGAAAACCCCCAACTATTTCATGGAAAATAGTGTTCATAGCTCTTTGATAAGTAGAACCAGCATTCTTAAGCCCAAAAGGCATTTTGACCCATTCAAAGGTCCCAAGGTTGCCAGGGGCTCTAAATGCAGTTTTATGAACATCTTCTTCAGCTATACAAATTTGATTATACCCTGAATGTCCATCCATAATAGACATGATTTTGTGGCCTGCAGAACTATCCACAAGCATGTCTACTACAGGCATTGGGTATTCATCTTTAGGGGTTGCAATGTTTAAGTTTCTAAAATCAATGCAAACCCTAATCTTCCCATTTTTCTTAATAACAGGAACAATATTTGATAGTCATTCTACATATCTTGCTGTTATAATAAAACCAACATTTAAAAGGTTTTGAATTTCCTTTTTAACCAATGAAATGGTTTCAGGAGACATCTTTATTGGAAGTTGTTTGAAAGATTTGCAATTAGATTTAATAGGTAATCTATGCTCAACTAAATCTTTATTCAAACCTATCAATTCTTTATAACTCCAAGCAAAGCACTCTTTGTTCTCTTTAAGCACTGTGATCAACCTTGTCTTCGAAGCAGCATCAAGTTCTTTGTTGATTTGTACAGTGTTTGGAACAATTCCTTCTCCCAATTCTACTTCTTCTAAAGGATCTTGGGAATCGACATGACCAACAAAGGCCTCTTCGAATTCGAATGGCTTCAACCCCCAATCAGATTTCTCAGCCAATAATTCTTCCCAATCATCTGTTTCTTGTAACCTTAGCTCTATTTCTAGAGCCATAAACTTAACTAAAGCCAATGAATTGGCTTCTTCGAACTCTGTCTTGGATTTACATCCAAGCAGCTTCATCTGGTAGATTGTCTGATTCATAATCAACTGCTTGTTTGAGCTTAGATTTTAACTCTGCCAATTCTCCAATTTCCAATACATTGGATGG
Organism: Vaccinium myrtillus; assembly: GCA_016920895.1. Lineage (NCBI taxonomy): Eukaryota > Viridiplantae > Streptophyta > Magnoliopsida > Ericales > Ericaceae > Vaccinium > Vaccinium myrtillus. The sequence goes on from CM029279.1 coordinate 4,004,995, forward strand.
AGGGGTGGCAGGTTGTGCAATTTCACTTAGAGGAATGATTTCAGGTTTATACGTTTCAACCTCTGCACAATTTGCTGAAGTACTGAAGGGATGTGGATCTGCTTTCACTTCTTCGATCCCCACTTCTTTCCCATTTTCGTACTTCACAATCATCAAAGCTTGATGCATCGAAGATGGAATACAACCATTGACATGGATTCAATCTCTGCCAAGCAAGGCATTGTATTTACTTGTGAATGTATCCACTACAAAAAAGGCTGTGTCAGTTTCCACCTGGCCAACTTTCAGGCGTATGGAAACAATTCCCTTAGGACTTTTACTTTCGCCAGTAAAACCAGCGATAGATGTGCTTGTTGGGATCAATCGAACCTTCTCTTTTCCCAATTTCTTCAAAGTCCTTGATGGCAAAATATTAACTGCTGCACCATTGTCCACCAGAACTCTGTTCAACAGGATTCCATCAAATGAAGCAGATATATATAATGGTTTCAGATGGTGCCTCATATCATTCGAAGGCGATCTGAAAAGATAAGAAATGTTAGCACAATTCAAATCAACAATCAAAGGATAGTTAGAATTCATTTATGATTCTGGAATAAAGGTTGCTTTCTCTTTGGAAGTCACTTCTGGTTCCTCCATCGCATTAACCATAATCATGAAATCTTTCTCCTTTTCTTCTTTTTGTACCTTAGATATTAGAGCTCCCAACCATCATTCCAACCATTGTCATATGTAAGATCATATTCATCATCACTTGATACATCAATGATCTCCATAGGGGCCACTGTTGGTTGTAATTCTTTTCGAACTGGTGAGCAATCTGGTCCAAATGGTCCAAAGTTAAAAGAAGGTGAAACCTTATTAATTTGTACTTCGGGTAAAGTTCACTACAAGAAATTTCACAATTGGCGACTAAAGTTTGGTTGGTAAAAGTACCCTATTTAGTCGGGAAAAGGAATCGCCGACTAAAAGTTTGGTTGGCAAATTTAGTCGGCAATGTTCCGTCGGCAAAGATATTTGCCGACTAAATAATATTTGGTCGGCAAAGGTTGGTTTTTCCCAACCAAAATTTTGTCGGCATAGGTCAGTTTTCCCGACCAAAAGAATTAGTCCGTAAACGATTTTAGTTGGCAAAAATATGCCACGTGGCAATTCCCTCATCCGAAAAAAATCCGGCCATGTCCCCCTTCCATTAGCTAGGACTGACATCATCTAGCCAAGCGCTGACGTCATCCACGCAAGCCAATTAAATTGACTCTACCAAGTTTTGAACCCACAACCTCTTGCTTTGCACTCCAAGCACTTAACCACTAGGCTACCTAATGACTTGTGTTGTATTGGATCAATAAATATATTTATACTATATTTCATTATAAAAAAAATTAGTACATAAATTTTTTTATTTTTAGTGTAAATCGTAATTAAAAATATTAAAAAATTAAAATGCATATTTGTATGTAAATTAAAAATATTAAATAATTTTTTTCTTAAATAATTAATAATTTTTTAGTAGCATTTCCCGACTAAAATTCATTTTGTCGCCAATTGGGTCTTTCGCCAACAAAAGTTTAGTCGCCAATGATAGTTTATGCCGACAAAACAATATTTAGTCGGCAAATAGTCAACTTTCCCCGACTAAATAAAGTTAGTTGGCGTAAGTACCAACTTTCCCCGACTAAAGTTGCATTTGGTCGGAAATGGTGCACATTTGGAGACTAAAATAGTTTAGTCGGGATTTGGCCGTAGATTTAGCGACCAAAATTTTTTAGTCGGCAATGGCTATACTTTTGCCAACTAAATTTTTTTGGTCGGCAATTGTGTAATTTGTTGTAGTGGTTCCAAACTGAATGGTCCTTTTTTCTTGCACTAAGACCTCTGATCCAACTTCTGTTGGGTTCCCTTTTTCAGAAAGCTCTGCTGCAGAAGTTTCTATAGGAGAGAATGTTTCAACAGGCGATGAATTCATTCCTCCACCCTCTTCCTGTTCCACTATCATGGCCTCTAATAAGCCAGATTGATAGCTTGCCAAGGAATTTGGTGAAGTTGGACTATTTTGAGGTACCTCACTGTCCACTCTTGCAGCCAAACTCTCTAGTGTTTCCCTTTCTGATTGAGTAAACCCTCTTCGAAGAGATTCCTCAGAATCTTCTCTTCGAAGTCTGTTAAACCTTGGATTAAATTTATCACCGCCATTGAGATTTTCTTTAGATGCATATTCTTCCATTTGAAAACTAGTATACCTCCTTTGCAATTTCCTTTTCTGAGTCCGTGTCAGCATAGGAATCATTTGAGGTGCCTTGGTCTTTGGATCTCGAACCACTATCCATTGTCCAGCAGGAGAATTCGGAGGTTTGATCATTTTATTTCCAACTGTAGAAGAGGTTTTGTATCCTTGGAAGAGTTCTGGCTTGACTTTAAACCAATCAGGAATTCCCTTTACCAAAGAAAATTGTTCACCTTGCTCTTCATTTTCCTGATTCATGGGGGTCTTTCCAGTGTTAACCTTCTTCAAAGGAGGATAATCTCTCTTCGAAGTTGGTGGAACTGGACTAGAAGGTAAATTTATTTTAGAAACCAACCAAGGCTTCTCCTTCTTTTCAAGGTTTGTGTTTACCCAAGGTTTTCTTTCATTATTGCGATCTAAAGCTTTTCTTTCCATCCTTTTTGGAAAGAAATCAACCCCTTGTCGATCTAAGTCTTTAAAAACCAAATAATTGGCTCTACATTCCATGTATAAACATTCTAAAAAAGAAGCTTCGAGCATAGGAAGATGAGACTGCTTGAATCCTTTTTGAGATGAACTCTCTGCTGTATATCTTGGTTTACTGTTTCTGTAAGTATCATTTCGAAGTTTACCAACATTTGGTCATCCTCTACCAAATTGCACAGAGTTCATTTCAACATGCACTTGTTTACTCTGCCATATATACTTCTCGAACAGTCTTGGCCAATGATGTTGGCACATTAGTGTTGGCAGTGACTTCTTCAATCTTTGGAAATGTATCAGTATCAATCCCCATAGCCTTTTCTGGAAACATGATTCTTCCTTTCTTGATCTGTTCTTGAATCCTATCACGGAAAACATTACAATTCTTAGTTGAATGAGTCCAAGAAGCATGCCACTTACAATAATTCTTTCCTTTTATTTCTTCCAAAGTTGGAAGTTTAACATTTTCAGGAAGTTTGATAAACTTTTTCTTCAAAAGGTAATCAAAGATTTCATCTGCTTTAGAAACATCAAATGAATACACTTTGCTAATTGCTTTCTTGTTACTCCTTGGTGCTATAGAAGAATCTTTTCGAACCAGACATTCACACACACAAGGATCATGTTCAATAATTTCAGCAGCATCAATAAATCAACCAAATCCCTAAATTCAGTAGAATAGAACTTCTTTCTAAGTTCTCTACTTAGGCCATCTTGTGCTATTCTGACAAACTCAACTTCTGGTAGTTGAAGTTTCCATTTGTTTCTAGCCCTTTTGAACCTATTAATAAACTGGGCAGCCTTTTCATCAGGTTTTTGTTTTAACCTAGCTAAATCAGCCATAGTGACTTCAGGCTCAGTTAGATAAAACTGTGCACGGAATAATTCTTCCATCCTTTGCCAATTCGGAACTGACTCCGGTGTCAAATTAGAATACCATTCGAAGGCCGTTCCTGTCAAGGAATTAGAAAATAATTTCAATTTAATGAAACCATTATTACCTAATTCCTTACATTGAGCAGTGAATCTAGCAATATGTTCAGTAGTTGATTGTTTCCCATCCCCATGGAACAGTGTAAAATCAGGGATTTTAAATCCCCTAGGGACTTCGAACTGCCTATCTATCCATTCTGGATAAGGTTTTCTATAAGTCTGAGTTTGTACCCCCCGGTTTAGAGGTCCATAAACTTCTTGCATAAGGCCTAATATTTCATTTCTAAGGGAGGAATTTCCTCTTAAGTGAACATTTGCGTTTGTGTGTGGTTCCCAATTCACATTTCTTGTCGTGTGATCTTCTGGAAACCTATCAAGAGGACATTCAAAAGGTTGAGGCTGTTTGTAATCTCCTTCTTGCCTTACAAAAGGTTCATAAAGGTGATTCGAATGCACTCTTCCCATCTCTGGTATTCCTGGATACTTAGAAACTCCAATTTCTGGATTAGGCCTCCTTGAACTAACCCTATCAGTAAAATGGTTTCCTGTAGAATAATTGTATCCTTCAAACCCATAATCATCATTTTTATGACTTTTATCCCCATTTACACCATCAAAGCTAGGTTCGAACGGGATATGAGTAGTTTGCCTAAATGTTTTCTTAGGTTTGGGAATTTGGGAATCATAGATTTTTGCAGGTTCATACCAAGATTCTGGTATTTCATCTACATTGATAGGCTCTTTCCCAGGTCTAGATTTATGTTTACTAGAACTAGCCTTTCCTTTATCCTTTTCAAATGAAGGCATAGGTTCATTTCTAGATTTTGATTGTTCTTCTAATTTTTGAAACATAAGTTTCTGGGTTTGAGCCAATTCCTTAAATGTAGCAATAATTTCGGCAAATTGGCTAGATAACACACTTCCTCCAATTTCTGGATTCTTCGGGTCATCAATTTGCACTGTTTTGTTATTCTTAGCGTTCATACGAGAACTTTGGCCAACTCCAACATTTGCATCTTGGCCAATACGGTTTTCTTGACTTATTTGAGGTCCTTCAACCTGTTCATTCTCTCTAGGATTAACATTATTTTCATCTTCTGGCGTTTGGCCAATTTGAGAATCATCTGTTTGCTTCCTAAGTTTTGGAGCCATTCAACACTTTCAGGTGTCCCACTGGGCGTGCCAAAAAATGTTAGTGGTTCTTTTACTTCATTGCGATAAAATAATTAAGTGCGAGCGTGCCAGAGAGAGTTTCAATCTCCTCCCTTAGATTAACTTTGGAAAAACCAAATATAATCAGACGATTGTGTTTTAATGGTTCAAATACCTCACTTAAGAGGATTTTTCTTTCAAAGTGAAGAAATGCAAACCAATTTACTTAGGAAATTAAAGAACAACAAAGAAACAAGAGACTTCGATTAACAAATCAAAGATAGACTTACTTCGAAATTGTCTTCAACTTCAAATACAAGAACTTCGAACAGATTATTGTTACAAGAACAACCAAAATTAATCCTAACTACTTCCTAATCTACTTCCTACACTACTTTGAACTGGGTTCGAAATCCTAAAACTACTTGCCAATGAACAAACCAAGCATCATTTGTTTGATAGCTGTTTGTTGAAGATTTGTCCGGGGGCTTTTTACTCTTCATTCTCTTCTATTTATAGACGCTGTTGGATTTCCCGCCCAATGAATTTGAACTTAGCTTGCTTCGAACTCCATAATTTGAACTGGCAGTCTTCTTCTCTCTCCCACGTCTGATTTCGAACTCTTGTTAATCTTTCTCCAAAAGTTTCTCATTGAATCTGCACCGTTGCTTGAATTAATCCAAATGATTACTATTCAAGGAAAATAACTGTTTTTCAAAATGCAATCCACGTGTTACAACTGCTAATTGCTTTGTATCATGTGTTTACACGTGGACTTCATGCATCTAGCGGTTAAAACCATGATTTCGACGTTTGTTTTCCGTATTGACAATTCCTTGTAATTGCCAATAACTGCTTTTCAATTTGAGAAATAATACGACATCGTATTTACTCAATTCTCTTTCTATAGTCCAGTGTATTTTCAGTGACAGATATTTCGCCAATGTTTGGCATCCTTGATTACGTGTCAATTAGTTATTGGATTTGTTAATTTTATATGTAAACAAGTGTATAAACGTTGAGATGGACAGTGGCAAGGGATGTGATGTATTCTTCCAATGGAGTGTTGTTAAGTTATCGAGTTGTTCATACCAGCTTCGTGGTTGGAATTTTGGTTTTCATAACCATTATGTGTTATGTGTGTGTACAACCATCGTCCCATAATTTTGTTTAGAAATCTACATTTCATATTGAATGGATCTCGCTAGATTATCTTGGCAATCCGTCGAGATTTCATTGTGAATACATCTAGATTTAATTTAATTCGAGTCGGACCCCTTTTTAATGTTATTTGTCAGGGTTTCTTCAGAATGGGACTTTTATAATTACTCCCTCCGTCCTGAATTTCATGTCCCTTTTATGAGCATGCGTGCCAATCAATTGCTTATATCTTTCAATTTATAATTTTTTTTACCATTTTGAAAACTTTATATAATAGAACTTATCGAGAACTATCAAACAAGATCCATAATTAATATATACAGCATTATACAATTGAAAATATAAATAATTTTTTTAGTTCCCATGAATAGTGTAAGAAGACAAGAAATTTTGGACGGAGGGAGTAATTTATTTCTAGTAAAGTCAAAAGGTTTGTAATCGGGTCAAGATTTTCTTTGAATAAATCTTCATTTTAGCGTCCCCTTGTCTATTTTTCACAAATAATCAAACAGGATATGCTGATATGTATTACACGACTTATCTTATTATGAACATAGACATTACAATTCATACTAGCTTCAGGGTTAGAGTTTTGCGTTCATAATTTTCATTAGGTGTTACTGTTTGTACAACCATCGTCCATAAATTTGTTAAGCAATCTAGACTTCATTTTGAATGGATCTCACGTTATTATTTATTTTACGTCTTGACAATCTGTCGTGATATCATTGTGAATGCATCCCTTATAATTTGAGTCGGACCCTTTGTATTGTAATCCGTTAAGATTTCTTTAGAATGGGACTTTTATAATTAATTTATTTCTAGTAGTCAAATGGTTTGTAATCCGTCAGGATTTCTCTTTGAATAAATCTTCATTGTAGTGTTCCTTTATCTATTTTTGACTAATAATCGAACAGGATCTCTAGTATTCGGAGACTTATCGTATTATGAACATAGACATTGCAACCTTAATGAAAAGTCATGCATTTAATTAAGATATTTTGTTACTTTTTGTTCATTCATGTGAAAACGTGACGTTCAAACTTCAGTCTGAAAAGAGAAGAGGAAGAGAGAATGCTGTTCTCGCGCATCAGCCTATAAATACAACCCAATATTTCTTCCCCAAAACACCTCTTCTTGTGTTATAGCTCTAAAACATGTCAGGTATGATTTTAAAATGCCAACCATTTTCTCGTTCACATTTTTGCCCTGCTAATTTACCTTTAATTGAAAACTCTGTTAATTTCTTTGTGCGTAGAAATTCTAACTTATTTCCATTTTTAGACCAATCCATGGAGTTGCTTGTTGTTCTAGTACTTCTCTTTGTTCATTCTCTTGGCTGCCCCAATGGAGTCGAAGGAGGCACAGGTTTATCAGAAGAAGAATGTTTGGAGTTAGAAAATCAACTTGAGCTTCTGAACAAGCCTGCTGTCAAAACTATATATGTGAGCTCAAACTAATCGTAAGTTTTGAATAATGAAAAATCTATGTTACTCAATATATGAGAATTAACAAGGGTTTGCGAATGCTAATAGAGTGACTATGGAGATACTATTGATTGTGTGGATTTCTACAAACAACCGGCATTCGATCATCCTTTGTTGAAGAACCACACTTTTCACTATCAGGTTTTGCAGTCTACAAACATTTCCTCGTATATCTCTAGCATAAGAAAAGATTACTTATTCATTTCGATTCATTTGGAATGTAGATGAAACCTACTTCATCACCTAGGAGAAAAAGAGATCTAGTTCAATCAAAAAGTACTAAACCCATAAGTATGGGCCTAAGGGGTGGAGGTTGCCCTGTTGGAACAGTCCCTATAAGAAGAATCACTAAGGAAGATCTCATCAGAGAGAGACTGGCTTCAAAAACAATGTCTTTGGAAGATAATGAGCCCGGTACTCATGTAAGTTATCCCTAGTCATTTTACATGTTATAAGTCTGCAATGGTGATTGTAATTTGCCTTTTTCTTGCATCTTTGTTTCAGAGCTCCATTTAGAGTACTATGTATGCACGTGTGTTTCTTTTCGGTCAATATTATTGGTAATCAAGGTCGTCAAATCCATCTATAGAGAAAGGGCTGGTGAATCTAGATGAGTGAAGGCTCTTAAGAAAAAAGTACTTAATGAAATTGATATTTGTACATGGTAAATCATTATACACCTGGTTCAGGACTCGGGAGTAAACCATAAGCTATATATTCTCCTTTTTTGCTAGATCATTGCATGTGAAGAAAGACTCAAAGTCAAACCAACTTGAGTTATGATTGCCTTAATATTCACCTTTGTCAAGAAATCAAACCTGTTTTCAAAATAGAACATATATAGCATGTCTGAAAACTATTAATTATAATTTCATACATAGAAACGCATATTGTCACGCAAGAGTTATCTCGAAATCAACACAAATGTGGTCAAGGGTAATAATTCAAACAAAATACACCTAGCATAATGTTTGTGTCATCTTGTTGCTTAGTACGCCGTAATTCGGACAACTAGTTCAAGCACGAAGTTCAGTGGAGCTGGAGCATATATGAGTTTACACAACCCACATGTTGATGGTGGTCAATATAGTGCAGCAAGAGTGAAGATTCAAAATGGTGTTGACAGCATAGAAGCTGGCTGGAGGGTTAGTCATCCTGCCTTTTGTTTAATTTAATTCCTCAAATCTATTAATATTTTTCTCATCTTGAATGTCTTGCATTTTCTCTTCTATATTTTTGGTTAGTGGTAATGGCTTGTTTATTTTTTGTATTTTCTCTTCTATGTTTTGTCTTCAAGGTCAAGGCATCTCTCAACATATTTTGCGAAATTTTTTATGCGACACATATTTGTCCTAACTACTCTCTCCATCTCCAAATGAGAGTGTAGTATTTCATTTTGGGTTGTCCCTTAATAAGTGTACAGTTTGAAAAGTTAATGGGTAAAAGTGGAGGATAATAGTAGAAAGTGGAGGTAAAGTAGGGGAAAAGTTTATGCGAATAGTGTAGTAAGAATGTCTCCTTAATAAGTTGGAATTATGAAGTTACACACTTAAAAAAGAATGGTGGGAGTACGAAGCTCAAACCCGAGAGCAAAATTGTTGGTCCGCTTGCATTCTTATTCAAATCGCATGTTGTAACCTAAACAAACAAAAAGGGCTTTAATTTTCAGCATTTCTAATCTTTTGCAATACTTGTACAAATCCTGTCAATAGCGACAAAAGTCTTTTTTTTGCTAATTTTTCATCTGTCTTAGGTTGATCCATCCCTCTATGGTGATAGTCGCACTCGATCATTCATACATTTTAATGTAAGTCTCTTTTTCTTGGGTTGCATTTTTCTTAAATTAGTGTACGACACATTTCTTACCCTCATTAGTTTTTTATTCGTATCTTGCAATAGGCTGGACAATCACATTGTTTCAATACTCGATGCCCTGGATTTGTTATTGTGAGATCGGACATACCGCTTGATGGCGTTTTTCCTAAGGTTTCCATTCCTGGACAAGACCCTATTATGGTTCAAGCCTACATCAACAGGGTAAGAGTAATAAACTCTTTAGAGTCTTGTCATTTTACTGCTAATATGCGATCCTAATATACTGGAGCTACACTTGGGCAAATTGGGTTCTATATATTAACACAACGAAGTTAAACATTTTCTCAAATGAATTCCATAAGTTGGCCCCAAAAACCTATGCCGGCAAGGTTGCAATAGGGTACATAGGTGGCTCGTACCACGATTGCATTTTTTTCGAGTTGGTTGAGGTTTGCTGGTTTTTTGGAAGGGATTATATGGTTGCATCAATTCGTTGCTGCTTGAGTTTTGTCAAATAGGAAAACTCTACGCACCTTACTTCCAACCGCCAGTACTTTTTAAGTTGTGACTACACGTATCCTCGATAATGAAAATGATGACAATACCTCGACGAGTTCTCGAATGCCTGAACAAGTTCTCTATTAATCATAAGTTGATGCTACCTACACAAAAAACTGTAGCCACAGTGAAATGCCACAGTACAAACCCCTTTATGGGTGTGTATGATATGCACCCGTTGATGACCTTGGATTCATCAAATTTTGCATAAAAACTCATAATTTTTGTTTTGAATTCATGACGTTTGCATAAGAAATCATAATATTTGAATGAAAATTCATACTAGAGTTGCATCTTCCTAGTTTTCGTGGTTAATATGAATTTTAAACCAACCATTAGCATTTGTTTATATGCAAATTTTATGAAACTTCTATGCAAATGTTAAGCATATCATACAAAATATACGTTATGAATATCTATGAAATAAAGTCATATAAATACAAGATATTTCGGGGTGCATACCATATATACCTAAATAGGGGATTGTATTCTAGGACACGCCTACACCACGATTTGCTGATAATTACTATGAAGCACGGACACAGATACGATACGATACGGATACGTACGTACGTAGGTACGTGATTTTGCTAAAAAGTCAGATACGATAGGTTGAGGAATACGTTGAATATAAAAATATAAAATTAAATATATTATAAATGTTTTTAATTTTTAATTCCGCAATTCCATAACACAAGTTTACCGTTATGCACACACACACACAACATGAGATGAGGGACGTGAGAGATGAAGAGGAGAGAGAGAGAGAGAGAGAGAGAGAGAGCGCGCGCAGAAGCTATGTCAGTCGATTTGGGAGAAAACACATATAAAGCCCTAATTACACTTTTAACCCACATATTTCAAGTGATAACATATTTACCCCGCGCGTCCGAGACGTATCCTAGCTATCCAAAACGTATCCAAATACCAAAGTAATAAATTTAAATTTTGGATACATTAAAAAACTTAACGCATACGCATCCGAAGAGTATTTGAGAGTATTGATATCCGATACGGATATGATATGTGATACAGAGGCCAAAATAGAGTATTCGTGCTTCATAGTTGATAAACTGTTGATTTCTCTCAGTTGAGCAAATTTTCCTGACTATCTTTGCTTTGGTCTGCTTTTAGCCCATTTTGGGGTGGGTGTTGTCGCTTAGGGGACTGCATGGGTGTTGGGCCAGTTACGGCTGTCTGTGATCGGCCATGGACGGCTCAGATCACATCTTGCTCAAACAAATCTAAATTGTCTGCTGCCGAACAGATCTGAGCCGTCCATGGTTGATCACGGATGGCCTTGATTGGCACAACACCAATTTTTGGTAGCAGAAATTAGCAATTTTTATGATCAATGGTTTGCACTATCTTATTATGGCCTGGAAATCATGGTCAAAGATTTTTGCCCCTGGGATTTTTACAAAGATTTTGTCAATATTAACCAAATTTGTATGACTCTACCACACCATTATTCATATCAGGATGAAGTTAGCGGAAACTGGTGGCTCGAAGTAGGAAACGAGCTCAGTGCGGTTGGATTTTGGCCAAAGGTCATATTTTCCGGGCTTGGAGACTTGGCTAATTATGTAGAATGGGGAGGAGAGGCATTTAGTCTGCCCGGAACCAATGCACCACCTATGGGCGGAGGGTCGTTTCCTAAAGGGGACACTGGGTTTGATGGATTCTTCTTGCAGGTTTCAGTCCTCAACGAGTATGGCAAGACAGTGAATGTTGACAACGCAGAGGAGTTTGCTGACAATAAAAACTTGTATAAAGTTAGGGATCTAGGATACAAAGGAGATCACTTCGGACGTATATTCCTATATGGGGGTCCTGGTGGGAAGGCCTAAGTTCGCTGCTTCAAAAGTCTATCTACTTGAAGTTATTTATTAATTTTACTTCCGACCCATTTTTTATCCTAGAATAAATGATCAAGATCATCCATGAAATAACTGAGGTGATAGAAAAGAGACTTTTAATGAAATAGAATTGTCGAAATCTGTTTTTTTTTTTTTTGTGTGGAAAGTTAATGTTCAACCTTGTGTTTGAATTGAATTAAAAGGTTGAACACATCAAATTTCAGAGAAATGGAAGAACCCCATAGATAGTACTTTTAATGGGTCTTTTTTAAAAAGACCCTGAGGTTTCTGACAAATATAGGGACCTCCCTACTTTTTCTGAAATTCTACTACCCTCCCTTTCTTTTGAAAATAATTGTCACTTACCTCCCCTGCAGCTACTTTAAGGCTAACGATGCTAACTCTTTGCCTAAAATGACCGAAACGCCCTCACAAGACAATGTTTACTTCATTTTTTCAAAATAACGGTTTACCAAAAACTAAATTTTTTATCCAAGGCAATGTTTTTAAAAATATCACATTTCAAAAACAGTTTTGAAAATTAGTTTTTTTTTTTCACTAGAAAAACTTTTTCAACAAAAAAAATTGAACAAAATGTAGTTTTTTATGAAAAAAATTCTCTTCGATACTTCTTTTTGATCTATAAGCTATTTTTTAATAATGAAAAATGATTTAAATTTTAAGTGAAACTTTTTTAACTATATTTTTTATTAATAAATTTTTTTATGGTGGAGAATATATACTAAGGGTACTACCGTCTTTTTAGTGAAAAAATAATTTTGAAAAAAGTTTTTTAAACAGTTTTTGAAATGCGAAATTTTTGAAAACATTGTCTTGGATAAAAAAAAATTAGTTTTTGGTAAATCATTATTTTGATAAAATAAAGTAAAATTTGTTTTTTTAAATCTGAAAAATAAATTTAAAAAAACTATTTTCAAAACTATTTTTAAAACTAGTTTTTTTTCCTACAAAAAAAATTCAAAATGAAAAAACAAATTCTTTGATACATTTTGTTTAAAAACTATTTTTTTCAAAATGAAAAACAATTTAATTTTCTTGGAATTTTTTTTAGGGTGGAGAATATATGCTAAGGGCGTTTTGGTCATTTCACCAAAAATGTTAACACCATTAGCCTTAAAGTAATGGCAGAGGAGGTAAATGACAATTATTTCAAAAGTGAGGGAGGAAAATGAAATTTTAGAAAAAGTAGAGGAGGTCTCTGTATTTGTCAGAAACCTCAGGGGAGGTAAGTTAAATTGACCCTTTTAAAAAAGAACAAAGTGACAAATTTACAATGGAAGAGCGCCATAGACTTCCTTGATTGACAAGCATGAAGAATATAAGTCATTTATTCTACTAGACCCCATACCTCCAGCTTGCATTCCTGTTGAAAATTTAACGGGCCAATTAAAGGGAACGAGCGATAGGCTATGTAATAAGTGAGCTCAGTTTTTTAATCCCAATCATAAATCTGACGGTCCAAAACTATTTTGCCCCTTGAAGATTAAGGGTTCAGATTGATGCTCACTTAAAATGATGGTCAAGATTGCTTGATCGACTTTTAACAGTTCCCGCTACCACGTCCCCACTTCTCCTTTATTATAGGAATCTTTCTATGGTGCCCCAATGTGGTATTGGGGCACCGGTGCCCCACTAATTTTGGACCATTAGATCTGCCATAAACGAATCTCAGCCATAGGATCTCAAAAAACAAGTGGTTTTGACAAAAAACCGAGGTGGTTTTGCGGTTTTCCCGCCAAAAAACTCGGACTTTACTTACCATGAATACTGGAAATATATACCACCAAATAGGCTAAATATTACCACCATATAAGGTAATACTTACCACGCAAGAAGGGAATATTTACCACAAAATAAGGTGACTGGACAATCCGGTAGCAAGTCACCATTTTGAGCGGGAAAATCTAACTTTTTGGGGTGTTATAACACCACACCACTTTTTACTGTTTCCAGTCCAAATTTTGTCCTTTAGCTAAGATTTTTTTGTTGTGGGCAACATTAGAAAATGAGGTAAAAAATGCTTTAGTTAAATTTTTTAATTTGTGTAGAATATTTCTTAGAACAATTTTTTGAAATAAAAATATTAATTGTATAATAATAATAATAATAATAATAATAATAATAATAATAATAATAATAATCTCTAAAATACTTTAAAATAATTTTAAATAATTTACCTTTGAATAATTATTAAATATATGATGACCATGTGATAATTTGCAAAAATAATTTTTGTTTAAATACACGCTACAATAATTGTAATAAAAATGTTGAATGACGAAAGATAAATCAATAAGTAATAAATATTAAATAATTTAGTAGGACCTTCCACTGAATTAAGATAAAGTATTTAATACAATTAGATTTAAATGCAAAACAAGAGATTAAATTTATTTTTTCAATTGATTAGCATGATATTGTAACGATTAATAGTTGCAATTGACATTTGGTAGTGCTCGATTGACGATTAATCACAATTATCGGTTATAGTCAGAGTCATTCGACTAAGAGTTTAAGTGATTGATCAAACAATTTTAAAATTGATCAATATAATATAAGTTGCAAATCTAACAACTAATAATCAATGATAAATAGGGATGATTGAGCGAAGATTAATACAATTGGCTAATATGAATTGGTTAATATAAGTTGGTATTACCAGTGTTACTACTAAATGTAGTAGTTAACAGAGTATTGATTGAGAGTGATCAATGAATGATTGATACAATTGGTTAATGTAGTAGTTAATAAAATTTGACTAAAATGAATTGGTTAATTTAGGTTGATATTATCAACATTATTACTTAATGTACTACTTCACAGTAATGTTGGTTGACAGGGATCAATGAGTGATTGGTACAATTGACTAATGTAATAGTAACTACTAACTATTGATCCATAATCCCTCATTCAATATATTATTTAGTGTCACTTAACTATTAAAGATAAATATGTTTCAAGTGCAAGATAATGCAAATTAAGCACAACTAAGAGACATTAAATATATTGGTAGTTATGTTCTCAACTACCCTTATTATAGTGCATTTATGTTACATAAAGGTATACCTACCAGTCATTAATACCATAGTTACCATAGAATAAGGATATATATACCACGCTATCTGATCTTTCTTACCACCATAACAAGTCGTATGTTGTGTGAACATACTACGGTTTCTAGTAGTACTTACCTTTTGGAAAGGAAAGACTTACTACGTATTCAGACTTACCTACCACACATTGTGCCATTAATGGAATTAAATTTCTCCTACCTACCTTAAACTACACAAAATTATTCTCAATCAGATTTTAGCAAGTATTGTCAACTATTCCATACATCTTCCTTCTTGTCTCACAAGAAAGCATAGATCTTCATTCAAAAAGCTATGGAAATTTGAAGAACAACAAATTGAAGAGCTTCTCCAAGTAAGTTTCTCCACAATAAGAAAGTTTCAATCCTAGATCTTGATCTCAAATGGTACATTTGGCATTTTAATGTAGGCATTTTTTAAGTTTGACAAATATGAGATGCATTTTTTTCAAATGATACGTTAACCATTTGTTAAGTTTATACTTACCATATTTTATGGAAATATCTACCATTAGATAGGAATATAGTTACTGGTAATTTTGTTACCAAACTGTATGGTTTTTTTCAAATGATAAGTAGCCATTTGTTAAGGTCATACTTACCATATGTTATGGAAATATATACCATTAGATAGGAATATAGTTACTAGTAAATTTGTTACCAAACTGTATGAACTTTTTTATCCTATTCAATGTCATATTTACCACTACCTATGGTCGTTTTTTACCAGATTCCGAAAGATGGATGAAAATGACGTGATAGACATTGGCGACAACTCTAGCAATGATGATGCGTATGATTTTAGTCGGTTAGACGAATCAACAGAAGAAGATGATGATGATAGATACAATGTTAGTCGGTTGGATGAATTAACAGAAGAAGATGTGTATAAAATGAAATTTGATTTGCCTGAGGATGGAGAAAGATTTATAATGCATATGCCAAAGTGAAAGGCTTTAGTGTCCGAAAGGATAATATTCACACGGACAATGAGGGGAAAGTAACGTCAAGGAAGTGGGTTTGCTCAAAAGAAGGACATAGATAGGATAAACACATGAAGAGAGAAGATCGAAGTAGAGAGCCGACGACACTAACTAGAGTTGGATGTCCTGCTAAATTTCATCTCAAACTCGAAAGAAAGTCAAGCAAGTACGTGGTGGCTAACTTTGCAAGCTTCCATAACCATCCCTTGATAGGGCCTCGTGGTGTTCCCTTTCTCCGCTCCCACGGGAAGGTTAGAAGTCCTGATAAAGCTTCGGCCAATACTATGCATAAAGTTGGTATTGGAACAAGTCACATTATGGATTTTGCCGCACAACAATCAGGTGGATATGACAAAGTCGGATACACGCAAAAAGATTTGTACAATCATTTTACGGCTCAGCGACAAACAGAGGTTGTGGATGGTAATGCGGAAGGTGCCTTAGCCTACTTGTGTGCGAAAGTCATATCTGACCCATTGTTCTATTACAAATATGATGTGGATGAGGAAAATCGGTTAAATAATATGTTTTGGAGAGATTCAACATCTCTAACGGACTACATGTGCTTTGGAGATGTGCTACTATTTGATGCCACTTATCGGACGAATGCATATGGGAAGCCATTGGTGGTACTAGCTGGTGTCAATAGTCACTTTAAAACAACAATTTTTGGGTGTGCATTGTTGACTGCTGAGACTGTTGAGGCTTATACATGGGTCCCTCTGTACTAGAGTTTTCTTCACAGCAACTAGATTTATGATCTAAAAAATATAACACATAATTATGCCATTCATGTACATCTAACTATCATAAGGACTAAAAAATATACTCACTGAACTACTAATCCACACTCCCTGCCGCAATGTCAAAAACTCTGCGCGAGTGGCGTGCTCCATGCCAAGATTGCATAGTTGTTCTCTACATACCATAAGCCATAATGTTACAAATCTAAGAATACAATATCCAAAATAAGGTTTGGATGCTAATATGTACCTCACAGACAAGCTCTGGTCAAAGACATATCTTGTTATCAACTTCTCTAGTTTAGACATAGGTGGATATGATGTAAAGGTCTTCTATAAAAACAAAAAATAAATAAATAAAACCACCACATATTGTTGTCAATCCAAAAAGTATTAGATAATTAAGCTTATGATACTTGTTTTAAGTTTGTTACCTCCTTGGCATTTGCCTTCACATGTTGAGATTCCTTAAACCTACTCGTTCTCAATTTCTTTTCCGTCTTGTTCTTGTCAACAGATCGAGGAGGAGCCGTTGAAGACAAGGACTCACGAATATGGGCTGCCATCCTTCTCAATTTCTTTGTTGAAGCCTTTAGTGTAGGTTCCTTCGGGCCTTTGTCCTCATTTGTCTTCATAGGAGATGGCTTTGTATTGTCATTTTCTTTCTTAGTCTTCACGGGAGAGGTCACATCATCTGAAATTGTCTCTTTACTGCCTTTCATGTCCTCATTTGTCTCTTTACTGCCTTTCATGTCCTCATTTGTCTTCATATGAGATGGTTCTTTGACATTGCGATCCTTGTGCTTACTAGATTTCTTGTCCTTGCGCTTAGTATCTTTCTCACGCATAAGAACCACTACCTCTTCCACTACACTTGTCAATTCACGAACTCTATGAGTTAGTTCTCCTATTGGCTCATTTTGGCCAATCTCCTTTCCTTTATTTACGGCTCTCTCTATCTTACCAACTCCAACCTCCACAATGACCTTGAGCTATAACAGAAAAAGTTGTTAAACAAGGTTAAATCAAAACAAAACTTTTATACGCTCAAAAGATGAACATAATTGCATGATCATGACACATCATTATTACCTTTTGTTCAACTTCTTGATTTAGCCAACAAATCCTATTCCTAATCTCTTTATCTCCCCAAGCTAAAAGTCGAGGTGAAGGTCGGTCTTCACAACGGGAACTAAAATCTTTAGCCGGTGTGCAATGCTCTAAGTAGAATAACTGTAGGGAAAACAAAGAATGCTATAAGTAATTGATTAAACCATTCAATAACTACTATCACAAAATAAAAAAGTGAGGGATATACCATTAGGAACAATAGACAACCACGAATCGGATTCCGTCCTTTCTCCTTATACCTTTTTATGCCATCGGCTAAGAACTCCATAACGAATTGGCTCCAGTCAAGCTTACTTATAGTCGATGTATCCTTTAAAGCATGAAGAAAGCGTTTGTTGACTCCAAATTCTGATGTTGGACATAGAACTGTCCCCATCATGTACAAGACAAACACAACCTTAAAGTCATCGTCATCGTAATTGTTCTTCATTCCTTTCAAAGACTCTTTCAATTTGGTCAAACAAAAAGAACCTTGAACCCGTACTTTATACTTCACACACAATTCGTGAATTTCAGTCAATGGCCCTTTAAGAGTCACCCTCTCTCCCCCACAAGGCAATCCTAGTATATGGTTCACATCTAGGGGTGTAATCATGAGTTTTTTTACCAAAAACACTCAAACATAAAGAGATTGGATCAAAACGTTCTACCAACCACTCACAAAGCCTCCGATCTAACTTGGTGCATTGCAATCGCAATAGACCGCCGAATCCAATATCTTTAACACTTTGTACTTGTAGATGTTGAAGGCCTTGAATCACACCATACGCCGCCTTTAGTTGAGTTCTTGTAACAAAGGTGATCTAAGTACAAGATAAAAAAAACTCTAATCAAATCCAAAATTCAAGAGAAAATTGAAAACCAAATGCATAAACATAAATACTCAAAAACCAACTATTAGAACCTTCGGAGCCTTTGGAGGATCATCTTTTTTTTGCTCTTTATATTCTTTGAGACTTTGCTTAGCCAATTTCGCGTACTTTTGTTTAGCTTCCGGAGCCAACCTTTTCCACTTTTTACCAACTTCTCGCATTGTCTACATACAAATCCAATTAGACTTATTGTAAATCCATATATGTGTAAATACCCATATTGAAAATGTTGTATAGATACCATCTTATCCTCTTCATTGTTCTCCTTATGCATATTACATTGTTCTTGGCTGCGAAAAAATATTACAAATCAAATTGAGTATCATGTATCTAGGGCCTTTAAAAGATACACAAAGTCCCAAGAAGACATACTAGAAAAATATGTATGCATTAGAATGGTGTTTCTTTGCAGCAACTTCTTCAACCATTTTTCAACTCTTAAAGTGAACCTGTCAAAAAGAATTATGAGAAAATAGAGCATAGATTCATTGAAACATACATACTAAGAACTGGGGATGTATTTGCTAAAAACTGAATCTACTTACCATGACTATATGACATATTTACTTAAAACTGGAATTACTTACCACAGATACAGGATGTTTTTACTAAAAGCTGGACCTACTTATGACAGTCTCAAAGCACTATCATATAACCTTGTCTAACAACAGAGAAACCTCATACAGTATAATGTGGCTATAGGAATTCAGAGAAAAGGAAGACAGAGACTAAAAGAGACATGAGTTATATCTAAGAAGTAGCAGAATGCTGCCAAGGATGAAGCCAACTAAAGCACTCCAAGGAGAGTCTTTGCAAGGCAATAAGGCTATTAGAATCATAAAAACTGTGGTAAGTAAGTCTCATAAAAACTCCAGTAATGTTTGCTTTGGCCCCTGAAAACTTTGGTAAGTAAGTCTCATAAAAACGCCATCTTCTTCTTCTTCTTTTTTCTTGTGGTGAAGCGAGGCAAATCAACATTCTTATAATAAGAAGACCAAAAGAAAAACACTACTACCATAGTTCTAGTCAAGTCAATTAGGCAAAAATAATGACAATTTTTTTCATTATCCATCAAATAGAAGCCAATCCTAACCCAAACCCATTATTATGCCCCTGAAATTGCAAGTTGCAACGAGCAAATGTATTTCATGTTATGGATTTTAGGAACAGTTTCTGGAAATTCATGAAACTGCAATCGAAAAGAGAACGCCAAGTTTCAAGTTTTTTCTATAATTAAACCCACAAAAAATAAGTGAAAAAGACAATGAAGGATTCCTTCAAAGAGGTAAAACCCAGTTAAAGAAAATAGTAGGAATTAAGAGCAAACCTGATCCTTGTCCACCAAGACTACACGAACACCTTCGGAAGAAAAGAAAAGATTTTAGGGCTCCTGCAATTTCATCCAAGTTAGTATTAAAATACTAACTCTTGAAAGCCTATGGAAAAACAACAAAAGAAAAAAAAAAGATAACTATTGGGAAGTTTTTAGCACCGCCCTCCAAACGATTGTCCTATTTTTGGAGCTGTGTGATTCGGGAGGGAAGAATGGTCACCGATGTTCCTGAGATTTTAGGTTTTATGTGTGTGTGTGTGTGTGTGTGTGAGAGAGAGAGAGAGAGAGAGAGTACCTCGACTAGGGCTTGCAGCAGGTGAGAGAGGCTCTGATTTTCCATGGAGAAGATGAAAGATCTGTTGTGGAGTAGCTGGAGGATCTACCGTGGAGGAGAAGAGTTAGGGTAGTAGCAGATGTTGAGGCGTGAAGGAGATGGGTTTCAGGCGTGAAAGAAATGGCGTGAAGGAGATGGGTTTCAGTCGAAGTACACTGATGAGAGAGAGGGTAGAGAGAGGACCGCGAATTTTTTTTGGGGGTTTTCAAAAAATTTTGACTGGCTTACTCGGTATAGGAGAGAGAGAGAGGGGTTGGGCAATGAATGGCTGAGATGAGTCTAAGAGATCCAACGGTTTAAAAAAAATGGGGGCACCGGTGCCCCAATACCGCTTTGGGGCACCACAGCCGGACCCTTATTATAGGCATTTCTCTCTCCCATCGTCCTCTACTACCACTTTCTTCCTCCAAACCTTGTTCCACCGCTGCTCGTTGTACTCTCTCTGCGACAACCATTGGAACCCTATTTCGCCCATCACCGCCACTTCAATCGGTAATAATCCTGTCTACACACTCTTCTTCTTAGCCTCACGTACGCCTCTCTTCAGCACTTCCGGGTCATTCTACAGCGCCTGCTCACCTTTTCTTTATCTATATGAAATTTTTTCGCTTATCAAGTTTACAATTACACACTCTTCTTTTCACCTTTTTCCTTTTTTTCAATTTCTGCAAAAGTCGGTCAAAAATTTCGAAGTGCATTCTCATTTCTACTTGCATGATACGTGTTATGTCTGGTATGCACTTTTTTTTAAAGCCTTCCTTTTTTTTTTTTTTTTTTTATTGAAGTTGTTAAGAAATATTGTCCCACATTGCTTGAGAGTAGAATAGGTAATCACTTAATATATGCTGGGACCTTTCCACTTATTACCAATTGGTTTTGAGATGGATATAAAGTTTCCATAGAAGTCAAAATTGGGTGTTTTGTTTCATCTTCATTTGCTTTGGAAAATTGGGAGTCCACGAATTTGCCTTTTACATGCTCGATAAAATGCTTCAATCAGTATGATACTCCCTGGTTTTGTGGTGTGAATGTTGTATGATGGTCATACGGTTACGAAAGTGAGGAAAAATTTGAAGCATGTTCTTAATGGTCATACGGGATGCTCAGAATTTTTATTTGTTTTGATAATTGATTCTCTGTTTTTGGTTAATTACCTGTGGGACTAATTATTCGAGTTCAACCGAGCCGAGTTCCTCAATGTTCTAATGTTCCATTGTGATATATGAATATCTTTGAAATCTAAAATTTTATTGGAAAAGGATAATAACCGAATACGCTTACCATGAGTTCTCAGGCACATTTGTATTTGGTATTCCAAATTATGCACTGAATTATGCTTAAATTAAATTTTCCATTCATTTTGTGCTCGCTTCGTACTGACACTCGAATCGAACTTCAATACTCAAGTTCAAGCCGTGACTTTAGGCACGGGCATGCGCTAGTTGTTAGATACAGTAGCCCCTTTTTTCATGCAATTGGGAAACTTATAAGAATAATTAATTGTTTAAAAAAAAACCTCAATAGCTGGCCAAATCATCAACTTAATTTATACTTCGATCAACAATTCTTTCCAAGTTCATTGTCTTCTCCAAAAAAAGGGGAACAAAAAAAATTCTTTACAAGTGTACCCCAAAGATCCTCAAGGTAAGAAATGAGGATTATGACGCTCACGCAGAATGTAGCCCCGCTGGCAATTAGGGCACCTAAAGTTTGCTCTAGTTATCCAACGGCGGATGCAGTCTAGGTGATATGTGTGCCCACACATAGGAAGCACACTCACCCTATCTCCCTCGACAAATTGGTCGAGACAGATGCTACACTCTGTGCCGCGCGAGCGTGCCCTAACAGTAGGAGGGTAGGTATGTACAGGAAGCGAATTAAGGATCCTATGGCGGTTTAATCGCCAATAATCTATACATAAATAACACAAACCCAGTAGTGAAGGACAAACGATAATAAAAATTAGAAATTTCATGAACACTATTAGAGCCGTGTCATCATCATCATCAGGTCCGGCTAAAAATCGACGATCCGCTGCAGTACTCCAATATGGACTTGGTTCTGGTTGCCCTATTACGGGCTCCAGAAACTATAAGATCACCGCAATGACACCAAGCTGACGAACCTGAGTTAGGAAAATGTGCAAGATATGTATGAGTGATAACTTATTGCAATGCATGTTCTAATTAAAAAATTCTTCCATATTTTTTTGCCTTAGTTTTATGTTGTAGTGAACGCTAGAAAAATTTAACAAGGTATCTCAGCTTTATTATTTCTTCCTGCGATCGAGGGAAAAAAAACAAAAAATTGAATTTTGTTAAAAGTAATTACACAAGAACTTTAACTAAGGAACTCACACCCAATAATTAAAAATAATGATAATCTCCCAGTTTCCCTTTTTTTTCTTTCCAGTAAATCGAGGGGGACCAATCAAGGTGTACCGATGGTGCACAGATCCGTTTGCGGGGCCAATTTTCCAGTCCCGCACAAAAGATTCGAGTCGTTCATTAATTTTAAAATATTTTTTTGAGTGACTCCTATGAAAAATCAACTCAATTCAGATAAATGTAATTGGTTTATCCAATGTACCCATTTTTCATTTAGAATTCAGGATCCCACTTTCTAAATGAAAAGTGGGTATATTGGATCAACTATTTTTTCAGTTATCCGATTGACCTTAATTTTCACTGGGGTCAATCAAAAAATATTTTAAAATTAATGAATGGATCGGATCTTTTGTGCGGGGCCCGAAAGTGGGCCCCGCAAACCGATCGTGCACCGTCTATTCACCTTGATCGGTCCCCCTCGATTTACCGGAAAGAAAAACGGGAAACTAGGTGGCAATCCAAATGCTGTGTTTTGTGGAAGGCTTTAGTGGTTGTTTTTCATTTGCTAAAATCAACCAACATTTTAGCAAATGGTTTCTTATTTGCTTAAATCAGCGGTTGATTTTAGAAAATTGGATGCTAAAGGGTTTCACAAAAATAATCTGAGTCGTTCAATGATTTTACTAGTTTTTGACTTTTGAGTGATCCCGTAAAATATCAGCTCAATGGATAGTTGATCCAAATTTTCAATTTTCATTCAAAATTTAGGACCTTAACTTCTGAATGAAAAAGTTAAGGGATCGATGAAGTGCTTAAACAAATGCAATTAATTGAGTTGAATTTTTACAAAGCCACTCAAAATATTATTTTAAAATAATTAAACAGCTTAACTTGGATCATTAGTGTAATTCTCTCTTTCATTGGTGCTTGTTTTCTTTGTAATTACGATCAATTGTGAAATTTTAGAGTGCAAGATACTGAAGTGCAAAAATCATTGGCTTATGATTTTCACACTCTCTTTTTATCTATTTGCACTCCTTTTTTTTTTTGTCTTTATTTAGGTAAAATTATCAAATTGCTCTTATATGTAAATAGTGAAGGCAGGAGAAATGATAGTTTTGTAATTTCATGTGAATAACAATACAAAAAAGAAGTGCATGAGAACAAAAAGGTAGTGTGAAAATTAGTTGTACCTAATAAAGTATGCATATCTATTTTTTGTTAACGTATACTGTAGTAGAAGTTTTGGTCATATATCCAACACTAGACATGTAAAAGAATCTGAATTCACTATATTAGGCCATCCCAACTCTTTTAAGCAATTTTCCTAGTCCAAAAACGTATACAGTAGTATATTTTATTTACATACTAAAACACTATTTCAGATTGTAGTGATATTTCCAAAATCGCGTGTTCCTTCTAATATGCTGGTGTTTTCTCGCCTTCGCGCTATTCAATTTACTAAAATATATTTCGCTGAATACTCAAAAAATGTATAAGATATTATGGTTGCCCTAATTAAGATAAGTTCAATTTGCAAATTTTAAAATTAGGAAGATAGTTGTTGCACTGGCTATATATGTGATCAGATATTTGCTGGTCGTGAAATAAAGTAAAAGTTTCCAACAATATTACGAGTTGAGTTCTACTACAATGGGCGTAGGTAAAATTGTAAAGCGCAAAAACGTTTACGGTATTAAATTTCACGAACCTGTAAACCGCACTTAGCGTCCATGATGTTAAAAGCTGCCTTCTTCACCTGGTGGAACAAAGGAAAAACAAATCTCACCTTTGATATATATAATTAAATGAAAATGTGTTTGTTTAATGCATGCTGGCATTATTGATTTCAAACCCCACGAATATGAAGGGAATGAACAGTTTGATCAGGTGAGATCTAGAAAGTTGCTTTTCAAATTTGTTGCTTTTTACATACCAAGACCGGCCGTGGATTGATTTTAATCACGCTCTAGTTAACTAAATTACTCAACTCATCATTTGGTGCTCTTCTTAAGAAATACTCCAATTCAAATATGATTGCATTGAGGAAATGGCTCTTTACTAAGACTGTGGTGGAGCAGATCTTATGGGTGAATGGGATCAGCTGGTATGAGCTTCAGTAGATTTACGGGATTGGAAATTCAGTTGATAATGACTTCTTGTTGGCGTTCATTTTTATTATTTACTGTTTCACTCTATCTCTTTTTGGTTATTTATTGTTTCACTCTCTATCTCTTTTTGGTTATTTTACTTTTCCGGAAAATAAATTAATTCAAATATATATGATGGGGGAAGTGATGCAATTTCTCCATCGTCGGTTGGCCCTTTCGCGTCATTACTGTTGGAAATGTAGAGGCCTTTTGTGATGTTAGTATGTTACTGGTTAATAAGTCTATTATCGCTTGTCATCACTCCGGTAAAAGTAGCCAATTAATTAATTCTGTGTCTTTTTTTTTCTTTACGGTGTTGTTATCTGATTTTGGGCCTTCTATTTTGCTCCTGTATCCCCTATGGGCGTGTCATTAATAGTAATTGTTTGAAAAAAAGAGCATAAAAAACAATAATGTGTTGGTTGCACGGATCTGTTTCCTCCAGTAGGCTCTACTAAAAGCCATTTCCTCAATGCAATCATGTTCTTACTCGTAAAATTGTGTCCTCATCGATCGGTCTACCTTTGTTATATTACTAAGCATACCGATCAAAGTGAAGAACTTACAAGAATCTATTTTCATTTGGTCTAAACGAAGAATCTATTTTTTTTTTTTTATAATTCTAGTTTCATAAGATAGGATTTTATGTAGTCAGTACCTCCAATATATACTTAATAAACTTTGATTTATATATATCTTTCTTTCTTTTTTTCCATTTGGTTTTGAACCCGATTTTTAACTCGTAAAATACTTGTCCCCACTCTTAATCACAATCATCTTGCTATTAAAATTTGATACAAAACATTGGACATTATAATAACTAATAACCATAAAATCACGTTCCCGTAGTCTACAGTATCTAGGCATATGCAAATTCACGTTCTATAAGAGAAAAAAACACACACACACACACACATTATGTGCTCCATAGCATTTCAAAATTAATACACATATTTCATCAGAAAAACAGAGCATATACAGGTTTGGCTGATTTTGATGCATGGGTCTCATTTTTCTTCTTTTCTAAACTATAAAGACGATATAAACACATCATAATATACTTAAGGGAAGTGGGTAAAAATTATTCTACCTCTCCTCCGCAGATCAAAGCAAGGAAATGATATTTTTGGCAAAAACCGACACCGGAGAAGATGACCGGCAAGAGGGCTCCGAGGTAACTTTGAGGTGGTGCTTTAAATTTTCACAAGATGATCGAATAACTCTTCGACGGCCTGATTATGCCTGATCACAATTTCATCATGTTTCACTTTAAAGAATGAACTATAGACTACACAAGCCCGGTAATGGCATAAAACGTAAAACTAAGAACAGCAATAAACATTAGCTTCCGTCACAATCACCTCACCTGGAAATCTCTTTGTTTTGAAGGATTAACAGCTTTTTTATGCTTTCCACTACACTGAATGTGGATATAAACTGACAATGAGACAAGAAATGCAAAGCACGATTTTAAGCAGATAAAAGCAACAACTTTCTGCACAGACCACGAGAACTCATCGATAAAACGTAATCTGAAGTGAAGTTCAGAATTCAGATTTTAAGTGCCCTTATAAACATGAAAGACAAATCCATACCTTGGCTTCAGAATCAAGATATTCTTCCTCAAGTTGTTTTCTTGGGTTTACTGTATATCTCACCCTCTCCTATCCCTCAAAGAACAAAAAAACTCTCTTCTTTTTCTTTTTTTCTGTTAGTGTTATTATTGTATAACAAAAAGTAGAACCACTACAAATAAGGAAAAAGAAATGTTTTTGTTTTTCAGATCTTTTTTAGCAGATGGTGAAACGGAACCGGAAACTCTTTTTGATTTTTTGTGTTTGTTTTTTTTTTCTTTTATGTTTTAATTCATCCTAAATGGACCATTTTCCATAAAAACTGTACATTTTAAGTTTTATGAAAAATGCTCAGATCAAGCCCTTCCCGGTATTTTTTTTTGACGATTTCTTGCGAGAACTTTTAAAAACACGTTTTAAACACATTGGACGGTTTGGATCATTTTAAAAAAAAATCGAGAAAGTGCATCATCGACTAGAAAGTTCCTCTCTCTCTCTCTCTCTCTCTCTCTCTCTCTCTATATATATATATACATTGTCAATCATAAAAAAAATTTAAAGAAATTTAAAATTGGGTGTTCACTATCAGTGAAATTTTTATTTTTTTTTTGGGCTATCAGTGACTTATTAAAATGAGATTGCAGGCGGTTCAATTTTGTGCGCTTTTCACGTGTTTAGAAGGACAATAATGCTAAGTACCAAGAATTGGGTACCCAAAATTGAACCAAACACACACACAAGTGTGTGGGCTCCAGACATACTGGATGTGTAGTGTGTGTGGAGCCCACACAATTTTATGTGTGTTTGGGTCAATTCTGGGTACAAAATTTTGGGTATGTATCAACACCCTCAGAAGGAACTCTTGAGGTGGCATTCAAATTAGTTGGAAAAAACAATAAAAAAAATTGTAAAACGACTTAGTATTAAAAATAAAAAGAAAACAAAATACTTGTCCCCACTCTTAATCACAATCATCTTGCTATTAAAATTTGATACTACTAAACATTGGACATTATAATAACTAATAAGCATAAAATCACGTTTCCGTAGTCTACAGTATCTAGGCATATGCAAATTCATGTTCTATAAAAATAAAAAAAAAAGAAACACACATTATGTGCTCCATAGCATTTCAAAATTAATACACTAGGTATCACATATTTCATCAGAAGGTGGTCAAGCAGTTTCGGAAAAACAGAGCATATACGGGTTTGGCTGATTTTGATGCATGGGTCTCATTTTTCTTCTTTTCTTAACTATAAAGATGATATAAACACATCATAATATACTTAGGGAAAGTGGGTAAAAATTAATCTACCTCTCCTCCGAAGATCAAAGCAAAGAAATGATATTTTTGGCAAAAACCGACACCGGAGAAGATGACCGGCAAGAGGGCTCCGAGGTAACTTTGAGGTGGTGCTTTAAATTTTCACAAGATGATCGAATAACTCTTCGACGGCCTGATTATGCCTGATCACAATTTCATCATGTTTCACTTTAAAGAATGAACTATAGACTACACAAGCCCGGTAATGGCATAAAACGTAAAACTAAGAACAGCAATAATCATTAGCTTCCGTCATAATCACCTCACCTGGAAATCTATTTGTTTTGAAGGATTAACAGCTTTTTGATGCTTTCCACTACACTGAATGTGGATATAAACTGACAATGAGACAAGAAATGCAAAGCACGATTTTAAGCAGATAATAGAAGCAACAACTTTCTGCACAGACCACGAGAACTCATCGATAAAACGTAATCTGAAGTGAAGTTCAGAATTCAGATTTTAAGTGCCCTTATAAACATGAAAGACAAATCCATACCTTGGCTTCAGAATCAAGATATTCTTCCTCAAGTTGTTTTCTTGGGTTTGCTGTATATCTCACCCTCTCCTATCCCTCAAAGAACAAAAAACCTCTCTTCTTTTTCTTTTTTTTTTTGAACTGGTCTTTTTCTTTTTTTCTGTTAGTGTTATTATTGTATAACAAAAAGTAGAACCACTACAAATAAGGAAAAAGAAATGTTTTTGTTTTTCAGATCTTTTTTAGCAGATGGTGAAACGGAACCGGAAACTCTTTTTGATTTTTTGTGTTTGTTTTTTTTTTTTTATGTTTTAATTCATCCTAAATTTTGGACCATTTTCCATAAAAACTGTACATTTTAAGTTTTATGAAAAATGCTCGGATCAAGCCCTTCCCGGTATTTTTTTTTACGATTTCTCGTGATAACTTTTAAAAACACGTTTTAAACACATTGGACGGTTGGGATCATTTAAAAAAAAAATCGAGAAAGTGCATCCTCGACTAGAAAGTACGTGTATATATATATATATATATACAAAAAACTTCCAATCCAAACTCCCGGATTTTATATATATATATACCTCCACCTTCCCAATATTTTTTGAAAAGGGTCCCTTAGATTTTTTAAACGTGTTTTTTTAAGGTCCAACGCAAAGATTTGGCAAAAAAATACCGGAAGGGCTTGATCGGGCAGCTCAATTTTCATAAAATGCTTTTAGCGTTTTTGTGAAAAACTGCCCCGATCAAGCCCTTCCGGGTATTTTTTTTTGCCAAATCTTCGCTTTGGACCTTAAAAACACGTTTTAAACACATCTAACGGTTCGGATTTTCAAAAAAATATTGGGAAGGTGGAGGTCCGGACGTTAGGTCCGTAAAAAGGGGTTTGGATGTGAAGGGGTTCCTATATATATATATATATATATTGTCAAGCATAAAAAAAAATTTAAAAAAAAT
This sequence comes from Vaccinium myrtillus, assembly GCA_016920895.1. Lineage (NCBI taxonomy): Eukaryota > Viridiplantae > Streptophyta > Magnoliopsida > Ericales > Ericaceae > Vaccinium > Vaccinium myrtillus. The sequence continues at coordinate 4,033,985 of CM029279.1, forward strand.
TAAAATTGGGTGTTCACTATCAGTGAATTTTTTCTTTTTTTTGGGCTATCAGTGACATTAAAATGAGATTGCAGGCGGTTCAATTTTGTGCGCTTTTCACGTGTTTAGAAGGACAATAATGCTAAGTACCAAGAATTGGGTACCAAAAATTGACCCAAACACACATACTGGATGTGTAGTGTGTGTGGAGCCCACACAATTTTGTGTGTGTTTGGGTCAATTCTGGGTACAAAATTTTGGGTATGTATCAACACCCTTAGAAGGAACTCTTGAGGTGGCATTCAAATTAGTTGGAAAAAACAATAGCGTTAAGAGTACCTTCTTACTACAACGTGCGTGTTAAGCGGTCACCCTCACAAGCTAACGGTATTACAGAAATAGAATTTTGTGGCGTAAAAATTGGAATCAGAATTTATCCCTTTAAACAAGTTTGGTAGCATGAAGATATGACGTAATTTCCACTTTTTTGGTTCTTTTCGCAAATCAATGATCTCTATTAACCCCTCTCACTCTGTGTTTGTTTTTTATTATCAGTGAAAATATATTTTATTAAGGCAAGAAAAAGCTAACAGAGAAATTTGATTGATAAATTGGAGAATTGTAGGAGTCCTTCATGGGAATCCCATCAGATATGCCTAATTGGAACCGGCTTACACACACACACACATATATAGGTTCCACTTCTCCTCCGGACTTCCGGACCTCTTTGTTGACGATCCGATCCGTCCAATGTGTTCAGAAGGTGTCTTCAAAGATTCACGCGATAAATTTTCAAAAAAAAATACCAGGAAGGGCTTGATCCACATTTTAAAGAAAATTTAAAAGAAATTTTAAATTGGGTGTTCGACAATCAGTGAATTTTTTTTTTGTCGGCTATCAGTAACTTATTAAAATATTGTACACGCATTTCTCACTACACACTGGCACGTGTTTAGAAGGAACTCATGAGAAAACACACCAACGTATCTACCAAAACTAGTAAATGAAAACTCGGCCGGGTTAGGGTAGGTTTAGACTTATTAGCATCATTAATCTGCTTAACCACTCCATGGTCTGTTTTCATGTAATAGTAAATGCTTTTTCCCTGCTTTTTTGGTTTTTTTTTCCGCCAAATGTTCGATAAAAAATGCCTCAGCAAAACAAAATTTGAACTGAATATCAAATAATGTTTATTTTGGGTTGATGAAATTTGAACTGAATTCAACGAACTTTATCAGTTGTTTAAAGAAATGCTTGTTTGAGTTACCATGCAAAAGTTTAATTTGTGGGTTTTGTTACTGTCGTTTTTCTCAAGTTAGTAACCAAGCATCAGAAAGTGAAGATACTCTTAACACATTGGGAAATGAGTCAAATGACTCTTGTGAATTGTAATGGCCATTGGATAACTCCAGGGGTCAAGCTGGCCTGTGGAGCAACTTGAGAGAAACTTTCTTTTCCTACTAGAGTACTGTATAATTAGATCGATGTTCAAATCTCTGGAGCCTGAGTATCCCATACTTGGACTCCAATTTCCAGCAGATTCTGCATTTCAAGTGGCATTTTGTCAGGTATACTTCCCTCCATTCTATCGCTTCTATTGTTTCAATCTTCTGTTCTACGTTATTTTTAGATTGTATGCGTTCATCGTAATCAATTACTCCATGCCATGTTCCTAACCCAGGTTCACATTGGTGCGAACATCATGGCGATCCTATGCTTCCTACAGCCTGCAACAGGGCCAGTTTCTCCAGCTTCGCATGCCGTGAGTGTCAAGCATTTTCATCGATTGATCCTGCATGTCCATCGGCATGGTCTGCTAGTTTGGAGTTTAATCGGTGTTATAGTGGTGGTGGTTGTTGCTGTTTTTTTGTATTTTATTATTAAAAGGAGAGTTAAGATAACTGGGTATAATTATTTGAAAAAAAATGATGGTGCTTAGTTAAAGCAGGGGTTGGTGCTAAGTAAGTAATTGTATTTTGTCGCATAAGTAAGAATTGTTGGTTGCCCGTGAAAGAGGTAACATCACCCTGCGTTTCCTGAGTGTAAATGCGTTTGTATGCTTTTGACTTGAGTTGTGTTAGAGGAAGAGTTACTGGATGGAATAATATTGTGTTGGATTATATATATTTGTTTTATTGGGAATTCAAAAGTATCTTATATATGTTCCTTGATTACAGCATACATTTTATTTTCTATAATATTTGAAGACAATTCATCTCTCAACACAGAAGCAACAACAGAAGCATGTGCAAATGTTTGCTTAACTGATGATATTGTCCTGAATACTCTCTTCTTCAAACAACATTTGTGTCTATCTCTCTTGTAATAATGCTTGCCTATCTTTCTGGTCAATTAGGAAAAGTTATGATTAAAAATCTCCCACCCAACGATTTAATTTGAACATCTTTAAAACCCTTTTCTCTGAAAATTTCTTCCATTTTTTGGGTTGAAGTTAATCTACACATTTTCCCAGCTGCACTTCTCAATAGCCACCCATTCCCTTCTGGTTGAATCACTAAACTGTGAATCTGGTTTAGTGGTGCTATCTTCCCTATTTTGCCATTTCTTTCCTCTCTTGTTTACTTGTTTCTGTGACCCATCTCCTTCCCTCTTGTTTCGTTCTGAGGATACTGGATTGTGCTTGCTTTGTGGTTTTGCATCTGCCCTTTATTTGTTAAAGACCTTTCTCGCTCCTTCTGGGCCAACTCCGGTACATGCAGGTTCCATCTGATAGCCCCATTACATCTGTGTGCACCATTCACTCCGTCTCCTCCTCTATCATCAATTTGGGGTTTTCGACTCCTGGATTGAAAACGAGTGATTTGAGGGTTTTTATCATAGCAAGGCTGAGGACAGCTATTGATATCTTGCTTTCTCAAAAATTTTGCGAACTTTACCGCCAATTTATGATCCCAACACCAGGTTCCATTGATCTTTTTGATGATGACTAGGGCAGCTTCGCTGGTATTGTAAAATCAAACGAAGCCAAAACTGTGTCATGTCACTTTGCTCCTTTTGTTTGGATTGAATATATCACTTTTTTTCCCAAATCTTGAGAACAGGTTGCATATCCAGATTTTCCGGATTCTGAATGGTAAATTATTCACAAATAAGGTTGATCTTCTTCCATCTTGTGATTCCTCATTCTCTCTTCTCACTCCTCTCATTGTCACTCTTCTTTTTTTGCACTCCGGATCCGCTGTCCCCTTTTGGTGTCCTACCCCCTATTGCTGCCATGTGTCACACGCTAAAAACCCTTTAGCCTTTCTTTTTTAAAAAAAAAAATGGGAAAAACCCTTTAGTCGGTTAGTAAGCTTCCTCCGTTAGAAAACCTCTCAGTGTTAAAAATCAAAGGGCATTTTCACCTCCTTTACTGGAAAAAAAAAATGCCCTTTCACTCTAAAGTCCAAACAAGAGTTTTTTTTAGAGTAAATCAAAGATGATTTAATTTCCTGTAGATGTATTCTAATTTTTTTTACTTCAAACAAGTGATCTAGGCAAATCAAGAGTTCTAAACACGTGTTCTGGGTTAAAACCAATTTCATTTTCACTCCACGCACCATTTTGCTTTGTTGATAACAAAAAAAAAAAGAGGAGAAAAACTTGCTCCAAGGCATTACCGGCCAACAAAAATTATGCCAAAATTCTAATTTTTTTTTATCCAAAAAAAAGTTCGTTGTAAAAAACTTAAGTCGTGAGATGGAGGGAATTCTATAAATAATCTGAAAGAGCCTGAACCGAATTGAAATAGCCATGAGTGTACGTGCTTGCTTTATTCACTACATCTTCAAATGTTCCGAAAGGAATAGATTGTCCGTAGGACCGATGTGGAAAACCACAAAAACAAAAAACAGACTTCTCTGATTTTAAAATCCTGATCGATAAAATGGACTTCAAAGCGCTATATAAATATATAGGATCCACTTCTCATCCGGTCTTTCCGTTTCCGGTCCTCATGATCCAAATATTTTTTTGACGATCCGATCCGGTCCTCATGATCCAAATATATATATATACATGTTTATACCTCTATATATAAACTTGGAGAGCTTTGAAATGAAGGGCATTATCAGGAAGAAACCCAATAGCTCCAATCTGATCATCAAAGAAAAGTCGTGGGCCTTTTCTTTTCACCAGAAAATGAGGTGAAAAGGAGACTAAGTGAAAAAGAGACTAAAGGGTTAGAAGTTCTAACGGAGAATAGTTTTAACAGCATTTAACGGAGAAAAGATTTAACAGCAGACTAAAGGGTTTTTAGTGTGTGACACATGGCAACAATAGGAAGGTAGGACACCAAAGGGGGACACCATTTGGGGACAGCGGATCCGGAGTGCTTTTTTTGGCCACCAACTCATTAAGAGTTTGATACTTGTACGTAGTAATGAGAGAGGAATTGAACTTGAGAGATATATCTGCTTAAAAAGCAACAATAACACAAACTAAGAGGTGCATCTAAATCTCCAAAATAATATTCAATTTTTTACAACACAAACCTCCACTATAAGAAACTCCCTAGAACCATAGATATAGTTGTTTTTGTTTTGTGTCTTTTTTTATTTAAGAGTGTTACAACTTTTGTGTTGAGAAAATGACCACACGAAAATCATACCTCTAAAACCTATGGAAAGGCGGCGGCGGCGTTAGCACGGTAATGTATGATTTCATTACATGCAGTCTGTAACAATACAGTTCATAAATATGGAAAAGTATGAACAGTTTATTTGATGCAATTTTATTTCTACTGTTGTTTGGTGGTCACAATATGACCTTTCTTGCCATGTAAAAGATAGTGTGCACGATGCACACACGATCAAACAAAAAGCCAAAAGAATGTCCTATTTATTTGGTCAAAGTTCAACGTGCTTGCGTGTACCCGGCTTCTAACTAGTTGAGAGAATTGTCAACATATGCTCACATAAAAACTACTGAAATCCCAGCTCTTCGAAATCTACTGAAGAAGACTCTTTCTCTCTCTCTATATGGACCCACTCGATCCAAGTGCTTCCACTAATCTCACTGATTCCACAACCAAATCTACGAAAGAAACTGATCACCTTGAACGCAGTGCAAAGAAAATCCAGAGTGATAACATTGAGCTAATCTTCGTAGAATCTATTCCCAGTGAATGTGAAACCAGTGAAGCCATCAACTGTAACGCTCCGATTTTCGGAAACGTTAATTAAAACAAGAGATCTAAAAAGATTCATTTAATAATAGGGTTTTCTTAATAAGCAGCGGAATAACATAAATAGAAAAATACTTTAGTCTGATTCAATAAGAAACAGTATTTGTCGGAAAGTTAAATTACATTTGTCCAACACAAAAGTAAGGCGATTACAGAGCCTTCTACAGTTCTAGGTTGAGGTCCCACTCCCCATAAGTTCCCTGATTGGCAGCAGGGTCTTGATACTTGTTGCAATGTCCTCCTCTTCCCTCTTCGGTACCTGGCATGAAAAGTCAGGGCACACATCACCATGAGTTTTGACACTCAGTAGCTAACTCCTACCCACTAACCCTTACATTACAATTCATCAACAGTTCATATCAAAGAGTGCATAAATAAGTAACAAGCATCTGATTTCCTTATCTTCTTTTTAACTTAAGTGTTCTTATAGATTCTAAACCTTAGGAACGTCTCTCCAATTCAAAATTGATATAAACAATTCCTAGTGGACTTTTCGGCTAGCGAGGCTTTGGTTCCGCTGATCCGATAATTGGGACATTTCGGTTGACTAGGCTTTGGCTCCGCTGACCACGACTTAATTCCTGGTGGACTTTTCGGCAGGAGGCTTTGGTTCCGCTGACCCGATAATTGGGACCTTTCGGCTGACCAGGCTTTGGCTCCACTGACCACACTCAATTCCTGGTGGACTTTTCGGTTGGCGAGGCTCTGGTTCCGCTGACCTGATAATTGGGACCTTTCAGTTGACCCGGGCTTTGGCTCCGCTGACCACACATTCTCCTTACTTTCGGGTTTCTTTTAACTTAGAAACATCTATGTGATCTACTACGTAAGTACACAAAATTTATATCACCTTAAGTTTACAGTAGTTAATAGAGAATAAAATGAGACCTTAATCAATAACATTCAAATAATTCACGTATCAAAAAATTTATCCTTTACCAAGCCTAATGAAATTTAACTCCAAGTTTATCAATTAAACCAATAGAGTACATCAAAACAAACATCAATATTATTAACTTTAATTATGAAAACAAAACAAATCATATTGGATATGAGTAATCAGCCAAACAACATAACCATACACATCATCACTTGTTAAACAAATCAAATTTAACCATCATCAGGCCTTACGGTCAGACTTGGCTTGGTGGGTTTCTCGACCGATATTCATATTTTGGTTTCGTTTCGTTCGGGCTCATTGCAAGCCCCAATATCAAGTCTAAGGCTACTAAATATACTTAGGGTTAATGGATAAGAGGTTTCTACCTTTGATCCGACAAAAAGCTCGGTGGTGGAATCCGGTAGAGTTTTTTTTTGTTGAAGAAGAAAAATTCAATTTCAAACAGAAACTTTGAGCTGTGCTACCGGGTTCAAACCTCAACCGTTTCATGTGATTCTTGTGTCTAAAATGAAGCTCTTGAAGTGCTCTACGATCTTGTGAAGGAACCTAAACCCGAAATTGTCTTTACAAGGAGAAAGATGGCGATTTATGAAAGGTCAGTGAGCTGTCTGGAAATTTACCCGAGATTTTTACTGAACTTTGGATGGCTATATCTCACTCAAACCTCAATCGATTTGGGTGATTCTTGTGTCTAAATACAAGAGCTTCAAACCCTCTACAACGTTGGTGAAGAAATGTAAACTTAAAAACGATTGGAACAAGGAGAAAAATGAAGATTTACAGAGGGGAAGAGAGCTGTCTAGAAATAGAAACAACGTATTCCAACAGAATTTCGGGCAAGGATATTGGGGCCATTTCTAAACCGTTTTGGGTGATTCCTATATCGAAATCGAATTACTCAACGTTCTCTACAACTTTCATTAAAAGCCGAATACTAAAAACGATTGTAACTCTGAGAAAATTGGCTGTTAAAAGGGGTACGTGATATGGACGAAAATGGAAATGGTGGTGATCTCTCTCTTCTCTTTTTCTCTTCTTCTCCTTCTTTTCCAAGGCTCTCTCTCCTGGTCTCTCTCTCTTTCTCACACAGAATTCATGGGGAAGGAGAATGGGTGGTGGTATTATAGAGAAGAATGGGATGGAGTGAAGTGTAATGGTGGTGTAAACCACATGGGGGTGTAAGGGATTGATGGGAGAGTGATGGGAGTGGGTAATGGCAGAAAGAGGAGGGGGGAGAGGTCTGATTTTCAAACTTTGGGGTGGTGTGTGGTGTTGGTTTTGGTGGGTGAATGATGCAGATTGGAAATTTATATTACTTACAAATATAGTGTTTTAAGTTTTCCTTATTTTTATTTTATTAATTTTGTTAGGAAGTCTCCAATTTTAGAAATAAGTGTTCTAGAGTATTTGATTCCTAGTTGGATTAGGGTTTGTTATTTGATTCCTAGTTGGATTAGGGTTACTTTAGCCCTATAAGTATCATTGTAAGCCTAATGGCATAATTCGGTTATTGATGAATTAAAGAAAAACGAGTTTATACTCATATCTTGGTCGTTAAGGAGGGAGTACCTCCGGGTCGATCTCATTGTTCGTGTTCCTCTTGCACGATCAGTTTCGTTTCCACAGGCTGCGCTGCATCAGTTGGTATCAAAGCTGCAAGTTCCAATCCTGAGATGGCTGCCAAAGGATGTGCTGGAGGTCGGGGTGGACGAGGCAACCGTACGACTGATCTTGACGAAGTCTATGAGCGGGATGAAGTCGCTCAAGAAGCTTGGATTGATGACGGAATTCAGCGGATAGGGTTGACACTCGAGGCAGTCATGCAACGCCTTGAGGCCTTAGAAGTTGGGAATCCGACTCGCCGTCGCCCTGTTAGACCTAACCCTCTGATCGAGGATGGTTTTTCAGACGATGAAGATATCAAACCTTTTGGTGGCGGAAACTACCAAGGGGTGCGGTATAGAGACGTTGCGGCTAGAACCCGTGGCTCTCATTATTGTGAGTCTAGTATGAAGATTGAGATTCCAAAAAAAATTGGGCTTCCACAATTCCATGGAGGAAGAAAAGATGTCATAGAAGAAATTTTGGTTGAGGGAGATGTGGGAGATTTTATCGATGATATATTAGAGGAAGAATCTGATAAAATATTTTTGGACACAAATCCATCGTTGTTGCAGTCTGAAATTGATTGGGATTCACCTCCAAAATTTGATGAGTACTCAGATGAGGAGGAAACTGTCATTCATAAAGTGGAAGAGAATGTGAAAGATGAATTTGTGGAAATTGAGAAGAAGTTTGTTACTATCCTTGACAAAGTTGTTGGTTTGGATTCAATCGATGGTGTCTTGAACGTGGGAAAAAAGGAGATCAACGTATGCCCATCGTTAGGATTCGAAGTATCACAATTTATCGATCCTTTTTTGGAATTTATTGAAGACTTTGCAAGCAGCAAATCATGTGTTTCATACCTAACAATGGAAATTGTTCCTCTAATTTTTGAAGATTTCTTTTTGGAATTTGGCTTCGGAAAAATCAATTTGAAGTTCAAGATGGAAGCGGACAAGGTTCGGCGAATTCAACTGTATACACTCGAGGATGAGTTTCTTCAAGCAGAGGAGAATGATGCAGATTGGAAATTTATATTACTTACAAATATAGTGTTTTAAGTTTTCCTTATTTTTATTTTATTAATTTTGTTAGGAAGTCTCCAATTTTAGAAATAAGTGTTCTAGAGTATTTCATTCCTAGTTGGATTAGGGTTTGTTATTTGATTCCTAGTTGGATTAGGGTTACTTTAGCCCTATAAGTATCATTGTAAGCCTAATGGCAGAATTCGGTTATTGATGAATTAAAGAAAAACGAGTTTATACTCATATCTTGGTCGTTAAGGAGGGAGTACCTCCGGGTTGATCTTATTGTTCGTGTTCCTCTTGCACGATCAGTTTCGTTTCCACAGGCTGCGCTGCATCAGTGAAGGAGTGGAGAGTGGGGATGAGAGAGAGGGAGTTGGTAAAGTGCATAAATATGCATATATGTATTGTGTATGTGTTTATATTCTTATATATACATATATATATGTCATGTGTGTATAAATCTAAATGTATATGTATATGTATATGTATATGTATATGTAGTACGATTTTGTTAGGGTAAAAAGGGTAGGAACATAGATAATTAGGGTCTCAAACTTAGTTTAAATAAATCATCAAAACTTAACTAGGATAATCATATTGAAGAAGCAAAATAAGTCGTAATAATTATTGTAAAATATAACTTACTTTGAAAATAATAATAATAAAATAAAATGGGCCGAAAATTCGGGCCATTACATCAACGGTCACGTAGACGATGACAAGCCAGAGAAAATTGGATTTGGGGAATGGATGGTGGTGTTTCTAAAAAGCAGGTATCGGCCCATATCCAATGGGCCTAATTCTTCTGGAGCCCATAATCAAGCCTGACAATGTCAAACTTATGTCCCAAACCAATGATTTCTCCAATCGCGTGGCAGTAACTAACGAAGATCGGTATCGGCAACTTTGATTGTGTGGGTCGGCAGCGGCAACTTTGATTTGTGTGGGTCGGCAGCGGCAACTTTGATTGTGTGGGTGCGTGAGAGAGAGAGAGGGAGAGAGAGGGAGAGAGCAAAAAACAACCGTGGTTGGCAAAGGCAGTCAGGGTGGCTTTGCTTCGAAACCAGTTAAAAGAGAGACGAGTGAGGCAGAGAGCTGGGTGTGATTTGTGTGAACTGTGAAGTGGGTTTTGGGCGTGGAGGGAGGGAAAAAAATTAGGGCGGAAATTTTGGGCGGGACACGAAAAAAAATTAGAGGGAATTTTGGGGGGTTGGCTTGGTCTAAAATTAGGTTCAATTAAAGTCATTTGTATCTCATTGTACCGAACAAATGGTTGTGGGGGGCTACTCGTCCTATACAAATGATCTGAGTCATTCAGTCTTAAAATAGTCGATTGATTGAGATCTTAGAAAATCAGTTCAATTGAATACTTATAACTAACTAATTCAATCTTTTAGTTTTTTTATTCAGAATTTAGAATCTTGGATAGTGCTGGGGGTACAGAAAAATTGGTACAGAAAATGTACAAATCGCGTTTGGGGACCCACAACGGTGGGACTTTGGTTCAAGCACTTCTAACCGTCCGATTGAGCTGATTTTTGGTGGGCCCACTCGAAAAAATGTTTTAAGAAAAATGAATGGTTCGGATCACTCGTGTGGGACCCAAAAGTGGGTCCCCGAACGCAATTTGTACATTTTCTGTACCAATTTTTCTGTACGCCCAGGTTTATCCATCTCTTTGGTGACCAAAAAAATAGTAACTAGAAATGTAATTAGAAAATCCCTCCAGGACGCAAATTATACAAGGGTGATATTTTTCGGCTGATTATGACGATTCTACTAATGATTCTCACGCCCTGAGTCTCCCGATGAAGGGGTTTTCAAAATCAAATTGGCTCCAAATTTGGTGAGGGTTATTAAAACACCGAGAAAAACAAAATAGTCGGTGTCGATCGTCGAAATTGTGTTGAGATCATTTGGCTAATGTACATTAGACTATAACAGTATGTTCAAGTTCATAACTAAGTATGTTCAATGTATAACATTGAATGGTGTATACTAGTTCGTTTTCTTGAATGTTTGATCTAAACCGATACGACTTAACATCTTATCAATTCTATCATTCTCCCCGAAATTGATGATCATCCGATGTCGGTAACCAAACGATCGGAGCATATTCAGTGCTTCCAGTGGCATTTGGACACTATAATGCACCAATTCAAGGCCATTTAATATATTTCTTGAAAATCTGAACTGGTAGATGTGTTTAAAACGTGTTTTTAAAGTCCTAAAAAATGATTTGGGAAAAAAAAACTACCCAGAAGGGCTTGATCGGAGCAATTTTTCATATAGCGATATTATGCGAAAATGCTCCGATCAAGCCCTTCCGGGTAGTGTTTTTTGCCAAATCCTCTTATAGGACCTTAAAAACACGTTTTAAACACATCTAACGGTTCAGATCGTCGAAATTTTCTCCAAAAATTGGAGTTTGAGGTCTGAATTTTTAGTTAAATAAACTTAGTATTTTCGTAAATTAACTTCTATAATATAATTTCTATAATTTAATTAATTTATATTATTTATTAATTTCTATAGTTTCTTTAATTTAAGTTTAGCTTATTTATTTATTTTTTATTTTTTCACAAAAACAAATTAAAATTTTTTTTTCAAAATCTTTATTAGATAAACTCATAAAAGGCAATGTATATGAGTATAATATCAGTATATGTAAAAAAAAAATTGTAACTTATTTTTCCCTTTTGTGCTTATCAAAAAATATAAAGAAATAAATTTTTTTTTTGTTGTTGTTGCCTCATGCCGTGCTAGTGCCGTGTTGTGCCACGCCAACTTCTGTGCCGTGTTGTGCCCGTGTTGGAGAGTCTTTCTTTATAGGACGCTGAAAACACGTTTTAAACACATCCAACGGTTCCGATCGTCGAAATTTGGTCCGGAAAGTGGAGGCCCATTATTGTGTTTCTGTGAGAGTGAGACAATGAAACTATGAAAGGAATCAAATTTAATTTGTATAATTTATAATTTTCTATAACCAAATTTAATAAAAATAATTCTATAATTTATATAATTTATATAATTTAACATCTAATAATTTCTATAATATAATTTAATAAAATAATCTAATTCCTATAATTTGAATTTCTATCATTTTTTTATAAAAATAATTTGTATTTTTTTCTTTTTTTTGTCCATCTCTCTCTCTCTCTCTCATTCAAAAGATTATTATTATTTTTTAAATTTTAAAGTCTGGAGAGTGGTGGAACATAACATGGCCTTGCCCTGGAACACTGGGTGACCTTATGCTGTGGTGGTTCTCGAGCAACTTCAAAAATTTGGAAAAATTCTGTTGGGAGGCGTGCTTCTATGCTGTTTTATGGTCAATTTGGCTGGCTCGGAATGAGATTACTTTCAACAATTCTTCAATGGAGGCAGAGGAGGTACTAGAGTTGGTAAAAACTAGAATGGCTTTTTGGATCAAAGGGAAATATGACATCAAGGACTACTCTATTGAGGATTTCGTGAGGTGCCTTGAAGGCATTAGAAGAATCAAAGTTTAATTGGGCTTTCTACTGCTGCTAGTGGTGTGATTGGTGGAAAGTGTTGCTCTGCCCTGTTTGCTGTAGGGGCAGATCGCTTTCTTTTTCTTTTTCTGTTGTTTCCTTTTCCCTTGCTGTACTTCTAGTTTCTCGCTAGTTGTGTTGCTTTGCCTTATCCTTGCTTTGTGCTTGGTCTGGCTCATATCGATGTACCCTTGGTCGAGTTTTGAATAAAATTTTATTGCTGATCAAAAAAAAGGTTTGTATAAATTACTTTCATCCGTGTGCTTTGATTTTCTAAAAAGTTCAATAATCATCCTCCCATGACTGGATGAATGTATACATAGGAATATAAGTAACACTAGGTGCAATGTTTTACCTTTTTGAATGAGTATGGATGGTCTAGATTATGCAATTTCAATCATTTATTACTATATTTGTCTAATTGTAGAGGTAGAATGGAAATATCGATGAAAATGTTTTGGGAAATTTTTTTATTAAATGTATTGGAAGGAATAGAAAATCACCTTTTGTATTTGACAAAAACATTAAATATTTGTCTACCCAATAAAAAAAAAATCATTCGTTCGGCTTGGATGGAGGCTTTTTAGGAAGGGTATAAAGGTTTTATTGGACGGAGATTCTAGCTGTTTTGGGCGATCTGGGTTCAGGAAACCGGGAGCAGGAGAAAGGAGATGAGAAAGAAAGAGGGGTGAGATAGAATGTGAGATGAGAAAAAATTAGGGGTGAGAAGAATGTGATTTAAGATAAAAAAAGATTAATTAAATTTATTTCTCTATTTTAAATAAAATTTGAAATATTTAATTGAGGGTCAAAATCAATCAATATAATTTCAGGTTTCAATTTGTTTTAGGGCCAAAATATTGGGGCCTTTTGTAGTATTTGCTCTATTTTCATAAAGTCTTTTTTAAAAGGCCTTACCGGCCCAACCCATTAAATCCATTCTGGACTTTATTCAAAATAGTAGAATTTTTGTGGGGTAAAAAAAATATAGAATAGCAGCCAAGCCCATTTGATCGGTTAAAGTTGAAAAAAAGCTAAGAATTTACCTGCATACCGCTTTGTTGTAATCATCATTGAATTTGGCAGGTACAAGGCAAGTGGTGGCTAGCTCATGTGATGGAGCTCTTGGATGCTCCAAAAATTTCTTTCTATCAAAAAAAAAAAAACCTGCATTAAATCCATTGAGTTCAAAATCATTTTTGTCCCCTCTCTCCATGTAATAGATTAGGAATGACGAATACAAAAAAAAAAAAAGACCACTACAAGCATCTTTAGTAGAATCTACAACTTCTAACACCGAAAATGTACTTTGTTACCTCATGCTACAATTTGAAGATGCTACTCGTGCTCCAAATTTATGGATCGAGGTTGGAAAAAGTCCATGTAAAAACGAACAAAAAGACAGTAAATTGTTTTTTTCCCAAGAAAAATCATCGTAGTAAATTTTTTCGATCTGAGTAAAATGATTGACCAAAGAACTGCATTACATTTTAGCAATTATCTATAATATCTAGCTTGTTTTTCTTTCTCTGTCAATAGAACCTACGACGCGATTCGAATATGCAGATTCCGTTTAACTGAGCAATATTGAAGAATATTGACAGTTTAATATTTATGTATTAAATTTCTCTTAGACTTGATCAGTTAAGACAATACAAGCATTTGGTTTGTTTAAGCACAACCTATAGGTATTATTCTAGCATTGTTTATAAAAAAAAAAAATTTGGTTGGAGTATTTTTAAAAGGTGCACCCACTAACTCTGATTCTTAGCTCCACCACTGATTATTTAGCACTCATTAGTCCTAAGAAATGACTCAGAGTACTGATTCTCATCGTGTTGGAAAAAATCAAGCTAAAACGTTTAAGAAATCCAAAAGCAATAACATTCACCGACATGAGCCATGCATGTGCATATGTAATTAATTAATAAATGGAGCTCTCAACTGATGACCGTTTTCATCTTCTTCTTCTTACCTGAGACTAAGAACATTCCGATCAACGAAATGGTGATCGTTTGGAAGGAGCATTGGTTCTGGTCCAGGTACACGGTTGATGTACATCATCCGGGTAACTGAGACATTGAGATGGAAAATGGTCGCAATGGTTGATGTAGATTATGTTCTGTGTTTTACAACTACTTCTCTAGAAGTACATTATAGTACTAATTGGTTTTGGATCACCACCACGGCCTGAACCGCCTTGCTCAGCACATTCCGCCAGTCCTCCGTCGTCGCCCCACTCTCCTTCAACTCCTGCCCAGCAGTAGCAGCGCCACTGCCGGACCCCATCCTCCCATCCTCACCAGGATGTTTGCCCATCCCGTTAATTTGAAATTGATCTACGTAATCGTGTGTGCATCGGACTATCTTTTACATGGCAAGAAACGTCATACCGTGACCAATAAACAACAGTAGAAATAAAGGGAAAGATCGCATCAAATGAACTGCTTGCGCCCTTGGATTGTATCGTAGATGATGTCGCCCCAAGCGTAGGGCTAGGTATCGCATAGCATAATAACCGGTAAGACCGGGTCGAATCCACAGAGACCAAATGCACCCGGCGTGAGAGTTGTCTTGCAAGTGTAGGTTTTTAGCCTTAAAGCGGCAAACTTGGCTTTTGGAGTTTGTTTGGTGGAATTCTCCCGACTTCGAGAACGACTCGGAAGATTAAAAACAACAAATTAAACTCAGACAAAGTCTAGGGGTATTTAACGATCATGACTTGGGCTAATCCATTCCTCTCTTGATTACCGGCTCAGGGCATCGTTAAATGCCCCCAAACGGAAGATTTAGATTTTAAAACTATTTAAAAGAAAATGTGTTTACCAAAGATTAGGGTTTTTCGGTTCATTTGGAAAACGATTAAGTTGATATCACCCTAAGCATCACACGTGCCAAGTAGTCAAACTCTTGGCTACGTGTGATCAAATAGATTAACAAACTCAAACTTTGGTACATAAAAGTGCAAACCCAAATATGTGATAAACAAGCAATGTATGCTATTTTTCTAGATGGACGGATTAATCCCAAGTCATGGAGTGTTAATCACCTCATGACTAAGCCTATTAAACTACTCACTCATTATGCTAGAAATAAAGCCTAGGAATTTGTAGAAAACCAAAAACATGCTTAATAAACTTGAAAACTGATTTTTATTGAAGATTATAAGTCTACCTACAACTTTAAACCTTAAGAAAATCACAAACATCAAGTAAAAACTAAGGTTTAAGAAGGAAATGACTAGAAAATGGATAATACAATTTAACCGATAAAAACGAAAACAAACTTGATTTATATAGAGATCCAACGAGTAGCTACAACATTAAACAACAAGAAATTAAAGGAAAATGAAGACTTACTCGATTAATCTAGAGAGATAAAGCTTAACAAGCTATGGAGTTTTTACTAGAAAAACTAACTAAGGAGGGAGAGTAGGAGAGAGGAGAGAGGAGGGAGGAGGGTATTTATACTAAAAGTCTTTACATTGGCTAATTATCCCAAAAAATACTATAAGTGGAAAGTTTCCATAAATGGAAGATATTAAAGCAATCAAAAATCTGTCAAAAATTGCCAGAATTGAGTTTGGATCGATCCAACCCTTCTTTGGATCGATCCAAAATGGTCTGTTGAAGAATTGATAAAGTTGGATCGATCCAACCCTTCTTTGGATCGATCCAAAAGGCTCTGGTGAAATTTTGATGGAGTTGGATCGATCCAACCTCCCTTTGGATCGATCCAAAATGGACTGGTTAGGCAGATTTTGACCCAACTTCGCGGGCACGCCCCGACTTCGTCCGAACTCGGAATAAGGCGATTCTTGAACCGTTGGAAAGCTCTATGAGTCGACTTTCAAATGCAATTGACCTCGTCTTCATAGCCTTTGTATCTTGAGAAAAATGAGCCTTTTTCTATCAGTTGGTCAGATTTTCTCGAGGCTCATAACTCCAAATTTATTGTTCTTTTGTTCCGGGCCTTCCTTGAACCTTCCAAAGCTTCTTGAATCGATTTCTAAGCTTCGACGATTGTCCTCCACGGCATTGCGGGTCCTTGGGTACTTCCGGATACAACCGGGGATTATTTGGAGCTTTGGACACACCTTGTTGCTCCGATTTTCTGAAACTCATCAAAAACACAATTCACGCAAAATTAACCGTATAAAGGCACAAAATGCATGTGTGTGTGATCACAACGAGCGAGATGAGCCCGGATATATACAACATTTGGGGCTTATCATGAACTGTTCATACTTTTCTATATTTATACACTGTATTGTTGAAGATTTCACGTAATAATATTACACATTAACATACTAACGCCACCTCCGCCTTTCCACGGGCTTTAAATATATGGGCTGTGTTTGGTTAGATAGTTTAGTTTAGTTATGATGATGTCATAAGGTGTAATGAGTGGAGATAGATAGAGAGAGAAATGAGGGAAATGGTGATGTCATCAAAACTAAAACTAAAACTAAACTGGGAAACAGGGCCATGGTTTTCGTGTGGTCATTTTCTCAGCACAAAAGCTGTAACACTGTAAAATAAAAAAAGACACAAAACACAAAGACCAGTGGACAATAGTTGATCTTATATACCAAAATGCGTTCCCCCTATACATAAAAAAAGTCGCTATTTTGTTAGAAAATTAGAACCGCCAGGGCTTCAAGAAAAAAAATGGTCAGAAACACAAATCAATAGAATAAATTTTTTATTAGGATTGTGGGGGAAGAAAACTGAATTGAGTAGTTAATCGGTGTTCACTAGTAAATTATGTCCTTAAAATTATTTTTTTATTGTTCAATACTAAGGCTCCGTTTGTTTCGGGCTGAAAACGATTTCCAGGAAAATATTTTCCATGGAAGACATTTTTCGGTGTTTGGGTACAACAAAAAAAAGTCAATGGAAAACTTTTTCCAAAATAAAAAGTCAAAAGGAAAATGAGATAAGAGGGGTTGAAAATGTTTTCTGGATTTCAGAGGTGGAAAACATTTTCCACCAGGCTCTCTGCCTCTGCCCCGTCTTCCCCAATTTGAGAATCACGGATTCTCAACTCACCGGCACAAGTCCTCTTTCTCTCTCTCTCTCTCTCTCTCTCTCTCTCACACACACACACGATGAATTCTTCGATGGCACAGTTTGCAAACCAAATAAGTCGAGCCCTCATCACCGCATCCAAACGCTCACTCCCGCCCCCTAAAAGGACTCCTTCGCTGGAGCAAACCCTCCACCAACTAGTATACGTATGCTCGGTCTAGGATTTCAATTTTGCAATCATCTGAGTACGATATGAAATTCTTGTCAGGAAATTTTGGAATTGCTGTTGGGTTCTATTCAATATGAAGCTAGAAACGAATTTATTGAGCTTTTCATGTTATTGAATTCCATTGTGTTTCAAATTCCATTGTGTTTCGAATTTATTGAGCTAGAAACGAATTTTGGAAGTGCTTGGGTTTCAAATTCCATTGTGTGCCCACCACCTGTTTGATAATTTGCTTAGGATACCATTCTTCTGATATTTTCTAGTTGGATACGGATGGTATGTCGGGAACGGGCAGCATTAGGTATGATTTGCATGAATTGGGAAAATCCTGGGACATTAGGCCACGCTAATACTAGTTTATTACACTTCCAAGCTTGGCCAAACCCTCTCTTCTCTGACCTATAAATGAGCAGAGCGTGAACATAAGCTAGACTTCGACTTGGTTTCATATTACACCTTAAGAAAAAACATTGGGCATTTAAGAAAAAACATTGGGCAATTAAATGAGCAAAGCATTGGGCATTCATGAATGAGTGACATAAAAAATGTACGGACACTCATCAATTCTCCTTAGGAAAAACCTCATCCATGTAAATTCAAAAACCTCAGATATTTGACACATGCATGTTTATATATTTGTTTACATAGATACATTGCTTATGAGAACCTACAGACAACCCCCTTGACACACACTTCTAAACAAGAGGCTCAGATATTTGACTGAAAATTTTCCACACAGTTTTATTAATAAGCAACTTTATAATGAACTGGGTTGATTGGTCATCTGAAAGGTTGTGTTATGTAAGAAACCGTAAAATAGCAGAATTCAGAGAGAGAGGTTGTTACTGGAACCCATCTTGCATCGTTTCTTCAAATCTGTTAATCGTGCAAAAACAGATGTCGTGGTTGTTGCTTTCTGGAAGAATGCGTATGTATTGTGGTTTATTCGCTTGAACCTGAAATTGTCCAGTGCCTGCTGTTAGCGAAGAAATAATGTTTGTGTCAATATTGTAAAAACCAATTATTATTGTGTATAACTAAGAGAGATGAATAGGGCTGCCATCTGTTAGGGTAGCCTATTCATAGCAGGACAGGTATCTCCGTAAAAAGTGGAAAACGATCTTTTTATACATGACGGGAATCATACATTTTCTTTATGCATACCAAGTTCCATTTAGTTTATTCACCACATGCAATGGGGCTACATAAATACAAAGATCAACTGACTTGGAGCCATCCAATGCTTCAGTAGTGGATGTATGTTCAGGCAGCTTGCTTTCCCTAGGCAACTTGTGCCAAGCTCTAGTGTGATGTAAATGCATTGAGTCAAGCTTGTGCTTTTGTTTTGGCTCAATTTGAGCTTGAGCCGGGCTTGAACAATTCAAAACTTGGCTTGGCTTGGTTCGGTTCGGTCATAGCCCCAAAGATGAAGTTTGAAACTTTTATCTTCTCTCCCTAAACATAGTACACTAAGATATGCTGCACCCCACTCACACTACCAAAAGAAGATCAATTTTCTTTTGGTGATAAAGTGCTTGGAACTGAAATTCTACTATATTCATTGGTGCTTAATTGATGTCAATGCCTCTGTCTGCTCTGTCATATAGGTGCAGTTTTGCTCTGCAATGGAACCCAAAAAAGGCAATGAGAAGGACGGCAAAGGGAAAAATTTTAGGTGGTCAAAACCCATGCAATCCTTGTTGCTTGAGATACTTGCTGATGAAGCTACAAAAGGAAATAAACCATCCAACACATTTAAGCCCGGATCATTTGCCAGAGTAGCCAAAGAAATTACTCAGAAATATGGGGTTGAATGCCAATCCAAACACGTGGAGAATCGTCTCAAAACTATCAAAAGCACATGGAAGATCATTTCTGATCTTCATTATTTGAAATGTGGGTTTGGATGGGATGATAATTTGAGGATGATAACCTGTGGCGAGACTGTGTTTGATGAGTACATTGCGGTATGAAACTTACACTAATCGACTTGTTGTTTTTAAGTTATGCATCATTTGTTCCTTTCTAATATATGTATGGGTTTTGCTTGTTTATTTTCTTGTTAATAGGCACACCCTGAACATGAGGCATTTTTGAACAAGAAAATTGAGATGTATGATGAGATGACATTAGTTGTTGGGAAAGACATGGCAACAGGTCAATTTGCGAAGTCATTTGATGATATAGAGGAAGAAACAGTTGCTAAATCAAACTCTATTGATTTCGGTGTCGTCGAGGTATCAAAAGGGAAATGCACAGCATCTTCAAGTGAGGCTCCAACTCAAGCAAGGCCTCACCGAAAGAGGAGTGGTGATGAGGATGAGGGTTATGACAAGTTACTTTGTTTGTGTCTTATGTTTCTGGTATTTTGGTAATGTGTTTTCATGCTTTGGGTACTTTGAAGTTTGGTATTTTGGTATTGTGGATTACTAGGAATGCTACTGTGATGTGTCGAGAATGGAAATGGAGGTTTATTACAATTGAGGTTAATCTAGTTTTTATTTTTCTTTGCATGTCATTTCTTAATCTTGCTGGATTTTGATCATTTTATCATATTAGTGATTTTCCATGTCTACCAAACAATGAAAAATGTTTTCTAGAAAATGTTTTCATATCACAACCAAACACTGGAAAACATTTTATTTTCTAGAAAAAGATTTGCATGGAAAAGGTTTTCTAGAAAACATTTTCCGCCCGAAACAAACGGAGCCTAAGTACTAATTGTGTTTCTTTATTTGTACAAATTTGTAAAGGAATTTACAGAGCTTCAAGATAGGGAGACACCAAACTGGTGCTCCCCATTCATATATTAGAATAGATTTTGGGTAATGCTAATGTCAAAACCGTTTTTGTTTGTGTCAAAATTGTATTGCTTAAAAATCTTGCACCATGTGCAAGGTACAAGCTTTTTATGCACTATAGCTTCGGCACAAACAAAAATAGTTTTGGCCTTTTATGATTTTCTACTATCTTTAACAAAATCACTATGTCATCCTTTCTATCTTTATCAATCGTACTTTTTAATATTTTTGTTAAAAGTTACAAAAATGTTTTAATTACTATCACAGTTGTAGAAACAATTTAGTGGGACCAATACCAATTTTTTTAAAAGATTAGTTTTTAAAACAAGTCGTCTTGGATCATTTTTGCAATAACAATATTTTGGGCCATTTTTTTTGGTCGTGTATTTTGGGCCACTTGAAAAGGTTTAAAAGATGTTATGGAAACATTTCAATGATTTTTAGACATAAAATAGAGGTACTTGAGGCCCAAGCAAGCCCAAGAAGCTCACTTTCAAAATACAATTTCTGACCCCATAATCCAACTCCTTAATTCTGATCTTGCGGCCACACCGTCATAGAAGTTCAACCACAGCTTGAGCGCAATGTCCAAGTCTCGTTGCTGTCATTAGAAGTGCCGCTCAAGTCATATGATTCAATTGCATTTCCCTCCAAATGGCTCTGTATTCCCTTCAGTCATTTCTTCAAACGCCTTCCCTGCACCACCACTTTCTCCTTCCCCTTCTGTCTTCTTCACCGCCACATCCCTCCCCGCACCTCTACGGTTTGAATTCGATATGTACACTAAAGTTCTCCGATTTTTTTGGGGTTTTTTTTTTTCCGTGTATTACTTTATGCGATTTACTATTTGTGTAGTTCACGATTTTGTTGAAACTTGATAAATATTGAAAGTCAATAAATGGTCTGATTTGCTGCCCCCGAAACCTAGACACAGGTATTACTGTGTTGGATGAAGTAATAGACAATTAGACATATCTACTTGCTATATGCAACCGATGCAGGCTCCTGCTTCAAATTGCCTTTCTATGAGGGTATCTACCGCAGTTTCTGTGAGAGAGTCAATCAAGCAATGTGAGAAAGACTTCCTTCCTTCGAGAGCATTGGGAGAGTAGAGACTAGAGACGCGCGATATATGCTCAAGCCGAGATCATAAAATCATGTCCGCTAGGTGAATCTATGATGGAAACTCAATGTTGAAATGCAAATGACAATGGCTGGGATTTTTGCCTTATGCCAGCGAATATCACCTAACTGAGATTGAAAAACAAAGATTTAATGGATCTTCTAATAGTACAATGGTAAATAACACCAACCACCCCTAAGGCCAGTTCTAATTTAAGATTCGTGCTCCACATTGAAAATTAGAATGCGGATCCCTATCAGATTTTTTCTCCAGACTATAGCCAACGGAAATGGTTAAATGACACGCATGCCCTTCGTATGTTTAGTAATTACTCTAGTCCCGTTCGTATTTTTCTTCATTTTGTATTTTAGATTGTTAATTGCATATTTTTAGATTATGAATCTGTAGACAGTTTTGGTAAAATCTCCAAAATAGATTTTGTAACAAAGTAGTGTTTCGGGTACAATCTGTGGATTAAATTTTGCAAGAAGTCATTAATTGAAAAATAGAATCATTCACTCCCATTTTACCCAATTGTTTGTTGAGATGTCAAGACGATTTGCATTTAACGAGTTTAGCGAATCCTGTCCAGACGGTAATGAGGGCCGTCCGAATGGCCGAAGCGAGGATTTAACAGTTGGAGCAGTCTCTAAATCATGTTCGAAGTGGAGTACGATTAATCGATTTACTTAAGTCGAACCACATATATCGCGTGTCTTGCATTCGATTCTTTTTTTTTTTTTTTGTCCTTGCGTGTGTCTCTCCTACCAGTTAGGTGCGACATGCAGCTTCGAAAATAACTTAGATTTGTCAAATGCAAAATCGACCGAACGATGGGAAAAAAATGTAGCATCGAAGATATTTTTCTTAGTCATGTTAACAAGCTGAAGGCCCATTTCGGGTTTTCATTGGTAGAAACCAAGTGACCGTGAGCCAATGCATTCCCTCTCCTAAGAGTACCCAACAATGTACGGATGACAATACTAGCCAAAACATCATGGCAAGAATAGCATGAATACCATATTCTATAATAAATAATCAATTGCAATATCTGAGTGGGCCACCTTTGAGAACTTCTGATTTAAAGGTCAACAGGAGATTCCTCCTCGATCCCTAAAGCAATTAAATGTGTTTATTTTGTGATCGATCTTAGTTAAATCTTGTGGGCATGATTTAGCTGAAGCTTGTAGTGTATAAACATTGACATGGACAATGGAAAGGGATGTGATGTATTCTTTAAATGGACTGTTGTTACGTTATTGAGTTGTTCATACCAGCTTCAGGGTTGGAATTTTGATTTTCATAACCATTATATGTTATGTGTTTGCACAACCATCGTCCCATAATTTTGTTTAGCAACTAGATTTCATATTGAATGGATCTCGCTAGATTAATTATAGTACATCATCTTGGCAATCCGTTGAGATTTCATTGTGAATGCATCTCGATTTAATTTAATTCGAGTTGGACCCCTTTTTAATGTTATCTATCGAGATTTCTTCAGAATGGGAATTTTATAATTACTCCATCCATACTGAATTTCTTGTCCCTTTTACGGGCATGTGTGCCAATCAATTGTTTATAATTTTCAATATGTAATGTGTTTTACCATTTTGAAAACTTGTATAATAGAACTCATCGAGAACTATCAAACAAGATCCATAATTAATAAATATAGCATTATACAATTGATAATATAAATAATTTTTTGAGCTGCCATGAATAGTGTAAGTGGCCAAAAAATTTGGGACAGAGGGAGTAATTTATTTCTAGTAAAGTCAAAAGGTTTGTAATCGGGTCAGGATTTTCTTTGAATAAATCTTCATTTTTGCGTCACTTGTCTTTTTTTCACGAATAATCGAACAGGATATGCTGATATGTTGCATAGGCTGCATGCCTCTAGTATTCCACGACTTATCTTATTATGAACATAGACATTACAATTCATACTAGCTTCAGGGTTAGAGTTTTGCATTCATAATTTCCATTAGATGTTACGTGTTTGTACAACCATCGTCCATAAATTTGTTAAGCAATCTAGATTTCATTTTGAACGGATCTCACGTTATTATTTATTTTACGTCTTGGTAATCCGTTGAGATATCATTGTGAATGCATCCCTTATAATTCGAGTTGGACCCTTTTTATTGTAATCCGTCAAGATTTCTTTAGAATGGGACTTTTATAATTAATTTATTTCTAGTAGTCAAATGGTTTGTAATCCGTTAGGATTTCTCTTTGAATAAATCTTCATTGTAGTGTCCCTTGTCTATTTTTGACTAATAATCGAACAAGATCTCTAGTATTCGGAGACTTATCGTATTATGAACATAGACATTGCAACCCTAATGAAAAGTCATGCATTTAATTAAGATATTTTGTTACTTTTTGTTCATTCATGTGAAAACGTGACGTTCAAACTTCAGTCTGAAAAGAGAAGAGGAAGAGAGAATGCAGTTCTCGCGCATCAGCCTATAAATACAACCCAATGGGAGATTGGAGTCCACATATTTCTTCCCCAAAACACCTCTTCTTGTGTTATAGCTCTAAAACATGTCAGGTATGATTTTAAAATGCCAACCATTTTCTCGTTCACATTTTTGCCCTGCTAATTTGCCTTTAATTGAAAACTCTGTTAATTTCTTTGTGCGTTGAAATTCTAACTTATTTCCATTTTTAGACCAATCCATGGAGTTGCTTGTTGTTCTAGTACTTCTCTTTGTTCATTCTCTTGGCTGCCCCAATGGAGTCGAAGGAGGCACAGGTTTATCAGAAGAAGAATGTTTGGAGTTAGAAAATCAACTTGAGCTTCTGAACAAGCCTGCTGTCAAAACTATATATGTGAGCTCAAACTAATCGTAAGTTTTGAATAATGAAAAATCTATGTTACTCAATATATGAGAATTAACAAGGGTTTGCGAATGCTAATAGAGTGACTATGGAGATACTATTGATTGTGTGGATTTCTACAAACAACCGGCATTCGATCATCCTTTGTTGAAGAACCACACTTTTCACTATCAGGTTTTGTAGTCTACAAACATATCCTCGTATATCTCTAGCATAAGAAAAGATTACTTATCCATTTCGATTCATTTGGAATGTAGATGAAACCTACTTCGTCACCTAGGAGAAAAAGAGATCTAGTTGAATCAAAAAGTACTAAACCCATAAGTATGGGCCTAAGGGGTGGAGGTTGCCCTGTTGGAACAGTCCCTATAAGAAGAATCACTAAGGAAGATCTCATCAGAGAGAGACTGGCTTCAAAAACAATGTCTTTGGAAGATAATGAGCCCGGTACTCATGTAAGTTATCCCTAGTCATTTTACATGTTATAGGTCTGCAATGGTGATTGTAATTTGCCTTTTTCTTGCATCTTTGTTTCAGAGCTCCATTTAGAGTACTATGTATGCACGTGTGTTTCTTTTCGGTCAATATTATTGGTAATCAAGGTCGTCAAATCCATCTATAGAGAAAGGGCTCTTAAGAAAAAAGTACTTAATGAAATTGATATTTGTACATGGTAAATCATTATACACCCTGGTTCAGGACTCGGGAGTAAACCATAAGCTATATATTCTCCTTTTTTGCTAGATCATTGCATGTGAAGAAAGACTCAAAGTCAAACCAACTTGAGTTATGATTGCCTTAATATTCACCTTTGTCAAGAAATCAAACCTGTTTTCAAAATTAAAAGCATGTCTGAAAACTATTAATGATATATAATTTCATACATAGAAACGCATATTGTCACGCAAGAGCTATCTCGAAATCAACACAAATGTGGTCAAGGGGAATAATTCAAACAAAATACACCTAGCATAATGTTTGTGTCATCTTGTTGCTTAGTACGCCGTAATTCGGACAACTAGTTCAAGCACGAAGTTCAGTGGAGCTGGAGCATATATGAGTTTACACAACCCACATGTTGATGGTGGTCAATATAGTGCAGCAAGAGTGAAGATTCAAAATGGTGTTGACAGCATAGAAGCTGGCTGGAGGGTTAGTCATCCTGCCTTTTGTTTAATTTGATTCCTCAAACCTATTAATATTTTTCTCATCTTGAATGTCTTGCATTTTCTCTTCTATATTTTTGGTTAGTGGTAATGGCTTGTTTATGTCTTGCATTTTCTCTTCTATATTTTGTCTTCAAAGTCAAGGCATCTCTCAACATATTTTGCGAAATTTTTTATGCGACACATATTTATCCTAACTGCTCTCTCCATATCCAAATGAGAGTGTAGTATTTCATTTTGGGTTGTCCCTTAATAAGTGTACAGTTTGAAAAGTTAATAGGTAAAAGTGGAGGATAATAGTAGAAAGTGGAGGTAAAAATAGGGCAAAAGTTGATGCAAATAATGTAGTAAGGATGTCTCCTTAATAAGTTGGAATTATGAAGTTACACACTTAAAAAGGAACGGCGGGAGTACGAAGCTCAAACCCGAGAGCAAAATTGTTGGTCCGCTTGCATTCTTATTCAAATCGCATGTTGTAACCTAAACAAAAAAAAAAGGGCTTTAATTTCCAGCATTTCTAATCTTTTGCAATACTTGTACAAATCCTGTCAATAGCGACAAAAGTCTTTTTTTTGCTAATTTTTCATCTGTCTTAGGTTGATCCATCCCTCTATGGTGATAGTCGCACTCGATCATTCATACATTTTAATGTAAGTCTCTTTTTCTTGGGTTGCAATTTTCTTAAATTAGTGTAGACACTTTTGTTACCCTCATTAGTTTTTTATTTGCATATTGCAATAGGCTGGACAATCAGATTGTTTCAATACTCGATGCCCTGGATTTGTTATTGTAAGATCGGACATACCACTTGATGGCGTTTTTCCTAAGGTTTCCATTCCTGGACAAGACCCTATTAATGTTCAAGCCTACATCAACAGGGTAAGAGTAATAAACTCTTTAGAGTCTTGTCGTTTTACTGCTAATATGTGATCCCAATACCGGACGATTGCATTTTTTTCGAGTTGGTTGAGGTTTGCTGGTTTTTTGGAGGGGGATTATATGGTTGCATCACTTCCAGCTACCAATACTTTTTTTAAGTTTTGACTACATGTATCCTCGATAATGAAAATGATGACAATACCTCAACGAGTTCTCGAATTCCTGAACAAGTTCTCCATTAATCATAAGTTGATGCTACCTACACAAACAACTGTAGCCATAGTGAAATGCCATAGTACAAACCCCTTTATGGGTGTGTATGATATGCACATGTTGATTGATGACCTTGGATTCATCAAATTTTGCATAAAAACTCATAATATTTATTTTGAATTCATGACGTTTGCATAAGAAATCATAATATTTGAATGAAAATTCATAATAGAGTTGCATCTTCCTAGTTTTCGTGGTTAGTATGAATTTTAAACCAACAATTAGCATTTGTTTATATGCAAATTTTATGAAACTTCTATGTAAATGTTAAGCATATCATAGAAAATGTACATTATGAATATCTATAAAATAAAGTCATATGAATACAAGGTATTTCGGGGTGCATACCATATATACCTAAATAGGGGATTGTATTCTAGGACTCGTCTAGACCACGACTTGCAAATAATTACTATGAAGCACGGATACGGATACGTAGATACGTGATTTTTTTAAAAGTCAGATACGATACGTTGGAGGATACATTGAATTATAAAAATATAAAATTAAATATATTATAAAGATATATTTATTTAATTTTTAATTCCACAATTCCATTACACAAGTTTACCATTACACACACACACACAACGTGAGATGAGGGACGTGAGAGATGAAGGGGGAGAGAGAGAGAGCGCGCGAAGCTATGTCGATCGATTAGGGGGAAAACACATATAAAGCCCTAATTACACTTTTAGCCCTCATATTTCAAGTGATAACATATTTACCCCGCGCGTCCGAGACGTATCATAGCTATCCAAAATGTATCCGAATACCAAAATAATAAATTTAAATTTTGGATACATTAAAAAACTTAACGGATACGCATCTGAAGAGTGTCTAAGAGTATTGATATCTGATACGGATACAATACGTGATACGGAGGCCAATATAGGATATTCGTGCTTCATAGTTGATAAACTGGTTATTTCTCTCAATTGGGAAAAGTTTCCTTGACTATCTTTGCATTGGTCTGCTTTTAGCCCATTTTGGGCTAGTTATGGCGGTCTGTGCTCGGCCATGGATGGCTTAGATCACATCTTGCTCAAAAAAATCTGAATTGTCTGCTGCCGAAAAGATTTGAGCCGTCCATGGCCAATCACGGATGACCTTGATCGACCCAACATCAATTTTTGGTAGCACAAATTAGCAATTTTTTAGGATTAATGGTTTTTTTTTTTTTGGTGAAACGGAAAATTAAACAACAGCAAAGAGGCTCAAGCCAAAGCCAAGAGGGTGTCTACAGAAAGACATCCAACAAAACTAATCTAGGATAAGCCTAGTGCCAAGCCTATCTCTAATAAAAAATTCTCTAAGAGAGGGAGGCATGACTTCAGTGACGACGAGGTGTTCTTCTTGCTCTGCTCCAAGATGGGCCAAGTGGTCCGCGCATTCATTAGCTCCCCTATAGATATGTTTGAGGGTCGCACCAGTCCTTGCCATCAAAGCCTTAGCTTCCATGATCATATTTCCCTGTGGGTGGTTGCCTTCCAATTCTTCATTTAACAGCTTAACTGACACCATGGAATCTGATTCAATCAGCACATTGGGCATACTTTTCTCCAAGATTATAGTCAGACCTCTATAAATTCCCCATATCTCTGCCGCCAAGCTAGTTTCCCAAGTGAGTTTCCCATAGAATCCCAGCTGCCACTCTCCATCTTTATCGCGAAAGAGACCTCCATAACCTGCTTTTTGTCTGGACTCGTACCAGCAACCATCAGTATTTAATTTCAAACCTGTAATGGGAGGAGACCATTGAATTAGCATGGATTTCTTGTGCCCCATGGTGAGTAAATTTCTAAAAGCTTCCTGTATATCTTTGGAGTAGGAGATGATAGCCTGGAAATCATGGTGAAAGATTTTTGCCCCTGGGATTTTTACAAAGATTTTTATCCATATTAACCAAATTTTATGACTCTACCACACCATTATTCATATCAGGATGAAGCTAACGGAAACTGGTGGCTCGAAGTAGGAAACGAGCTCAGTGCGGTTGGATTTTGGCCAAAGGTTATATTTTCCGGGCTTGGAGACTTGGCTAATTATGCAGAATGGGGAGGAGAGGCATTTAGTCTGCCCGGAACCAATGCACCACCTATGGGCGGAGGGTCGTTTCCTAAAGGGGACATCGGGTTTGATGGATTCTTCTCGGAGGTTTCAGTCCTCAACGAGTATGGTAAGACAGTGAATGTTGACAACGCAGAGGAGTTTGCTGACAAAAAGGACTTGTATGAAATTAGGGATCTAGGATACAAAGGAGATTACTACGGACGTATATTCCTATATGGGGGTCCTGGTGGGAAGGCCTAAGTTTGCTGCTTCAAAAGTCTATCTGCTTGAAGTTATTTATTAATTCTACTTCCGACCCATTTTTTATCCTAGAATAAATGATCAAGATCATCCATGATATAGCCGAGATGATAGAAAAGAGACTTTTAATGAAATAGAATTGTCGAAACCTGTTTTTTTTTTTTTTTTTTTTTTTTTGGTGTGTGTGTGGAAAGTTAATTTTCAACCTTGTGTTTGAATTTTATTAAAAGGTTGAACACATCAAATTTCAGAGAAATGGAAGAACACCATAGATAGTACTTTTGACGGGTCTTTTTTAAAAATGAATGAAGTGACAAATTTACAATGGAAGAACGACATAGACTCCCCTGAAGAATAGAAAGTCATTTATTCTACTAGACCCCATACCTCCAGCTTGCAATGCCTGTTGAAAAATTAAGGCCAAAGGGAACAAGCAATAGCCTATATAATAAAGGAGCTCAGTTTTTTAATCCCAATCATAAATCTGACGGTCCAAACCTATTTTGCCCCTTGAAGATTAAGGGTTCAGATTGATGTTCACTTAAATCGATGGTCAAGATTGCTTGGTCGACTTTTAACAGTTCCCGCTACCAGTCCGCACTTCTCCTTTATTATACGCATTTCTCTCTCACATCGTCGTCTAGTACCAGTGTACCACTTTCTTCCTCCAAACCTTCTTCCACCGCTGCTCATTGTACTCTCTCTGCGACAACCACCGGTACCCTATTTCGTCCATCACTGTCCCTTCAATTGGTAATAATCCTGTCTACACACTCTTCTTCTTAGCCCATGCCTCTCTTCAGCACTTCCGGGTTCATTCTACAACGCCTGCTCACCTTTTCTTTTTCTATAAGAAATTTTTTTGCTTATCAAGTTTACAATTACACTCTTCTTTTGACCTTTTTCATTTTTTCAATTTCTGCAAAAGTCGGTCAGAATTTCGAAGTGCATTCTCATTCCTACTCGCATGCTACGTGTTATAAATGGTGTGCACTTTTTTTAAAGCCTTCCTTTTTTTTTTTTCGTTATTGAAGTTGTTAAGATATCCATTTTCGGATTAAAAAAAAAAGTTGTTAAGAAATATTGTCCCACATTACTTGGGAGTGGAATAGGTAATCACTTAATATATTCTGGGACCTCTTCAGTCATTGTCAATTGATTTTGAGATGGATATAAAGTTTCCAGAGAAGTCAAAATTGGGTGTTTTGTTTCATCTTCATTTGCTTTGGAAAATTGGGAGTCCATGGATTTGCCTTTTACATGCTCGATAAAATGCTTCAATCAGTATAATACTCCCTGGTTTTGTGGTGTGAATGTTCTATGATGGTCATACGGTTACGAAAGTGAGGAATAATTTGAAGCATGTTCTTAATGCCAATGACAGTGAGGAATAGTTTGTTGTTCATTTAGAAAATGGGAACTCTGTACCACTAACTAAGATACGATGTCAAAGTCGCAATTCTGAAGACTTAAAGAGGCTGAATGAACAAATGATCATCAACTTAATTTATAACAACGAGTTTCGTAGTGCACAAAATGGGAAATCTAGTGCTCATTACTTTGTATATTATCAGGCTTCTCTAGGGGAGTTTGGAAGTACGTGATCCAAAAAGTTGGGATGCTCAGAATTTTTATTTGTTTTGATAATTGATTCTCTGTTTTTGGTTAATTACCAGTGGGACTAATTATTCGAGTTCAACCGAGCCGAGTTACTCAATGTTCTAATGTTCCATCATGAATATCTTTGAAATCTAAAATTTTATTGGAAAAGGATAATAACCGAATACGTTTACCATGAGTTCTCAGACACATTTGTATTTGTTATTCCAAATTATGCAATGAATTATGCTTAAATTAAATTTTCAATTCATTTTGTGCTCGCTTCCTACTGACACTCAAATCGAACTTCAATACTCAAGTTCTAGCCGTGACTTTAGGCACGGGTATGCGCTAGCTGTTAGATACAGTAGCCCCTTTTTTGGGGAAACTTAATAACAATAATGAATTGGTTTAGAAAAACCTCAATTGCTGGCCAAATCATCAACTTAATTTATACTTCAACAATTCTTTCCAAGTTCATTGTCTTCTTCAAAAAAAAAAAATTTTTACAAGTGTACCCCAAAGATCGATCCTCAAGGTAAGAAATGAGGATTATGATGCTCACGCAGAATGTAGCCCTGCTGGCAATTAGGGCACCTAAAGTTTGCTCTAGTTATCCAACGCCGGATGCAGTCTAGGTGATACGTGTGCCCACACATAGGGAGCACACTAACCCTATCTCCCTCGACAAATTGGTCGAGACAGATGCTACACTCTGTGCCGCGTGAGCGTGCCCTAACAGTAGGAGGGTAGGTGTGTACAGGAAGTGAATTAAGGATTCTATGGCGGTTTAATCGCCAATAATCTATACATAAATAACACAAACCCAGCAGTGAAGGACAAACAACAATAAAAATTAGGAATTTCATGAACACTATTAGAGCCGTGTCATCATCATCATCCAGTCCGGCTAAAAATCGACGAGGTCGACTACGCACTGCAATACTCCAATATGGACTTGGTTCTTGTTGCCCTATTACGGGCTCCAGAAACCATAAGATCACCACAATGACACCAAGCTGACAAACCTGAGTTAGGAAAATGTGTAAGATTTGTATGAGTGATAACTTATTGCAATGCATGTTCTAATTAAAAAATTCTTCCATATTTTTTGGCCTTAGTTTTATGTTGTAGTGAACGCTAGAAAAATTTAACAAGGTATCTCAGCTTTATTATTTCTTCTTGCGATCGAGGGAAAAAAACAATAAATTGAATTTTGTTAAAAGTAATTACACGAGAACTTTAACTAAGGAATTCACACCCAATAATTAAAAATAATGATAATCTACTAGTTTCCCGTTTTTTCTTTCCAGTAAATCGAGGGGGACCAATCAAGGTGTACCGATGGCGTATAGATCGGTTTGCGGGCCAATTTTCCGGTCCCGCACAAAAGATCCGAGTCGTTCATTCATTTTAAAGTATTTTTTGAGTGACTCCAATGAAAAATCAACTCAATTCAGATTAATGTAATTGATTTATCCAATGTACCCATTTTTCATTTAGAATGCAGGATCCCACTTTCTAAATGGAAAATGGGTATATTGGATCAACTATTTTTTCAGTTATCCGATTAACCTTAATTTTCACTGGGGTCAATCAAAAAATATTTAAAAATTAATGAATGGATCGGATCTTTTGTGTAGGGCACGAAAGTGGGCCTTGCAAACTGATCGTGCACCATCTGTACACCTTGATCGGTCCCCCTCGATTTACTGGAAAGAAAAAACGGGAAACTAGGTGGCCAATCCAAATGCTATGTTTTGTGGAAGGCTTTAGTGGTTGTTTTTCATTTGCTAAAATCAACCAACATTTTAGCAAATGGTTTCTTGTTTGCTTAAATCAGCGGTTGATTTTAGAAAATGGGATGCGCACTAAAGGGTTTCACAAAAATAATCTGGCTCGTTCAATGATTTTACTAGTTTTTTACTTTTGAGTGATCCCGTAAAATATCAGCTCAATGGATAGTTGATCCAAATTTTCAATTTTCATTCAAAATTTAGGACCTTAACTTTTGAATGAAAAAGTTAAAGGATCGATGAAGTGCTTAAACATATGCAATTAATTGAGTTGATTTTTTACAAAACCACTCAAAAAATTATTTTAAAATAATTAAACAACTTAACTTGGATCATTAGTGTAATTCTCTCTTTCATTGGTGCTTGTTTTCTTTGTAATTACGATCAATTGTGAATTTTAGAGTGCATTTAGAAGATAGTGGAGCACAAGATACTGAAGTGCAAAAATCATTGGCTTAGGATTTTCACACTCTCTTTTTATCTATTTGCACTCCAATTTTTTTTTTTTCGTCTTTATTTAGGTAAAATTATCAAATTGCTCTTACATCTAAATAGTGAAGGTAGGAGAAATGATAGTTTTGTAATTTCATGTGAATAACAATACAAAAAAGAAGTGCATGAGAACAAAAAGGTAGTGTGAAAATTAGTTGTACCTAATAAAGGGAAGATGTTCTATTGAAGATTTCCTCAAAGATCTCCTCTGTGAGGACCACCCATTTTTTTATTTTCCAGACCAAATTTCGACGATCCGAACCGCTCAATGTGTTTAAAACATGTTTTCCATGGCCAACGCGAGGAATCACAAAAAACAAAATACCCGAAAGGGCTTCATCGAGCGGTTTTTCATGATAACCGTACATATATAATTTATCGAAAAATGCTCGAATGAAGCCCTTCCGAGTATTTTTTTTCAACGAATCCTCGCGGTGACCCTTAAAATCACGTTTTAAACACATTGAGCGGTTCGGATCGTCGAGATCCGACCCCGATCCATGAGGTCCGCAAATTACGAGTTTGAGGGAGTCCTTAGTAGAACGGGATCCCCTAATAAAGTATGCATGTCTATTTATTTATTTTGTTTCTAACGAATACGCACATGCAAAAATCAATGAAGTGGAAGGAGAAGTAGAAGTTTTGGTCATATATCCAACACTAGACATATAAAAGAATCTGAATTCACTATATTAGGCCATTCCAACTCTTTTAAGCAATTTTCCTAGCCCGAAAACGTGTACTGTAGTATATTTTATTTACATACTCAAACATGCACTATTTCCGATTGAAAGTGCACTATTTTCAAAATAACGTAACTAAAATATAAGATTTTTTTTTTATAATGAGCCTTTTACATGCACATATATCAAGAGAGAACATTTACAAAAGAAAGCTTGTGTGTTCTTCTCTTTAATTAAAAAAAAAAAAAAAAAGAATTTGCATGCATGTCATAACTTGTGAGAACTAGCTAGTACACAAATTCTCATTTGCATAAACAAATCACATTTTAATTTGTGCACCCATTTTCATATGCCATGCATTGTTTCACATGTACACTAATCTTTACATTAACCATTCAACTAATGACCACCAACTAAAATTAATATTTACAATTTGATCATTTTTAATTTTCCAACAATACGAATTGAGTTGTAATACAGTGGGCGTAAGTGAAATTGTGTTTTCTCGCCTTCACGCTATTCAAAAACGCGTTTAGTAAAAAAATTTCACGAACCTGTAAAGATATTATGGCGTCCATGATGTTAAAAGTTCAATTTAGCGTCCATGATGTTAAAAGCTGCCCCCTTCTTCACCTGGTGGAACAAAGGAAAAACAAATCTCAATCTTTGATATAATTAAATGAAAATGTGTTTGTTTAATGCATGCTGGCATTATTGATTTCAAACCCCACGAATATGAAGGGAATGAACAGTTTGATCAGGTGAGATCTAGAAAGTTGCTTTTCAAATTTGTTGCTTTTTACGTACCAAGACCGGCCGTGGATTGATTTTAATCACGCTCTAGTTAACTAAATTACTCAACTCATCATTTGGTGCTCTTCTTAAGAAATAATTCAAATATAATTGCATTGAGGAAATGGCTCTTTAATTCAGATCTTATGGGTGAATGGGATCAGGTATGAGCTTCAGGAGATTTACGGGATTGGAAATTCAGTTGATAATGACTTCTTGTTGGCGTTCATTTTTATTATTTACTGTTTCACTCTATCTCTTTTTGGTTATTTATTGTTTCACTCTCTATCTCTTTTTGGTTATTTTACTTTTCCGGAAAATAAATTAATTCAAATATATATGATGGGGGAAGTGATGCAATTTCTCCATCGTCGGTTGGCCCTTTCGCGTCATTACTGTTGGAAATGTAGAGGCCTTTTGTGATGTTAGTATGTTACTGGTTAATAAGTCTATTATCGCTTGTCATCACTCCGGTAAAAGTAGCCAATTAATTAATTCTGTGTCTTTTTTTTTCTTTACGGTGTTGTTATCTGATTTTGGGCCTTCTATTTTGCTCCTGTATCCCCTATGGGCGTGTCATTAATAGTAATTGTTTGAAAAAAAGAGCATAAAAAACAATAATGTGTTGGTTGCACGGATCTGTTTCCTCCAGTAGGCTCTACTAAAAGCCATTTCCTCAATGCAATCATGTTCTTACTCGTAAAATTGTGTCCTCATCGATCGGTCTACCTTTGTTATATTACTAAGCATACCGATCAAAGTGAAGAACTTACAAGAATCTATTTTCATTTGGTCTAAACGAAGAATCTATTTTTTTTTTTTTATAATTCTAGTTTCATAAGATAGGATTTTATGTAGTCAGTACCTCCAATATATACTTAATAAACTTTGATTTATATATATCTTTCTTTCTTTTTTTCCATTTGGTTTTGAACCCGATTTTTAACTCGTAAAATACTTGTCCCCACTCTTAATCACAATCATCTTGCTATTAAAATTTGATACAAAACATTGGACATTATAATAACTAATAACCATAAAATCACGTTTCCGTAGTCTACAGTATCTAGGCATATGCAAATTCACGTTCTATAAGAGAAAAAAACACACACACACACACACACATTATGTGCTCCATAGCATTTCAAAATTAATACACATATTTCATCAGAAAAACAGAGCATATACAGGTTTGGCTGATTTTGATGCATGGGTCTCATTTTTCTTCTTTTCTAAACTATAAAGACGATATAAACACATCATAATATACTTAAGGGAAGTGGGTAAAAATTATTCTACCTCTCCTCCGCAGATCAAAGCAAGGAAATGATATTTTTGGCAAAAACCGACACCGGAGAAGATGACCGGCAGCAAGATGGGCTCCGGGGTAACTTTGAGGTGGTGATTTAAATTTTCTCAAGATGATCGAATAACTCTTCACTCTTCGACGGCCTGATTATGCCTGATCACAATTTCATCATGTTTCACTTTAAAGAATGAACTATAGGCTACACAAGCCCGGTAATGGCATAAAACGTAAAACTAAGAACAGCAATAATCATTAGCTTCCGTCATAATCACCTCACCTGGAAATCTATTTGTTTTGAAGGATTAACAGCTTTTTGATGCTTTCCACTACACTGAATGTGGATATAAACTGACAATGAGACAAGAAATGCAAAGCACGATTTTAAGCAGATAAAAGCAACAACTTTCTGCACAGACCACGAGAACTCATCGATAAAACGTAATCTGAAGTGAAGTTCAGAATTCAGATTTTAAGTGCCCTTATAAACATGAAAGACAAATCCATACCTTGGCTTCAGAATCAAGATATTCTTCCTCAAGTTGTTTTTCTTGGGTTTACTGTATATCTCACCCTCTCCTATCCCTCAAAGAACAAAAAAAACTCTCTTCTTTTTCTTTTTTTCTGTTAGTGTTATTATTGTATAACAAAAAGTAGAACCACTACAAATAAGGAAAAAGAAATGTTTTTGTTTTTCAGATCTTTTTTAGCAGATGGTGAAACGGAACCGGAAACTCTTTTTGATTTTTTGTGTTTGTTTTTTTTTTCTTTTATGTTTTAATTCATCCTAAATGGACCATTTTCCATAAAAACTGTACATTTTCAGTTTTATGAAAAATGCTCAGATCAAGCCCTTCCCGGTATTTTTTTTTGACGATTTCTCGCGAGAACTTTTAAAAACACGTTTTAAACACATTGGACGGTTGGGATCATTTAAAAAAAATCGAGAAAGTGCATCCTCGACTAGAAAGTTCCTCGCTCTCTCTCTCTCTCTCTCTCTCTCTCTCTCTCTCTCTATATATATATATATATATATATATATTGTCAAGCATAAAAAAAATTTAAAGAAAATTTAAAATTGGGTGTTCACTATCAGTGAATTTTTTCTTTTTTTTGGGCTATCAGTGACTTATTAAAATGAGATTGCAGGCGGTTCAATTTTGTGCGCTTTTCACGTGTTTAGAAGGACAATAATGCTAAGTACCAAGAATTGGGTACCCAAAATTGAACCAAACACACACACAAGTGTGTGGGCTCCAGACATACTGGATGTGTAGTGTGTGTGAAGCCCACACAATTTTGTGTGTGTTTGGGTCAATTCTGAGTACAAAATTTTGGGTATGTACCAACACCATTAGAAGGAACTCTTGAGGTGGCATTCAAATTAGTTGGAAAAAACAATAGCCTTAAGAGTACCTTCTTACTACAACGTGCGTGTTAAGCGGTCACCCTCACAAGCTAACGGTATTACAGAAATAGAATTTTGTGGCGTAAAAATTGGAATCAGAATTTATCCCTTTAAACAAGTTTGGTAGCATGAAGATATGACGTAATTTCCACATTTTTGGTTCTTTTCGCAAATCAATGATCTCTATTAACCCCTCTCACTCTGTGTTTGTTTTTTATGATCAGTGAAAATATATTTTATTAAGGCAAGAAAACGCTAACAGAGAAATTTGATTGATAAATTGGAGAATTGTAGGAGTCCTTCATGGGAATCCCATCAGATATGCCTAATTGGAACCGGCTTACACACACACACACACATATATATATATATAGGTTCCACTTCTCCTCCGGACTTCCGGACTTCCGGACCTCTTTGTTGACGATCCGATCCGTCCAATGTGTTCAGAAGGTGTTTTCAAAGATCCACGCGATAAATCTTCAAAAAAAAATACCAGGAAGGGCTTGATCCACATTTTAAAGAAAATTTAAAAGAAATTTTAAATTGGGTGTTCGACAATCAGTGAATTTTTTTTTGTCGGCTATCAGTAACTTATTAAAATGAGGTCGTAGGCGATTCAATTGTACACGCATTTCTCACTACACACTGGCACGTGTTTAGAAGGAACTCATGAGAAAACACACCAACGTATCTACCAAAACTAGTAAATGAAAACTCGGCCGGGTTAGGGTAGGTTTAGACTTATTAGCATCATTAATCTGCTTAACCACTCCATGGTCTGTTTTCATGTAATAGTAAATGCTTTTTCCCTGCTTTTTTGTTTTTTTTTTCCGCCAAATGTTCGATAAAAAATGCCTCAGCAAAACAAAATTTGAACTGAATATCAAATAATGTTTATTTTGGGTTGATGAAATTTGAACTGAATTCAACGAACTTTATCAGTTGTTTAAAGAAATGCTTGTTTGAGTTACCTTGCAAAAGTTTAATTTGTGGGTTTTGTTACTGTCGTTTTTCTCAAGTTAGTAACCAAGCATCAGAAAGTAACCATCAAGAAATTTATTTTTACATGAAAAACACAGCATAATACAACGTAAAAAAAATTTCGTATAGAATTGTAATTGAAGTCGATAGTGAAGTACAGATATTGGACACACGCAAACCCAAGTAAAGTGGGTATGGGAAAACAACAAGTGCTTGACCACGAGGTCGCATATTCAAATCCCATAGACGTCAAGCATTCCAAACTTTGGGGCCACTAGGGGTTATGTCCAGTTATTAGACTCGTTACTTTCAGAGTCCCGGAATTGGTTGAAGTGTTCACAAATTGGCCTAGACATCCGGCTATTAAAATAAAAGAAATAATTTTATCGGATGTCCCCGAAGGGACAAAAAAAAAAAAAAATAATTGTGCGAAGGAGGAAATGATGATACTCTTAACACATTGGGAAATGACTCTTGTGAATTGTAATGGCCATTGGATAACTCCAGGGGTCAAGCTGGCCTGTGGAGCAACTTGAGAGAGACTTTCTTTTCCTACTAGAGTACTGTATAATTAGATCGCTGTTCAAATCTCTGGAGCCTGAGTATCCCATACTTGGACTCCAATTTCCAGCAGATTCTGCACTTCAAGTGGCATTTTGTCAGGTATACTTCCCTCCGTTCTATCGCTTCTATTGTTTCAATCTTTTGTTCTACGTTATTTTTAGATTGTATGCGTTCATCGTAATCAATTACTCCATGCCATGTTCCTAACCCAGGTTCACATTGGTGCGAACATCATGGCGATCCTATGCTTCCTACAGCCCGCAACAGGGCCAGTTTCTCCAGCTTCGCATGCCGTGAGTGTCAAGCATTTTCATCGATTGATCCTGCATGTCCATCGGCATGGTCTGCCAGTTTGGATTTTAATCGGTGGTGTTATAGTGGTGGTGGTTGTTGCTGTTTTTTTGTATTTTATTATTAAAAGGAGAGTTAAGATAACTAGGTATAATTATTTGAAAAAAAATGAAGGTGCTTAGTTAAAGCAGGGCCGGGTTGGTGTTAAGTAAGTAATAATTGTATTTTTCCTATTTTAATTGTCGCATAAATAAGAATTGTGCTACCTCTGTTGGTTGCCTGTGAATGAGGTAACATCACCCTGCGGCGTTTCCTGAGTGTAAATGCGTTTGTATTGACGTTAGAGGAAGAGTTACTGGCTGGAATAATATGAATTGGATTATTTATTTGTTTTATTGGGAATTCAAAGTATCTTATATATGTTCCTTGATTACAGAGTACATTTTTATTTTCTATAATATTTGAAGACAATTCATGATTAATCCTTAGGCTCTGTTTGTTTCGCGCGGAAAATGTTTTCTGGAAAACCTTTTCCATGGAAAACATTTTCTAGAAAAGAAAATGTTTTCCAGTGTTTGGTTGTGATATGAAAACATTTTCTAGAAAACATTTTCCATTGTTTGGTAGACATGGAAAATCACTAATTGACAAACTAACCAAAATATCATTTTACAATGGAAATGGTACTCATACTATATAAAGGATAAAAAATCCAACATAACCTATGCAAATGACATAAATACCCTTGTAGTATAGAAACAAAATTCAAGAGAACTCAAATAATAAACAAAGAATATGTTCCGCTCACATGTCTTAACAAGCATAAATACTCCTAACAAATATAGTTCATCAACCGAAAAAACTATCTATTCCTCCTAGTAATAAAATCTGCCCACATGGCATCACTAATCTCCTTCCTTTTGCTAACCCATTCTCTATTCTCTTCTTGAACTTCCCTTTGGGTTTGTTGGACTCTAGGATTTGGATTTCTAGCCATCTCATTATTTACTTCTTCCATAATAGCATCCATAGGATCAACACTCTTTACATAATTGTGAATGATGCAGCATGCTAGGACCACATCCACTTGTGTCTTGAAGGACCAAAACGGCTCTGCATCTATTACGCGAAAGCGTTTCTTCAAAACTCCAAAGCACCTTTCAACTGTAGATCGCAAGGAAGAGTGACGAAGATTGAATAACTCTCTTTTGTTTTGGGGAGGATTGTTACCAAATTCTTTCAAATGGTATCGAGTACCACGATAGGGGGAGATAATTCCTCTTCGAACCCCATAACCAGCATCTCCAAGATAATATTTTCCTGCAATTTAACAATGAAATTAGACACTTGTGAATGATACTAATCAATTAACAAGGAAACCACTTTCTACATTATCTTCAGGAACTTTAAATCCCCTTGGCCTCGAGAGTGCATGGTCAAGAATACGAGAATCATGTGCACTTCCTTCCCACCCTGCTAAAACATATGTGAAATGCAAGTCAAATGAGATGGCAGCTAAGACATTTTGGCTTGTTTCACCCTTTCGACCACGAAATTTTCCTTGGAATTCGAGTGGGACAGATGCCCGAACATGAGTTCCATCTATTGCCCCGACACAATCCTTGAAGTATGGGTAAAACCTTCTGTTATTCATTATTTCAGGTGGTGTCTCATTAAGCTACAGTATATTCATGGCATGGTAATATGGTATACATCCCTAACAAACCAAATCTCTAATTAAGATAGGTCCGTGTCCGTGTCCTTCTTGTGTCCTACTAATGGATGTTCTTATGGAATCATGTCAAAACAGTTTTGGGAAACAACTCTGCCAAACAAATTTCCAGTATCATTTTCAATTGCTTATACTTTGTAAGATTCAAGAACAGACTCTGATAATGATTTGCAATGGGCATTAAAGTCTGAGCTGAATATTCAGAAACTTTTTGTTTGCAAATATTGTTAAGTCCCAATTCTATATACCACAGAATGCTTTATTCCATATACCCAATTAAAACTGAACAGCTGATAGAAATACATGTTTATGCAATTGACTATCATTGTTTGACTTGGAATTTCAACAAGGACACTCAAGAAGTGTACCATGAGTGCTGCAATATCAGGAAGCTAATGAATACAGTAGAATTTCACTACTTAAAAGTTAGTTCTCTTTGAGAGTGCCAATTATTTGTTATCAGATCTCATAGGCATTTTCACAAACACATGGTGAACAAATTGTGACCTGTGAAAAATAAGCTAAA
The DNA here is from genome assembly GCA_016920895.1 of Vaccinium myrtillus. Classification (NCBI taxonomy): domain Eukaryota; kingdom Viridiplantae; phylum Streptophyta; class Magnoliopsida; order Ericales; family Ericaceae; genus Vaccinium; species Vaccinium myrtillus. Next base: position 4,075,029 of record CM029279.1, read on the forward strand.
AATACACCAATTTTCCCGATTCTAAGTCAAACAAACTCCAATACGATCGTCTTCCGCTTGTTTTTTCTCAAGAAACAGACCAAAAAGAGATAATCAACAGCGATAGAGCTACCAAAATCAAGTGCAAACTCGAGATCTATCATTCATGGGCTGAACTACTTCGATCAGAACTATCACGATTGAACTACATTGTTGAAGTAACGAAAATCAACCAACACGCCATAGTACATACGCGGAATAATAATCAACGAAGAGCCACCTCTGAAAATCATGTAATCGGACTGTAGACATAGAAGGAGAAGGAGGATCTTACCTCAGAACACCCCTTAGAGAGAGAGAGAGAGAGGGCGAGAGAGAGAGAGAGAGAGAGAGAGAGAGAGAGAGAGAGAGAGAGAGAGAGAGAGGGCGAGAGAGAGATTAGTGGTTACCTGAGAGGGATGGGGAGCTGGGATGAATGTCGGGGCTGGGAGGCTGGGAGAACAACGCCTGGGGGAAAATGTTTTCCATGTCTTCGTTAAGGAAAACATTTTCCTGAGAGGCTAGTTTATTTTTTTTTTGACTTTTTCACCTTGGAAAAGGTTTTCTGTTGACTTAGATTTTCTGTTGCACCCAAACACCGGAAATTGTTTTCTACAGAAAATATTTTCCTAGAAAACGTTTTCCGCCCGAAACAAACGGAGCCAATGTGGTTTGATGGGCTAAAATGCTTTATCTCGGATGTTCCTATTCATATTGTGGTACTGTAAAGCTCAGGTCCAAATTCTTATTTAAAAGAGTTTGTTACTCTGCCTCCTCTGATTGGGCTTCACTGTCTCTTCTTCTACCTTTATCAAAGATTTCACTCCATCAACCACTAATTCTGTCTCCTCTTCAAACCACACTTGTGTCCATCTCTCTTGTAATAATGCATGCCTATCTTTCTTGTTAATTAGGAAAAGTTATGATTAAAAATCTGCCGCCCAACGATTTAATTTGAACATCTTTAAAACCCTTTTCTCTGAAAATTTCTTCCATTTTTTGGGTTGAAGTTAATCTACGCATTTTCCCAACTGCACTTCTCAATAGCCACCCATTCCCTTCTGGTTGAATCACTAAACTGTGAATCTGGTTTTGTGGTGCTATCTTCCCTATTTTGGCATTTCTTTCCTCTCCTGTTTACTTGTTTCTGTGACCCCTTTTCTTCTCCATACCTCCTTCCCTCTTGTTTTCTTCTGAGGATACTGGATTGTGCTTGCTTTGTGGTTTTGCATCTGCCCTTTATTTGTTAAAGACCTTTCTCGCTCCTTCTGGGCCAACTCCGGTACATGCAGGTTCCATCTGATAGCCCCATTACATGCATCTGTGTGCCCCATTCACTCCGTCTCCTCCTCTATCATCAATTTGGGGTTTTCGACTCCTGGATTGAAAACGAGTGATTTGAGGGTTTTTATCATAGCAAGGCTGAGGACAGCTAATGATATCTTGCTTTCTCAAAAATTTTGCGAACTTTACCGCCAATTTATGATCCCAACACCAGGTTCCATTGATCTTTTTGATGATGACTAGGGCAGCTTCGCTGGTATTGTAAAATCAAACGAAGCCAAAACTGTGTCATGTCACTTTGCTCCTTTTGTTTGGAATGAATATATCACTTCTTTTCCCAAATCTTGAGAACAGGTTGTATATCCAGATTTTCCGGATTCTGAATGGTAAATTATTCACAAATAAGGTTGATCTTCTTCCATCTTGTGACTCCTCATTCTCTCTTCTCACTCCTCTCATTGTCACTCTTCTTCTTTTGCACTCCGGATCCGCTGTCCCCAAATGGTGTCCCTTTTGGTGTCCTACCCCCCTATTGCTGCCATGTGTCACACGCTAAAAACCCTTTAGCGTTTCTTTTTTTTATTTTTAAATGGGAAAAACCCTTTAGTCGGTTACTAAGCTTCCTCCGTTAGAAAACCTCTCAGTGTTAATAATCAAAGGGCATTTTCACCTCCTTTACTGGAAAAAAAAAATGGCCTTTCACTCTAAAGTCCAAACAAGAGTTTTTTTTAGAGTAAATCAAAGATGATTTAATTTCCTGTAGATGTATTCTAATTTTTTTTACTTCAAACAAGTGATCTAGGCAAATCAAGAGTTCTAAACACATGTTCTGGGTTAAAACCAATTTCATTTTCACTCCTCGCACCATTTTGTTTTGTTGATAACAAAAAAAAAAAAAGGAGAAAAACTTGCTCCAAGGCATTACCGGCCAACAAAAATTATGCCAAAATTCTAATTTTTTTTATCCAAAAAAAGGTTCGTCGTAAAAAAACTTAAATCGTGAGATGGAGGGAATTCTGTAAATAGTCATTGAAATACTCACTTCCGCCAACAACAATAACCGTAGAATTATGCGCAGATAATTTTTTCTTCAAGTAAATGACCAACTCTGTATAATCAGAAAGAGCCTGAGCCGAATTGAAATAGCCATGAGTGCTTGCTTTATTCACTGCATCTTCAAATGTTCCGAAAGGAATAGATTGTCCGTAGAACCGATGTTGAAAACCACAAAAACAAAAAACAGACTTCTCTGATTTTAAAATCTTGATCGATAAAATGGACTTCATAGCGCTATATATATATATAGGTAAATCTTCTAGTAAGGACTCCCGTTAATAAGAAAAAATGTAAATTTTTCACGTTAAAAATTGTTTTTGGGAAATCCGAACCGTCCAATGTGTTCAAAAGGTGTTTTCAAGGGTCCACTCGGGAAAGAAACTTGGAGAGCTTTGAAATGAAGGGCATTATCAGAAAGAAACCCAATTATATATATATATATATAGAGTCCGGTTCTAGTCCGGGAGTCCCGGATCCGGGACTCCACTTCCCGATAATTTTTTGACGATCCGATCCGTCCAATGTGTTCAGAAGGTGTTTTCCAAGGTCCACACGGAAAATCTTCAAAAAAAAATACCGGGAAGGGCTTGATCCAAGCAGTTTTACAAAAAACTTTATATTTACGTTTTGCGAAAAACTACTTGGATCAAGCCCTTCCCGGTATTTTTTTGAAGATTTCCGCGGGACCTTGGAAAACACCTTTGAAGACATTGACGGCTCGGATTTCCCAAAAACAATTTTTAAAAGCATCAAAACACCAAAAAACCCTTCAATCCGGAAATCGGATCCTTGACAGATCGCTGTATATATATATATATATATATGAGTCCTTATCTAGTCCGGGATCCCGGATCCGGGATTCATAGTTCCGGATCAAATTTTCCGACGATCGTCAACCGTCAATGTTCAATGTTTTCCAAGGTCGCGAAATCTTCAAAAAAATACCTCCCGGGGGCTTGATCCAAGCATTTTTTCATAAAACGTATATATACGCTTTTGTGAAAAAATGCTTGATCAAGCCCTTTCCGGATTTTTTTTTGAAGATTTCCATGGACCTTGGAAAACACATTTTAAACACATTGACGGATCGATTTTGCAAAAACAAATTTTAAAATCCTCAAAACACCGAAAAAGCTTCATCCGGGATCCTTGACAGATCACCGGTGATATATATATATATATATAGATACACAAATTATCCAATCAAGGATCCCGGATGGGAGGTTTTTTGGTGTTTTGATGCTTTTAAAAATTGTTTTTGGGAAATCGAAAACCGTCAATGTGTTCAAAGGTTTCCAAAAACGCTGGAAATCTTCAAAAAAATACCGAATGGCTTGATCCAAGCATTTTTTTCGCAAAACCGCATTTACGGTTTTGGAAAAATGCTTGATCAAGTTCCCGTATTTTTTTGAAGATTTCCGCGTGACCTTGGAAAACACCTTTGAACACATTGACGGTTCGATCGTCAAAAAAATATCGGGAAGGTGGAGTCCCGGATCCGGGACTCCCGGATTAGATAGTGATATATATATATATATATATACACACGATCCAAAAGGATCCCGGAAATCCCGATTGAAGCATTTTGGAGCATTTCCAAAATGTTTTTGCATGATCCGAGCCGTCCAATGTGTTCAAAAGGTGTTTTCCAAGGCCCACGCGGGAAATCTTCAAAAAAAAATACCGGGAAGGGCTTGATCCACGCAATTTTTCGCAAAAAACGCATATTTACAAAATTGTGTGGATCAAGCCCTTCCCGGATTTTTTTGAAGATTTCCCGCGTGGGCCTTGGAAAACACCTTTTGAACACATTGGACGGTTCGGATCGTGAAAATTTGATCCGGAACTATGAGTTCCGGACTCTCTAGTCCCGGACTAGAGAGTTCCTCTATATATATATATATATATATATATATATATATATATATATATAACTTGGAGAGCTTTGAAATGAAGGGCATTATCAGAAAGAAACCCAATAGCTCCAATCTGATCATCAAAGAAAAGTTGTTGGCAACGGTGTCTTGGCACATGTCTGTCCATGACTTTCTTCCTCAAAATTCTCCACCAATACATATATAATATATAATAGCACTTTACTATAAAACACTAACAGAACCCTGCAAATCTGCAATTGTGAAAGTCAACCCTCCAACCCACTTCAGAACATGGTTATTCAAACATGCAAAATGACAACCTTACCCTTTCAAACCCCATTCATATTCACCAGGAAACTTTGGTACAGATCATTGTTAGAACTTGGCAAGAAATGACCAAATAATGGTCTTAGATTTTTTATTTTTTTTGGAAGCAAAATTTTATTTATAATATTGAAATTGGCTACACAATGTGGGGTAGCCATCCCAATGTGGGGTAGCCATCCCACGTAAATCTCACAAAAAGCATTGAGATACAAAACTTGGGACACTGTGGAAGTGAACAAAAAATGTGGTCAAAATCAATGCATGCTTTGCCAACTTGTCAATTAGATGTGCACAATGGTAGAGTCAATGTGCCGCACCATCCATAACCTGCGGTCAGTAACTAGAGGTGAAATCCCAGCAGAAGTATGAGTTCGCCCGTCGCCGGCTTCTTTCATTATGTAACGGCAATTACACAGTATAACGGCGTTATTAATCATTTTTCTCTCTATTGACCAAAAAGAATTAGTATGAGAATCAGTTGTAATAAGTTTATAGGCTACTTGGTAGTTTACTTCTACATCTAGATTCATTATCCCAAGAGACCAAGCAAATTCAAGGCCATATGTAATGGCCTGGCCCATAGTTCAGCTGTAGCCGCCCCAATTTGTTTGGAAAATCCCATTATCCAATTGCCACTATGATCACGAATAACTCCACCAATCCCTGCGAGACCAGAATTACAAATGGAACTGAGAGTTTGCAAAAGAAAAAATTACAAATGGAACTGAGAGTTTGCAAAAGAAAAAATTACAAATGGAACTGAGTTTGCAAAAGAAAAAATTACAAATGGAACTGAGACCATTAAAATTACAAATGGAACTGAGACCAATAAAATTACAAATGGAACTGAGACCATTATCCTGCGGAGTTGTTCGAAAGACTTATGTCATTTCATAAGAAATAATGGCCTTAGATAAAGATCAAACTTCATATCCAATGAATGCTACCACTGCAATTTAGGAGGGGGTGTCGTCGTAGTTTAATTTAGTTCAGGGGGTGTCTGAGTAAAAGAGGTATAGTATAGGGGGGTGTCTAGATGATTTACTCAAAACTTTATTGACCCCTTCTTCAACTTAATCCCTTTGTCAACGTAATGATTTGAAGAAAAAACAAACACACAGAAGATCATTTGACTATACCACTAGGTTCTACTAACCTCCAAAAACCACTAATTTTCAACGCACCAACGAACTAGGTTCAAGTACAACCTCCAAAAACCACTAATTTTCCCAACACACCAAAGAAAGATGATGCAAAGAAAACCCTAACCTTACAATCTAGGCCCAAAACTCTTACTACGATCGGGGCCACTAATCTACTAACATGATCTCCGTTTCCCTCTAACCGAAACAATTGAACGGAGCCAATTGCATAGAGTTGACTAATCGAAAAAGCCTACAATCGATACCTTCCTTTGCTTTCTCAGGTTCGTAGAAACTGCTCAAAACCAAAATCAAAGCACAATAAGGTGTACCTTTGTCCGAGATGATCCCAAAGCTCCCTTTCCAGTTACTGTCCGATCGCTGGAGTGGCCGAACACGCGACCTAAGTTCGGTGCATGATGGTTTGCTTGGGCTATGGTAATTTACCCTAAATTTGAAGGGCTAAAAGGTTGAATGCATTTTGGCTTTTCAATATTTTCTGATAGGGGAATGATTTCCGCACCCCCAGATTGATATCCACGCTATTATTTTTTTTTTGTCTTCTATAAAAGTTTCACTAAAAAACAAAAATAAAAGCGGGGTGGATATCAGTTTGGGTGGTGTGAAAATCAATTAATTGCCTTCCTCATATTGTTATAAGAACGAATTTCCAGTACCAAAAAAAAAAGTACCAAAAAATAAGCACGAATTTCCAAATAGATCAAAATAAAAAATTTCAACAAACAAAAATCAAGATTATAAACATATCTTATCTTTCAATGCTATACAGAGAAATTTGAAGTTCCCATGTTGCACCTCCTCTAAAATCGATAAAGTTAAGGGTACCGATCCTTTTGAGCACCGAAGACTTAAAATGGCATGCGGGACCCAAAAATGGATCCCACATAAATAATCCGAAACATTAGTTAATATTAAAATAATTTTTTGAATGTCCTTGCAAAGATGAAGCACAATTGGATATGAGTAACTGGATGGTCCAATATTTCAATTTCTCATTTAGAATTTATGATTTTTTTTTTATCCTAAATTCTAAATGAACACTTGAAGTTTAGATGAACCACTGAATTCATAGTATTAGATAGTTATTCATAGGAAAGAGTCAAATTACATTAATTCAAGCTCATATAAACTTCAGAGTGGATTTCAATTGAATTGAACCATTGCATACTGTTTTTAATAGTTATTACATACCAAGGTATTACTATTTTTGATAGTTATTCATACTGTTTAGTCTTGGGTAGGACCCTATGCATCGATCCTCTTATGGATCTGCGTCTGCTTTGCAGTACGAGTCTTAGAGCTCCTTGCCCGTCGTGGTTATTTGTGGTGTGCTCGTGTCCGAGTCTTTGTAGTATCGGTTCTTTTCCGTTTTGCATTGAAATCTTGTAAGTGCCGTACGTATGACTTGGCTTTCGGACCTTTTAATGAATTGAAATGACTTTCAGTTCAAAAAAAAAAAAAAAAACTTCTGAACTATCAAACTTGTTTACTGATCCCCACCAGGGCCGCCATACACGAAATAATGTCCAAAGAAGCCTCCTATGTTTCCTCTGTCCACCACTTTATATAATTTATTGTTGTCAGAAAACGCTTCTGTGTTATCCACATCTACAGTTTGGCCATATTCATTGAGGACTGAAATCTGTCTGATGTGTTCAATGAAACCCTCATTTCCCTCATTCCCAAATCGGATAATCCGGATAGCATTAAGATGTTTAGACCCATAAGCCTTTGTAATGTTTCTTACAAAATCATCACTAAGCTTATAGTTTCTAGACTTCGCCCTCTTTTAGATAAAATTGTTAGCCCTTTCCAAAGTAGTTTCATCCCCGGGAGATCCACGAATGATAATATTATTATCACTCAGGAAATCCTTCACACGTTGAGAGCTAAAAAAGGTAAGAAAGGGGGTATTCTCACTACAAGAAAAAATGTCTACTGTGAGGATTGAGTTTCCTCGCCAAAGAACCAAATGTCCTCGCTAAAGGAATTGGCGAGGAAAAATTTTCTCGCCAAGTTTCCTCGCCAAAAGGTCGTCGCAAAAGGTATTCTAGCGAGGAAAAATAAATTTCCTCGCCTAATCTGCCAATTGGCGAGGAAATTTTTTGTCACCTATTAGGAACAATTGGCGAGGAAATATTGTTTTCCTCGCCTATTTAGAACAATTGGCGAGGAAATTTCTCCTCGCCAAAAGTCATGAAACAAAAACAAGAAGAAATCCAATTCTAGCTTCTCCGCCTGGGAATCGAACCCGCGACCTCCTCTCAAGCAACGCGCGCCCCATCCACCACACCAACTTCCATTTCAATGCAAAGTTCAACAACTTTTAATATATAACCTTTTGTAGTTCTTTTTACCTCACTATTTTTTTAAAATCTTTTTGTCTAAATTTAGTCTCTTTGTAGTGTTTCTTTAAACTTCTTTCTTAAATCTTTTAATGTTATTTGTTTTTACTGAACTTCTTATTTTTTATAATTTGATATTTTTCTATACCCTTTTATAAGTCTTTACTTGTTAGAATTACTTACCTTTGCATTTATATATTTGTTTATTTTTAAATTGGATTTTGTTAATATGTGCCCCCAAGGCACATGATAAGAACACATTAATTGCTCCACCTTACTCCACTTCCACAAGGAATTAAAGTAGAGTAATCAATTGTGTTTTGGAAAGATAAATCTTTTTTTGATTCGACGAAAATGCCACCAACTACCCATACCCATGGAACAAAAAAACACGAAAAATTATTTGAGAATTAGTTGGCCAGTGTTCTCCCATAAATTTTTGGAACATAATTTTAGAAAATTAATTATCAAACATAAACCCAAAAATGAAGAAATGTTGTTGGGTGAGACCTAACCACCTTCTTCGTTCCAATCGATAACATAAATTCTTCTTAACATCATGTTTTTAAACATTATTAGTATTCTAAAGAGTAATTTGGAATTTATTGACAAATAATTGATCTACTCTTTGGCTTTCTTGAATTTTTTAAACTTCTTATCAGGAGAATTTACTTCACTAATTTGTTTTGAAGAGAAAATGTAAAAGTAAAAGAGGACTAAATATAAAAAGATTGAAAACAAGACAACATTAGCCCAAATAATAAGTCGAAAGTATAAATTTTCTGGCTTGGGGATTTTTTTATTTATATAAATTCTAGTTGAAGGGAAAATCAATTGCTTTGTGTTTGTAGACCATTTTGGTGAGTGATGCCCGTAGGATTTTTTTCTCTTTAGCGGGTTTAAACCGAGTTGAAACACTTATTAGAAAACTAAAGGGCAGTTGAAAAGATAGCATTGAAAGAGAAGTTAAAGGGTAATTTTTTTTAATGACCGTTAAAGGGTAATTTAGTCTCATTAGAAACACGTTTTCCTCCTAGATAGTATGATACCCACCTTTGTTTCAAAATGGGTGATCGTTTTAGGAGACCAAATCATTTTTCTACTAGCAGAGTAATAATAATAATATATTTATATGCAAATGACATGATCAATATGATATGTATACATTTAGTCTCACTAATTAGTATGTGCATATGACAAATAAGTTCGTTTATTATAATTTTATGGTATCATAAATAGGATAAATATCTTACCATTGGGATAGTACAACACATCTATATCAAAATCTAAATAGTCCTAGAAAAGGTGTGGAAATATTTCGTCACCTAACATTAACATTTGGCGAGGAAACTAGCATTTCGTCGCCAATTCTTAGTTTTTTTGCGAGGAAAGATATTATTATTATTACTCTAGCAGAAATGTTGTGGGTGAGACCTAACCATATCTATACCCAAAAATGAAGAAATGTTGTTGGGTGAGACCTAACCACCTTCTTCGTTCCAATCGATAACATAAATTCTTCTTAACATCATGTTTTTAAACATTATTAGTATGCTAAAGAGTAATTTGGAATTTATTGACAAATAATTGATCTACTCTTTGGCTTTCTTGAATTTTTTAAACTTCTTATCAGGAGAATTTACTTCACTAATTTGTTTTGAAGGGAAAATGTAAAAGTAAAAGAGGACTAAATATAAAAAGATTAAAAACAAGACAACATTAGCCCAAATAATAAGTCTAAAGTATAAATTTTCTGGCTTGGGGATTTTTTTATTTATATAAATTCTAGTTGAAGGGAAAAATCAATTGCTTTGTGTTTGTAGACCATTTTGGTGAGTGATGCCCGTAGGATTTTTTTCTCTTTAGCGGGTTTAAACCGAGTTGAAACACTTATTAGAAAACTAAAGGGCAGTTGAAAAGATAGCATTGAAAGATAAGTTAAAGGGTAATTTTTTTTAATGATCATTAAAGGGTAATTTAGTCTCATTAGAAACACGTTTTCCTCCTAGACAGTATGATACCCACCTTTGTTTCAAAATGGATGATCATTTTAGGAGACCAAATCATTTTTCTACTAGCAGAGTAATAATAATAATAGATTTATATGCAAATGACATGATCAATATGATATGTATACATTTAGTCTCACTAATTAGTATGTGCATATGACAAATAAGTTCGTTTATTATAATTTTATGGTATCATAAATAGGATAAATATCTTACCATTGGGATAATACAACACATCTATATCAAAATCTAAATAGTCCTAGAAAAGGTGTGGAAATATTTCGTCACCTAACATTAACATTTGGTGACGAAACAAAATTTCCTCGCCTATTCTGAACAATTGGCGAGGAAACTAGCATTTCCTCGCCAATTCTTAGCTTTTTTGCGAGGAAAGATAATTTCGTCGCCAAATCTTAGCTTTTTTGCGAGGAAAGATAATTTCGTTGCCAAATGGGTACCCTTTAGCGAGGAAATATGCATTTCCTCGCCAAATCTTAGCTTTTTTGCCGAGGAAAGATAATTTCGTCGCCAATCTTTGATGTTTAGCGAGGAAATTCAAATTTCGTCGCCAAATGGTAGCCTTTTAGCGAGGAAATGTTCATTTCCTCGCCAAATCTTAGTTTTTGGGCGAGGAAAGATAATTTCGTCGACATAGTGTACTCTTTGCCGACGAAATCGATTTCCTCGCCATAAAGACCCATTTGGCGAGGAAATTTGAATTTCCTCGCTAGCTTTCGTCGCCATAGTTACTTTTTGTTGTAGTGTCTGCTTAAAATTGATTTGGAAAAAGCCTATGATAAGGTATCTTGGAAATTTTTGCTTGATACTTTGATATTCTTTAATGTGAATCCTGCTTGGACTGCTCTGATTATGAACTGTGTTTCGAGTGTTAAAACTTCCATCCTTTGGAATGGGGAAAAGCTTGAAGATTTCTCCCCCGGCAGAGGCCTTAGGCAAGGCGACCCTCTATCACCTTACCTGTTTGTCCTTTGCATGGAGAGACTCTCCATTCTCATTGAGGAAAAATGCACTAATGGTAATTGGAAAGGCTTAAAAGTGTCTAGAGACTCCACTAACCTTACTCATCTTTTCTTTGCGGATGACCTTATTCTCTTTGGTCAAGCGAACCTTTCTACTTGTAAGGACATCATGGAGGTTCTTACTGAATTTTGCAAATTATCTGGCCAGACTATGAATCTTTCTAAATCTAAAATGTTTGTGTCTCCCAACATTCCTGGTAATAAAGCGAGAAGATTGAGCAACTTGTGCGGTATTGGGCTTACTAATGACTTAGGCAAGTACCTAGGAGTTCCTCTTCTTCACAAAAGAACCAACAAAGACCATTTCAAACACATTATTGAGAAGGTGCATAATAGACTTGATGGTTGGAAATCGAATACCCTTTTACTTGCTGGTAGAGCCACGCTCATTCAAGCCTCGTCTTCCACCATTCCCAATTATACCATGCAAACTATGCATCTTCCCACGAATGTCTGTGACAAATTGGATAGGCTCAATCGCAACTTTCTTTGGGGAGACACCCCTAACAAGAAAAAAAATCCATCTTGTCAATTGGAACACTGTTTGTAAAAACAAAGATGTTGGAGGACTTGGCCTTAGGAAAGCTAGAACCCAAAATCTAGCTCTTCTTATGAAATTGGGATGGAAAATTGCTCAAAATGAGGATAGCTTATGGGTTAAAATTATTAGAGATAAATATCTGAAAAACCATACTATCCAATCTTGGCCTGGTAACAGGAATGCCTCCTTCACTTGGCGTAGTATCTTGCATACTAGGGATACGCTCAAGAAAGGTATCAAATGGTCCATTGGAGACGGTAAATCTGTGGATTTATGGAAGGATTGGTGGTGTGGCCAGGGCCCTCTGGAGGTGAGACACCCGGGAGCCCACACACAGTGCAATATTAAAGCGTCTGAGATCATTGAGAATGGGGACTGGAATTTGGATACCATAGACCATATTTTGGATGATACTTCTCGGAGTGACATCCGGAACTCTATTCTGCCCATCTATACGCTTGGTCAGGATCACCCTACATGGGTGAATGCCTCTAATGGCATATGCACTGCCCCTGCAGCTTATGAGTTCTTGAGCAAAGATGAAAGAGATGAGAAGGGATGAAAATGGTTATGGAAGATCAAAATGCCTCAGAAATTTAAAACCTTCCTCTGGCTCATTTTTCATAAAAAACTTCCTACCAATTGCCTTCGAGCAAGGAGGGGTATTACACCAACGGACCTTTGTCCTAGGTGTAATAACTCTCCGGAATCTCTTGAGCACCTTTTCAGGAAATGCCCCAAAGCTAAGATGATTTGGGAGTACATTCCATCGGGTCGGGTTATGAGAGATAGATTTGATAACTCTATCTCGGACTGGATTTCTCTAAATCTTAAAAAGACTCGTGTTTTGCATTTTGGAACGGATTTACCTTGGAATATTATCTTCGGCACCACTCTGTGGCAGATTTGGAAAGATCGTAACAAAAAAAGCTTTGATAACGTAGAGATGGTGCCCGAAGTTAGTTCCAAAGTTATTTATTCTTATGCGTCCGAAATAGATCAAGCATTCAAATCTATTCTCATTACTGACCCTTGGAAACATAAACTCACTCCTTGGTCTCCTCCTCCTACAGGTTCTTTAAAGCTAAACACGGATGGTTGCTGGATGGAGAGCACCAGGAAAGCTGGATTTGGTGGTTTATTCCGGGATGATCAAGGATCATGGCAGCTGGGTTTTTTTGGGAGAATGACAGCCTCCTCAAGCTTGGAAACAGAGATTTGGAGTATTTACCGTGGGCTAACAATAATCCTGGAGAAAGGTTGGCATAATACTCGTATCGAATCGGATTCGCAAACTGTAGTAGTCCTCTTTAATGAAGGTGCTAATGTTAATCATCCCCAAAGTAATATCCTCAACGATGGGAAATATATTCTCAACCGTACGGGAAGCACCCTAACGCATATCTACCGTAGTGCCAATGAATGCGCGGATTGTCTTGCTCATCTCGGAGCCGAACAAAATGAGACCCTGGTGGTGATGAACACTCATCCTCTGGCGGTTCGGGAATATCTCTTAAGGGATAGCCTTAATATTAGGCAGATTATTGACTAGTTTGTTGCAGTTGGGTTTCTTTCTGGATTTCCTTTTAAGTCTTGCTTTGTGTAATCGTTTCCCTGCACCTCTGATGCAGCTGACTCTGTTCTAGTTTTAATCTATTTCCGAAGTACCAAAAAAAAAAAGAAATCTGTCTGATGTGCGCATCAACTTTGGTGGTCCCTATAGGATAAAAGCCCGAACCCATTGGCGGTGCAGCTGTGCCCGGTGGACCAAATGCCTCGCCTCCCCATTCGACATGATTAGCCAAGTCTCCTAAGCCGGTAAATAATCTGCTCGGCCAAAATCCAATCGGAATATTGTTTCGTCCAATTTCGAGCCACCAGTTTCCATTAGCTTGGTCCTGATATGAGTAGTGGTGGAATCAAGAAATTTCAAGCACATAACTATACATGAGACAGAAATGTGAGTAAATCAATCCATACAGACAGATGTGAGGAAAAATTAACATTTAGTGACAAGAAAAATTGTTATTTTGACTTGAAGGAGCCAACAATTTGAAACATCTTAAATTGAAATTGCGCATGACTAGGGTGGTTTTCCATTTTTACTAGAACCAAGGTTGTAATTGGTTTATTGGAATGCAATGGAATGAAAGTCGGAATAAAGTAGAGATTGGAATAGAATGAGGAGGGAATGAGATAGGAATAACCATTGCATTCTTGCGTTTGGTTATGCATAGGAATGGTGATAGTAAATTTGGAGTGGCAATAGTGAAATTTGGAGTGGCATTAATAAATTTTGGAGAGGCAATAGTAACTTTTGGAGTGGAAGTAGTGAATTTTGGAGTGGCAATAGAGAAAATTGGTGTGGCGGTTGAAATTTGGTACAGCATCAATAATTAGAGAGGAAAAGAAGAATGATTCCTTGTCTTTTCTAATGGAATGATTATTCCATTTTTTGAGCAAATGAAAATTACATTTGGAATGACGATTTCGTAAATTTTTTATTAACCAAACATAGGAATGGAATTTTGTTGGAATGGCTATTCCATTCCAATGTCCATTCCATCCAATCAAATTAAAAGTGTTAAACACGAATTTCAAGATAGGTCATTCTCATTACAATATACAATTATTTTTAGCACTTTTAGCTCTAAGAAAAAAAATTGGGTGCAAATAGGGGACACGGGCCTGCTGTGTGGCCTGTGCACAGAAGTGTTGCGCAAAATCATAACCGTCCACAAGTTTTTTCAACGGTTTGGAAATATTGGCAATCCATCCAAGCAACGAACGGCCCGGATTCTTCGCAACACCTACTAGGCACAGGCTACACAGCAGTCCCCCCGCGTCCGAAAATGGGGTACCGCACATGCGCAATGTGCTTTGGACAACCCAGATTTTTCCATCCCTCTCTCATATCTTTCTCCTTTTTCTCTCTTCAAAATTTGGACCGTCCAAAACACTTTTGGACGGTCGAAATACGCGCTAGGTACTGCACGTGGTACCCAACTAGCACCCAAGTTTTTCTCTTTAGTGCTTGTGCTTAAAGAGATTATATTCTTTTCGGATGTGGAGTTCGTGCCACCGGCTTTTGTGGGCTCCACCGAGCATATATTGCAATAATCTGAATCGTTCATCTTGTAGAGCCTGCAAAATTGTGTATGGTCTAAAAAAATCAGTTTGATTGGACATGATAGGTATGTCAAAAGTTGATTTTGGTTTTAAAAACGGACGGTCTAAGTACTTTCAATAGTTTTCAAGTCAAAATATCGATGACTGTCAGCTTTTTAAACCAAAATCACTTTTTGACATACCTATCGACGTCCGACCAAGCTGATTTTTTTAATGCATACATTATTTTGCAGGTCTTACAAGATGAATGGTTCAGATTATTACAATGATCGTACAGTGGGGCTGCCACATCCCTAAAGAAGATAATCTCGTGGTCAAATCAGGAAACTGTCCGTAAGAGTTGAAATGGATGGGACAACATTTTAGACGTTTTCACAGCGTGCTTTCATAATAATTTAACTGGGCCATTGGATTGAATCTGCCAAGACCATCCCTATCTGGTTCCAAAACTAAGTAACGCAAAGGACTCAAAGGGATATTGTAAGTTGTACCCTGATGATGTAGGCTATCAAGTAGTAATACGGCCCACCGCGAACACTGACATTGGGAAAAACTAAGTCAAGCGGTATATCTGATCTCACAATTACAAATCCAGGACATCTAGTATTGAAACAATGAGATTGTCCAGCCTGTCAAAGAAAAGAAATGGAGAATTAATAGGTTTAATGAAATACGGTTTTTTTTTTTTTGTAAACCGACGAAAATTTGGTTGAATGAAATACTTGGTGTGTAAAAATTAAAATTAAGCGACACTGACCCAAAGAAGAATAACTTACATCCAAACGTATAAACATTCGAGTGCTAGTGTCACCATTCAATGATGGATCAACCTGAAACAAAGAACAACCGGAAAAATAAATTTAAGATGGTCTAGAAGTGAAATAAATGATCCATTTTTTTTTTTTGAGGAATCAAAGGCAGAGAGAATTACCCTCCACCCAGCTTCTATGCTATCAGGACCATTTTGAATCTTCACTTTTGCCCCACTAGATTGTCCACCATCAATATGCAGAGCGTGCATACTAATATGTGCTCCAGCTCCAACAAACTTCTTGTTTGAATCAGCTCTTGTTCGAACAACGGCTTCCTGAGCAACAATATCAACAAAACAATTATGCAAATTCTACTGGTTTATCCACATAAAACACATTTTACTGGGTTATCATACAGGCCCAGTAAAATGAAACGGAGGAAACAAAACATTTTGGGACCGTCCAAAATGAAAAGATCAGCAAAGAAAATGAAACGAGGAAGTACTTTTTATGCAAAATGATTTCGGGATAACTTACATGAGCAGGAATTAGTCGAAGTGTGCATAAACTAGCCTGGACATCCGGTTATCAAAAAAAAAAAAACTTACATGAGCACCAGGGGTGTTATCTTCTAAAGAAGTGATTTTCGAAGCGAGTCTCTCTCTGATGAGATCTTCTTTGGTGATTCTTCTCAGAGGAACTGTTCCAATAGGGCAGCCTACGCCCTTTAGCCCTATACTTATGGGTTCAGTAAATTGTGGTGATACTCGATCTCTTGTTCCCCTTTCTACCGAAATAGGTTTCATCTGCAATTAAAATAAGTAACCAAATTAGTAATCTAATGGGTTATTTACGGAGACACTTCCCGTAAGTTCACGGTTTTCACCGGACAGCCCCTACAAGAATTTAACCTACCACGAACCCCCTCTATCTTCCAAAACTTTACCCCAAGATCCCTTTTGTCACCCTTCCGTCTAAAACCGTCAAGATTTCTCAGTTTTTTTATGATCCAAACCGTTCAACTTCCTTAAATCAAGTTTTTAAGGGTGTTTGTGAGAAATCGGCTCAAAATATGACTCGGAAGTGCTTGATCCAAACAATTTTTCATATCAAGCACTTCCCGGACATATTTTTAGCTGATTTCTTGTGATTACCCTTAAAAACATGTTGTAAACAACTTGAATGCGTTGAATCATCAAAATATGATCTAGAACTTTGAAATTCGAGATGGAAGGGTAACGGTAGGGGTCTTGGGGTAAAGTTTTGGAAGATAGAGGGGTTCGTAGTAGGTTAAATTCTTATAGGGGGTGTGTGGTGAAAAACGTGAACTTACAGGGGGTGTTCTGGTAAATAACCCTAATCTAAATCGTATTCTAGAAATATAAAAGGACACGTAGTAATGACAAACCTGATGATATAAAGTGTGATTCTTCAGCAAAGCGAATTGTATTCTAGAGAAATTAGAAGGATATTTAGTGATAACAAACCTGGTAATGGAAAGTGTGATTCTTCAGCAACGGGTGATCGAATGCGGGTTGTTTGTAGAAATCCACGCAATCAATTATATCTCCATAATCAGTCTGTTTGCATTACAATCCTTCGTTAATTTTCGTACGCTTAAGGAATAAAGTGGATATTTCATCAATAAAGCTCGTTTTCAATTTGAGTTTACATGTATAGTTGTGACTGCGGGCTTGTTCAGAACTTCAAGTTGCTTTTCCAACTCCTTATCTTCTTCTTCAGATAAATTCATGCCCATTTCAACTCCATTGTGGCCCACAAAAAGAGAGGACAAAAAGACTAGTACAACGTACAAAACCATGGATTGGTCTAGGAAATGGAAGTAAAGTAGGAGAAATTAGTCGTCAAAGGTCAAGGAATGCTATGTAAAACAATACAATTATTTACCAATGGCAAGAGGAATTCGTTATTTCGACATTAGACACATTATTGTGACATCGTATGTGTCATATAATCTTTTGTTTCCAGATAATCTTTTGTTTCCAGTCAGAATGCCATCTTTTAAAATAAGGATTCTTTGAGAAGAATCTTCGATAATTTAGAGGATTCTCTCCCTATCAAATACCTTGGCACGCCCCTCATTAAAACCAGGTTAATTCTCAGATTGGATCGTGTTTAAAGAAAAGATGCTACCTAGGGATAAATTATGTTTTCATAAGTTGTTGTCCTATGTTTCTGCAGTTCTTGTGTTTTTTTGCATGGTTATGATAAACCGTGGTCTATGATGTTTTTTTTGTTTGATCGGCAAAAAAGTTTTATTACCTCGAAACACACAAAGAACAACGAAATAAAGGGACGTTAGCTCCACATTATAAACCGTGGTCTATGATGTTCATGTTGGGAGTTTGGCTCTCCCTCCCCTAAGCCCTTAGCATGAAATCTATGATGTTCTGTCCTCCCAAAAAATGAAACAGAAAAAGATTTCTCTACATATGGAGAATGTAGCCAATTCTAAAGGAAACAAAATTACAAATGGGAAAAATGTTTAAACTGAGAAAATGGGTTGAATTATGAAAGCATACCTGACATTTTTATAGAATTATAACTCAAGAAGGAACATGTATTTTGGGGAGAAAAGGATGTCGAATCAAATCTCGCCTACCGAGGTATTTATAAGTGTTGTAAATCAATACCCAATTAAACCAACAACCCTATGCATGCACAAAAAGGTATCCCTCCGTCCCAAAATGTTAGTTCACATGAAAACATGCACAATTTTTGGATAAAAAAACTAAAGCACTTTTGTGCATACGTTATCAAACTTTTCACACTAATTTAAAGAAGTAATTGAGATCTTTAATTTGGTACAAAGAAATCCAAATATTTTGTCCACAAAAGTACTTTGTAGGAGATAATTGGACAACATATTCAAAAAGAAATCTGGACGGATTAGTAGATTTGGTCAAACTAGAAATAAATCATAGGAGTATTCAGGTAATCCAGACAGAGAACAGTAGACTTGGCAAAAGTACTAGTAAATTTTGTACGATGCTTTCAAAAGATTTCGCTAGACTAAAAATAAAGGGAATTGATATTGACACTCTCATTTTTGTCTCTATTGGGTGAAGTTACTAAACCAAATATCCTTGTAATTTGAAAGCAAAAGAAAAATGTAATTATAAAGTACAAGGGTGATTTAGTAACTTCACCCAATAGAGACAAAATGGGGAGTGCCAATATCAAAATAGGGTGTGCCAGTATCAATTCTCAAAATAAATGACATAATTAACCTGCATTCAGAGGAAATTTAATCAGATTACAATTCACTTGGCAAGACTTGCTTTATATTTTGTAAATTTTCATATTACAATAGAATTCCTATTTCATGAATTACGTATAAACACCTAGGAATCTTACAAATCATAGTGTGTGATATATGTATATATTGGGAACCCTCGAATTATTGTTATCACTTTGATCTGTTATGACAGTTATGATTATTATGAAATTGTTGAATATTAGAATGGACAATTAAGTTCACGAGTTGGAATCCTTTTGGAGAGATAACCTAGACTTTATTTAAGACTAATGGAAATTGGGAAAGATGAGAGATGTTGAAATAGGATGCCTTAAACCGTACCTTGGGCCCTGTCATGTCCAAAGGTTAGGCGTGGCAGATGGGAACAGAGCGAATGGGAACATAGGCAGAAGTACATGATGAGACTTTAAAGAAATGTTTTGAGCCGTACTATGTCATGGGTTGTGCTCTGTTTTAGCTAGGCTGTCTCACGTTAGGCATGGCGGATGAGAACCGAGTGGATGGGATCATAGTGGGTAGGAGCATCAAACCTTTCGACTTAGAGGTTATCAGACTTTAGTATAACGTTGAGCGTTTCATTAATACTTACGAGATTAAACTGCATTTTTGTGAATATTATAAATTGTTCATTGCTTGTAAAGTAAAGGTTAGTGGGGTAAGAGTTAGCTATTGAATGATCTATCGCTCATAGTGCTATTGTTGGCCCTACTATTTCACGCCAGGTATCAAACAAGTAGTGAGCATTACTACAAAAACGAAGACCATGTCGTCAACCAGAGAACTATTGCATTTCAAGACCTAAGTTCAAATCCATAGAGTGCTCTGTTCATTTCAGTACTTCATTTTGAAAACAATGTAATCTTATTTCTAAACCTTGTACTTGTTTATGCATCTGATTCAATTTTGAGGTTTAATACAATTTCCGCTGCTTTATTACTATAATTCTTTTAGTTAATTATGCTAATGTGTTTTCAAGAAATTATTTTATATCCAAAATTCAGGGCGTTAAAGTTTACTTTGTTAGTTGGTGCGAATTAATGAATTTGATGTGTTTGTAGGCTTTGGAGATCAAGGAGTGCAATGAAGTGAAATTTGAAGGGAAAAATCAAGAGTTGGATTTAATTGTGAATTCTGAGTGTCTCAGTAGGTTATGGTAATTCGACCATAATTTTCTGCTCGATTGTTGGAACTAGGCGATTCAAATTGGATTAAAAAGCTGGTTTAGAGGGCTACACTTTTGCGTCAAATAGTAGTTTTCCAATTGAGAAGTTCACGAGGTCAAAACGAGACCGGAAGAAGTGTCAAAAGCGTAGAAAAAAGGAAATTTGTCCGGACGACCGTGATTTATGTTTGGAAAGTTATGATCTATACTTTCCATCCGAACAATGACCAAGCTTGTCTAGACCCGGCTTCGTTATTCGTGTCCGTTTAGACAGTTGCGGACAGGCAAGCCGAAGGACGGACAAGCCCGAGCAACCTTCAGAATTGTAGTATTTTTCTTAGAAGAACATCAAACTCGTATACGTTCGCCTACCCAAGGTTTGTATAAATTACTTTCATCCGTGTGCTTTGATTTTCTAAAAAGTTCAATAATCACCCTCCTATGACTGGATGAATGTATACATAGGAATATAAGTAACACTAGGTGCAATGTTTTACCTTTTTGAATGAGTATGGATGGTCTAGAAAATGCAATTTCAATCATTTATTACCATATTTGTCTAA
Organism: Vaccinium myrtillus; assembly: GCA_016920895.1. Classification (NCBI taxonomy): domain Eukaryota; kingdom Viridiplantae; phylum Streptophyta; class Magnoliopsida; order Ericales; family Ericaceae; genus Vaccinium; species Vaccinium myrtillus. Next base: position 4,095,575 of record CM029279.1, read on the forward strand.
TTGTATAGGTAGAATGGAAATATCGATGAAAATGTTTTGGGAAACTTTTATTAAATGTATTGGAAGGAATAGAAATCACCTTTTGTATTTGACAATAACTTTAAATATTTGTCCACCCAATAAAAAAAAATCGTTCGTTCAGCCTTGGATGGAGGCTTTTTAGGAAGAGTATAAAGGTTTTATTGGACGGAGATTCTCGTTGTTTTGGGCGATCTGGGTTCGGGAAACCGGGAGCAGGAGAAAGGAGATGAGAAAGAAAGAGGGATGAGATAGAATGTGATTTAAGTAAAAAATTTAATTATCTATTTCTGCGTATTGAAATAAAATTGAAATACCAGGGTCAAAATGAATCAATATAATTTAAGGTTTCAATTTGTTTTAGGGCCAAAATATTGGGTCCTTTTGTAGTATTTGCTCTATTTTCATATAGTCCTTTTTAAAAGGCCTTATCGACCCAACCCATTAAATCCATTCTGGACTAATTCAAAATAGTAGAATTTTTGTGGGGTAAAAAAACAGCCAAAAGCCCACACGGTTAAAGTTTTTGGAGAAAGAGAGAAAATATCATCCACACGGTTAAAAGTTCAAAAAATATCATCATTGAATTTGAAAGGTATAAGAACCACTACACGGCAAGTGGTGGCTAGCTCATGCGATAGAGCTCTTGGGTGCCCCACATTACATTTCGGAATTGAGTCTCATTCTCCCCTTCCCCATGTAATAGATTAGGGAAAAATAAATAAAAATAAAAATAACCCACTACAAGCATCTTTAGTAGATTCTACAACTTCTAACACCGAAAATGTACTCTTTTTTTTTTCTTTCGGTAAACCAGGCTTTCGAAAATGTACTTTGCTACCTCATGCTACAATTTGAAGATGCTACAATGTATCATACATGAAAAGATTCAATATATGATAATGCAGATTTACTTTTTCGTTAAAATTTAGCATCGTCTCCTCCCGTAAATCCCGACTTTTGTGAAGATTGTTGTGAAACAGAGTTTTGGAAAACATTGGGCCAAAACTTAACTGTGCTCCACACGTTTTTCTTGTGGGACCCTGACGAGGCCCAAAACAACAAATTTGTACAAAAAAAAGTTTGAACTCACAGATTTATCGTTTCGAGCTCAGCTCGTTGACTAACCGAGCCTAAAACTCGTACTCAAGTTCGGCTAGTCGGCTCGCTAGTAATTAGCCAAACCAGATTCACCTACTAAACGAGCATTTAAAAATGTGCTGAGCCTATATAATCGAGCCGAGCTTTAGAGTGTTAAGCTCGGCTCTTTACTACACGAGTCTAAACTCGAGTTCAAGCTTGGCTCGATTACTAAATTAGTTGATCCGAGTATAGTCTCGAGCTGCTCGTTAACAACTCGGTTTGTTTACAGCCCTACCCATAACTTGATCATTTTCAATTAAATTCAGTTCTTGACTTTCCTTTCCCCTTTAAGAGGATTAAGTAGAAGAACAAGAAGTTGAAACAGTAGAACAAACAAGTGCCGTCTGTTGTGCGACGTGGAAATTAAGCTGTTCAGACAAAAAAACAAAATTAGATGTTACTAGAACAGTACGTGTCGGTGTTCGATAATCGTTTATTATGGGATATTCATTATGCTCCAGCACTCAATTATTGCTCTGTTCTCACGTTCTTAATCCTCACACTCATGAATTTTTATAGTTTGGGGGGATATTGGATAACGCTTTAACGCTCCTGCTTGCGCTCCCGCATTCGCACCCGCCCGCACATTATGTGACTTGTGCTCCAACCCCTCTTCTGACTATAGATTTATGTGGGTCTATATATATCTACTTGGTGGCAATACAACACAGCTGGAAAATCCCAGCCGACTAAAATGGGTGTCCTTAATTTCATTTCCTCACCTATAAGACAACTGGTCAAACACTAGAGCGGACGGCAGCAGCATCATGTGCATCACTTGTTGGCAATGGTGTCTTGGCACATGTCTGTCCATGACTTTCTTCCTCAAAATTCTCCACCAATACATATAATATATAATAGCACTTTACTGTAAAACACTAACAGAACCCTGCAATTGTGAAAGTCAACCCTCCAACCCACTAGAGAAAATGGTTATTCAAACACACAAAATGACAACCTTACCCTTTCAAACCCCATGCATTTTAACCAGGAAATGACCAAATAATGACCAAAAATTTATTATATATTTAAGTTGGCTACACAACATGGGGTAGCCATCCCGCGTTAATCCCACAAAAAGCATGGAGATACAAAACTTGGGACACTGTGGAAGTGAACAAAAGAAATGGTCGTACTCAATGCTGAATTTGCCTCCCAATAGATATGCACAATGGTAGAGTCAGTGTGTCGCACCATCCATAACCTGCAAGAGGTGAAATCCAAGCAGAAGTATGAGAATCGGTTGTAATTTAAGTTTATAGGCTACTTGGTAGTCTACTTTTACATCTAGATTCATTATCCCAGGAGACAAAACAAATTCAAGGCCATATCTAATGGCCTATAGTTCAACTACGGTACTTGTAGCCGCCCCAATTTGTTTGAAAAATCCCATTGTGATCGCGAATAACTCCGCCAATCCCTGCGAGACCAGAATTACAAATGAAACTACCATCTGTATTAAGTTTGAATCAGCCCATTGTAGGTGGATGCCATTTGTATGGAATGCCAACGAGAGGCTTCTATAGAAAAAGGTTTGTGAGTGCAAAAGAAATACCCTAAGGCCAAGTGTTTGGAACTGCGGAGTTGTTCCAAACACTTAAGTCATTTCATAAGTAATAATGGCCTTAGATAAAGATCAAACTTCATATCCAACGAATGCTACCACTGCAATTTAGCAGAAATAGAGGGCATTTATGTCATTTCAACATACCAAGATCTGAGAGCTTTTTTCTTTTCCCCCTGTTTGTCTTTTGTGGCTCTTGTCTGCTCGGTGCATAAATAAGGACTTCACAACTGCCTCCATTAGTCAACAAACTCAATACAAACCTCCTTCCCTCTGCATCTGGGACTTTTCTATAACTCTCAAAACCACTCATTCATGGGAATTCAACATCCTGTATTCCCAATTCTAATGCTATTGATGCTCGCTTTTGGTAACGTTTCAAATGGCCGCCGCCTGCACAGAATCACCAAAGAAGGAAATGTTGAAAGATTTACTAAGGTATTCAATTCCCAGTACTCACAACCTTTCACAGAGGTACCTCCTGAGGAGTCCAGAAATGATCGGTACGATCCAGTTTACGGAGTCTCACAGAGAGTAGTTCCAGGGGGACCAAACCCACTTCACAATTAATTATTTTCTTGAAGAAAAAGCCCGTCAGTCATATAGAGCTTTGCAGTTTCTTGGTGTAAATCTTATTGTTTTTTCTCTCTCTCTCTCTGTTTTTCATACATACTGTTGGATTGATAGAATGTCAGATTGTATCCTGATGGAATAATGAAGAGAGTGTACATACAAAGTTTTCAAAATTAATACAATTTAGTCATTTGTCAAAGATCCTTCGTTTTCCAACAAGATCGCGACGAGGATTCAGATATGTGGTGTTTGAAGAGCCAAATGTCGTAGTGACAAAACCAATTAATAGATTCAAGTTAGTTATGTGCAAATGATAGGAAGGAGACATTTTTTCATTTAGCGAGAAGCCGAGAACTGAGAAAGGGTCTCATTTAAGGATCGAAATCTTGTTTTTGATATGCTGTTTCAGTTGAACTGGCGAAACGAGAAGGGAATCGAACCTGAGACCTTTGTCAATATTTTTTTATCAGTGATTTTGAAGAATGAGATTGATTCGAGTGTTCTTCAGATAACCCAAACCATATTGCTTTCCCACCAGATCTCCTATCCCAAATCTGGTCCCTATACAACTAAAACACCATTGACTAAAGAAGAAGAAAAAAATCAATCTTTTTTTCCAAAACGGTTATTTTCAACCACTTTCTATAATGTTATTCTGGAATTACTTCAAAGTGCCGTCAACCGAAAAACTTTCATAGTTCATGGGCTCTCAGAGAAATACCCACAAGATAGAGGACTTCTGCAGATATTGGAAGGGGTGGGGGCTGACTAAAGAAACACTAGCAAAACACACTTTCATACTTAAGCATGTTTCTAAACAAGAGGACATACAGAAAACATAGTGCATAATTGAGAATTTGTGTATGCACAAAGTGACAGAACTAAGTGACAAGTTTGGATATGCATTTTAAATTTCTAGCCACTAATAAGAAGTTGCAAGAAGAAATAACCATCAGTGCTCCACTATAAGAGCTCAAATATGCAAAAGCAATTTCAGCTGATTAAAAGAAAAAGTATTGTTAAGCTCTTAATTGTGTACCTGCCTCTTTGTCCCTTAAAAGCATACTAGGATTGGCTCTTAATCCCCTCCAGCCTCTAGGTTTGATAAAGTGAGGAAAAGTTCATGTTGGAATTCTCTTCACTGGCATGGCTGTGATTTGTGAACATAGGTTTCTTTGCCTGTAAATTGAGCTCTGGGATCTTGTATCAGTATGCTTAGCAATGTAAACCAGAGAGAGTGTAGTGAGATTGCTCCGGTTGTCTCCGTGGAGTATCCTCTTTTGGAGAACCACGTAAAATCTGTGTCTCTTCTTTTGTGTGTGTTTTGGTCTGGTTATTTGATCGTTAGGGCATAACACGGTATCAACAAAGAAATGAATGGGAGCTAATTTTCCGCAGATCGGCTCGAATGTTTTTCATTTTAAAACTACCTTCAAATCAAAACACTAATTTACCCCTTATAACTCATTCGTGTTAAGGAATCAACCACAACTTCAGCTTGTGACTCTGCTGAGTGATAGACCATTGGCATAATATGTGGCATGTGTTAGAGTAGTACACAGGTTGTGTGTGGAGTGGTTCACAGAGGATTCATTCTCTGTTAAGTCGGTTAAAAGAGTTTAGAGTATATAACAGCTGTAATGAGGCGGTTATCACAAGGCAAAAACATAATGAAATATTCTTGAGTTTCTCTCTCTAAAATTCTGTATTTCTCTTTGATTCTGAGTGTTGTGATCATAGATTTTGTTCGATACATGTATTTCTATATGGTATCAGAGCTTTACTGACGCAAGTCGAAACAAGACGATCCTGAGATTCAAGATCATTTCGAGATTTCACAAATTCGAGAGCATTCAATGGATTCTTCCGGCGCAGCTTCTACATCCACAAGTACAGTAACATTACCTTCATCTCTCGCATTTCTGGTTTCGAATTTCCATGCATTAGTCAATCTCAAATTAGATTCTGGAAATTACCTGTTGTGGCGTACACAAGTGATGAATGCATTGAGGGCAAACGGTTATATTGAGTATCTTGATAGCACAAAGCCCTCTCCAGAACCAACCATTGTTGATTCTTCAAACCCTAGGGTTCGACTTCCAAATCCAGAATTTGTTCTGTGGACTCTGATTGATAATCAATTGCTGTCGTGTGTGACATCCAGTTTGTCATCAACAACTCTGTCACATGTTTTAGGACTTACACATGTATGTCAAGTCTGGGATGCACTTGAACACAGACTCAATTCTTTGTCCAAATCTCGTATTCATGAATTGAAGAACAAGTTATATACTGTTAAATTGAAAGGAAGTATGGATGAGTATATAGATGAGATAAGGGGATATGAACAGCAGCTTCAAGCGGTAGGGTATCATGTTGATGATGATGACTTGGTGTTTTATGCACTCAAGGGTTTACCAGAGGAATACAGACCAGTGAGAAGTGCTCTTAATGCCAAAGGTGATATCATGTTTGGTGACTTAGCTACCGTATTGAAAAATGAAGAATCTCAGATTCTTAGGGATGAAGGAAAGACTGCACCCAAAGTATTTCTTGCTAATCAGAAGTTTCCTGTCAATATGATTCCTTCACAATCATATAGTTTTACACCTGGTGGACAAGAAGCTCAGATGGTTCAGAATGGTAATTTGGGGACTATGCCACAGTTTTATCAAGCACCTATGTATCAGACATCACAGTCTTCTGGTTCGTTCTTTCCAGAACAATCTAATAGAGGTTATAACTTTGGTCAGAATAGTAAAGGAGCAAAGAGGAACAATTTTGGTCCAAACAATAAAGTGGAGTGTCAAATCTATGGGAAGACGAACCATATTGCATTATACTGCTACCACAGGCAAAATCTTCAATATCAACCACCTTCTTTTCAGTCTTCCAATTCAAGAAGGGGAGTGTATCAGAACTGGAATGGTTCTTCAGGTCCAATGATGCATAATGCTACTTATAATTCAGTAATGCCACATAATAACTTCTCAGCACCAAGATCCTCTGGGAGCAATGGACAGAATTTTTTGTCCAATGCCATTGGTACATCTCAGGCAAATATGGTCACTTTTCCCAATACAGTACCAATTAATTTCAATGCTACAATGGGTCATCAGGTGCAAGGAGGGCAAGGTGCAGTAACAGGTCCAGTCTCATCACCACAGGGTTTTATGCCATCACAAGCCTTTATTACCACATCACCTGTCATGAACACAGCTTTCTCAGTAAATGAACAGATGACTGATATGACAGGACATACAGGAGGAGGACAGGCTTCTCCCAATTGGTTTTTTGACAGTGGGGCATCCAATCATGTTACAAATAACCTGAACAATCTCTCTCAGTCTCAGTCTTGCTACACTGGTGAAGGAGTTCTTGTTGGAAATGGTGCTTCACTCTCTGTCAACCATTCTGGTAAAGGAATTCTTTCTACTCCAAATACTCAATTTCATCTTAATCACATTCTTCATACTCCTGCCATAACTCATAGTCTTCTTTCTGTTTCTCAATTTGCCAAAGATAATAACTGTGTGCTTCTTTTTGACTGTGATGGTTATACTATTCAGGACAAACACACACGTCACATCCTCCACAAGGGACCATGTGTGGAGGGGTTGTATCCTGTCCAGACTTACTCTAAAGATGCATCTCATGTTCAGCCTCATTCTAAAGGTGCATCTGTTTCTGTTCCAGCTGGTTTCATATCTACTTCAACTTCTTCTGCAGTCACCTGGCATTGTAAGCTAGGGCATCCTAGTTTACCTTTGTTTCAGTCTTTAATAAAGCAACTACAGCTTCCTGTTTCTAGACCTTATGAGGTGACTTGTTTTAGTTGCAATACTGTCAAAAGCCATAAGCTCCCTTTTTCTACTTCTCTTACTGTTTCTGCTGCCCCTTTTGATTTGTTACATATGGATGTATGGGGTCCAGCCCCCATTCCTTCTGTTCAAGGTTTTCGATACTATCTTCTTGTAATAGATGATTATAGTCGATATTCTTGGCTATTTCCTTTACACTATAAATCTGAAGTAAAGGTAGCCTTAACTCATTTCAAAGCTTATGTGGAAAACCAGTTTAAAACCACTGTTAAAACTATCAGAACTGACAATGGTGGGGAATTTGTCAATAATTATCTCACTCATCTTTATCATCTTGCTGGGATAATACATCAAACGTCATGTCCTCATACTTCTGAGCAAAATGGGGTTGTCGAACGAAAACATAGACATTTGCTTGACACAACTCTCACCTTGTTGACTCATGCTCATCTTCCTTCTCATTTCTGGCTTGAAGCCTTGACCACTGCAGTCTACCTTGCTAACAGACTACCTCACTCTTCTCTTCATTTTCAAATTCCATTTACACTTTTGTTTCATACTGTCCCAGATTACTTTAGTCTCAAACCTTTTGGATGTGCCTGTTTTCCTTGGTTAAAACCCTATACACCCCACAAACTTGCACCTAAATCTAGATGTTGCATCTTTCTTGGGTACTGCTCTACATCCAAAGGGTATAGGTGCTATGACCCTATACAAGATAAGGTATATGTCTCTAGACATGTCAGGTTTGAAGAACAGTGCTTCCCATATCTCACTCTTGTTTCTTCTTCTACTTCCAAATCCAGTGAGCCCTGTTCTCCTTCTTCCTTCTCTGTTCCACTTACTTCATTTGATGATATTACTGTTTCTTGTACTACTTTCCCTTCTTCATGTCCTGCTCCCATTTCTTCTTCTTTGTTCCCAGACAATATTGATGCACCTTCCATTCTTTCTTCTCCTTTAGTTACTCATTCTTCTGATAATTTCCATCAAGAGCTTCCCTCTCATTCTGTTCCTTCATCTGTTTCAGTTCCTAGTTCTTCTCCTCCTGTCCCAACCACAACTTCAGCTTTCCCTTCTAATTCCTCTACTCATCCAATGCAAACAAGATCTAAATCAGGGGTCTTCAAACCCAAGCATCCTCTGACTTTGTTTACTTCTCTTTCTGATTCTGTGCATGAGCCTAAACATTTCCAAGAAGCTATTTCTCACACAGTGTGGCAGAAGGCAATGTCTGAGGAATATGAGGCCTTGGTAAAACAAGGCACATGGGTACTTGTGCCTCCTCCTTCTCATGGTAATATAATTGGGTGTCAATGGATATATAAGGTCAAGAAACACTCTGATGGATCGATAGCCAGATATAAGGCCAGGTTAGTGGCTAATGGGAACCAGCAGGCCCAAGGGCTTGATTTATTGGAGACATTTAGTCCAGTTGTAAAACAACCTACTGTGAGAATTATATTGAGTTTGGCTGTTCATTTTAAGTGGTCTCTTCGACAACTGGATGTGTCAAATGCATTTCTGCATGGTGTAATTTCTGAAGATGTTTTCATGAGACAACCTTTAGGCTATAGGGATCCAGCTCATCCACATTGGGTCTGTAAACTCACAAAGGCCTTGTATGGTCTACGTCAAGCCCCCAGAGCATGGTTCTCAGTGTTCTCCTCCTATTTGATTGATCTTGGCTTCCAAGCAAGTAAGGCAGACACCTCATTGTTTATTCTTCACAAAGATTCAAACATGACTTTGCTATTGGTCTACGTGGATGACATCATTATCACAGGAAGTGATACTGAGTTTATTACAAACTTGATTCATCAACTTGGTTCCAGGTTTGTCATGAAAGACCTTGGGATTCTGCATTATTTTTTGGGTATAGAGGTGACTCATCCTCCAAGTGGTTTATTTTTATCTCAAGCAAAATATGCTGCAGAAGTTCTTCATAAAGCTGGTATGACAGAATGCAAAGCAAGTGCCTCACCTATCTCATCCAAGAAACCAGTGGATCCTAATGATCCTCTATTTGATGATGTTACACTGTTTAGAACTCTAGTAGGATCTCTGCAGTATCTTACATTGACAAGACCAGATATTGCCTTTGCTGTAAATTCAGTGTGTCGGCATATGCACAGTCCAAAAGTCAGTCATTTTCTTGCTGTCAAAAAGTTGCTCAGATATGTGAAAGGCACCCTGTGTCATGGTCTGCATTTGACTTCAGGTTCTCTTTCTTTAATGGCATACACTGATGCAGATTGGGCAGGAGACCCATTAGACAGACGTTCCACTACTGGGTTTGTTGTATTTTTTGGTCCAAATCCTGTTTCTTGGTGTGCCAAGAAACAATCCACAGTTGCACGTTCCTCCACAGAGGCTGAATACAGGGCCATGGCACAAACAGCTTCAGATCTGATGTGGATACAACAACTTCTTACTGAACTGCAGGTTCCAATGTCTGCACCTCATGTTCTGTGGTGTGATAACAAGTCTGCAATGGCCTTGGCTACAAACCCTGTCTTCCATGCTCGCACCAAACACATAGAAATTGACTATCATTTTATTAGAGAACAGGTTCTGGCTCAGAAAATCTCCCTTTTCTATATTAGCACTCATGCTCAGTTGGCAGACATTTTTACCAAAGGTCTACCAGTATCTCGTTTTAACTTGCTCAAATCCAATCTCATGATTGGTTCCCCTCCCATGAGCTTGCAGGGGAGTGTTAAGGAATCAACCACAACTTCAGCTTGTGACTCTGCTGAGTGATAGACCATTGGCATAATATGTGGCATGTGTTAGAGTAGTACACAGGTTGTGTGTGGAGTGGTTCACAGAGGATTCATTCTCTGTTAAGTCGGTTAAAAGAGTTTAGAGTATATAACAGCTGTAATGAGGCGGTTATCACAAGGCAAAAACATAATGAAATATTCTTGAGTTTCTCTCTCTAAAATTCTGTATTTCTCTTTGATTCTGAGTGTTGTGATCATAGATTTTGTTCGATACATGTATTTCTATAATTCGCAGGACTGGTAATAACTCCTAGAAAGGAGCGACATAGTCAAAAACCACATCATAATCAGTTCTTCAAATTATACACCAAACAATTTCACACATTCAAAACATAGTCTCTATATATCATCTCGACATTTCACAAATTACTCCAATAATCTATTCTAACAAAAATTCAAAATTCAGAAACTAAAATTAGCTCCCAAACACCTCCTTAGTCCAAGCATCCAAGCATGACAGCTTGACTTGAGGGAAAGAGAGACCCAAAATTGGTTGGACATAGTATTACAAAATCAGTTGTGATTGTGTCAAAAACAGAAACAGATAGAGTGCTAAGAAAGGGAACCATTTTTTTTTTTTGTCGGCAAAAAATGATTTTATAACCTCTGAAAGAGATACAAAGATTAAAGGATCTTGAGCACATCGGCAAACGCCACTCGAGAACCAACCCAAAGGAAGACAAGAAGACAATAACGACTTCATTATTTGAATTTCAATATGTTTCCTGCAGTTTTCTTAGCGAACCAAACAGAGAGTGTCTTCGTTTCTTTCTTCTTTTTTGTGATTTTTAATTGGGAGAATGTCTTCGTTAGAAACTGACCTTACCACCAAAGGATATTGTCATATTTTAGGGTCAAGGGTTCTTGGAAGAATGCCAGCGGGACAAAGGTATGAGTAAGAAAAAATTACTGTTATAGCATTTTGTAAGCTCGCATCAGGGGTGCAATCAAATTGAGCAGACGCAATTTCGAGCTTTGTAGTACTCGAGCTCAACTTGTTTACTTAACGAGTCTAAAACTCAAATTCGAGTCCGGATAGCTCGAGCCGAGCAGAGTTCATTCGCTAAAAGAATCTATATAAACAAGCTGAGTATATACAAATGAGCAGAGCTTTTCAAGCCAAGCTCCGCTCGATTACTAAATCAATTGAGGCGAGTCAAGCCCTTAACGAGCCGAGAGTCGAATAAGAAGTGCTTAAGCTTATCAAGGTGAGTTTTTTTTAACTGAATCAAGGTGATTTTAAAGCTAAGTTTTAACACAAAAGAATTATCGATTACTATATCAGTTGAGGCGAGTCAAGCCTTTAACGAGCCAAGAGTCAAGCAAGAAATGCTTAAGCTTGAAGGTGAGTTTTTTTGAACTGAATCAAGGTGATTTTAAAGCTAAGTTTTAACAAGAAAGAATTCGAAATCGTGTTCAAATTTAGATGACCCGTATCATACAACTTACCTCAGACGAATTTAGCCCTCAAACAAATCCACGCAGTCAAAACTCTTAACACATTGTTGGTGGATCCCACACACACTGTTCCTCGAACAAATTTAGGTAGTCAAAACTTTCATACATTGTGGGTAGGCCCCATATATAATGGGCAATGTGTGTGGAATCCACTCACAATGTGAGTGCGTACAAGTATAGTGTGGGTAAGGATTTGAATATTTGAAATGGAAATGTAGTAGACAGCCTCTGGGAAGGAAAAATTTACTTGGTGCCCACAGGCATTGTCTCAAGACTCTCAATACCCCAAATGTGTACTGCAACAAGGTACACATCCTGAAAGACAAATCATACATTTCCAGGAAATTAACTGAATTTGGAACAAATCCTTAACCACGCTTACCATGTTCTTTGTTTACAATCCATAGGTTTATAAGCCGGCACACAGGCTATAGTACCGATGAGAAACACAAATAAGAATCACAAGCGCAATGAAAAAACCCATCAACCGAAAACTAAATCACAACTTACCATAAGCATCAACTCAAACACCAGATCCAGATTGTCCCTGTAAGACTATCCATGATTATTTATGGGTTTTGCATGTTAAAAGGTCAAAAAGGATCTAAGAGATTGGCCTTCCCACCCAAACGCTAAGCGAGCTAGGATATCGCGAACAAGCCCACATTCTAAGCTAGTTTCCGCCAAACTCAAAATTTAATCTTTGTTCAAACTACTAATGAGCTGCCTATCAAGTAATGTTGCTAGAAAAAGGCTTATGCTAGATGGGTCAAGTTGGCCGTGAAAACCAACACCGGATGAAAAGTTCCTAAACTTCTGCCAAGTTAGCCAACGTGCGTGTCATGTGGTGTACGCCCGGAGAGAGAGAGAGAGAGAGACTGTTTTCTTGTGGCAATAAGTCAATGCTTACATATTAGATATGAAGAAAAAAAATACAAATGCACGAACCGAGTGATTTCCTTCTGACCGATGTCCAGGCGGGCTTTTGGATACTGCATCCTGACCTTCTACACATATTTACAGATTTGAATTCTAAGGAGTCAAATGCAGAGTAATCGGTATCCCCTTTAGTCGGATTTCTTGTTCTTCATTTTTTCCTGGTCTTCTTGGAGCGGCCGGACCAAGAACTTAAAAGTCCATACTGCCAATAGAGTAGCCTCAATAGGGGCAAGCCAGTAAACAATTATGTGCTCCTTGGTCCAATGATCTCCACGAGCGTAAGCCCATCCCATTACCTAGAAAACCCAGAAAGCTTTAACCTACTTCCGCTCAATAATGTAAATCTGAAACAATTTTGACAAGAAAAGAAAGCAAAGTTTAGTAGTTAGAGTACTTACAGAGGCGGGGTTCATACATCCACCAGTTAGATCAGAACCAAGTATATGAAGAGCAACCTTGGAGACACTGGAGATCCAAGTCTTTCTATAGAAACTTCCGGGGATGTTTCTCGAAAGCCCAAGGGAGACCATCACAATGGTGAATGTCAGCAATCCCTCTGTCAATGCACCTCGATGCAATTCAACATTCAGACGTGGCCCGTGTATCTCAGGAAACGACTCAATAATGAACCTAACCCCAACGATAGATCCCAAGACCTAAAACAAGTAAAAACGAAAAAGCTAGACATCAATTATACATTATCTCAAAGAAGGGAAGCAGCCACCAACTACGTCTACATGGGAAGGAGAAGGAACTGGGTTGACTATGAGAACTTTTGGATTTTTTTTTTTTTATCTGAACTTATTTCACAAATCGCAATCCCTATTTCAATCATCACTAGTCATTTGTCTGAAGTTTGTATTATAGCACCTAGAATTCTCTAAATCATCTAATGAAACTTTCCTTGAACCCACCAACATCGATGCAAACTTTAATTGAGCATGTTCAGAAAACTCCAATCTAGAAATCCAATACGAAATTTTCATACATTCAATCATCATATATCAGTCTAGCCATTCGACTTGTTCACCTTGAACTCCAATATTGTCTCCAATTAAGACTACTGACGAGGAGGTGAGTAATTCCTAATAATACTAAAGCAATGGTTAAAATCTTCCAATCTAGGACAAAGGCGGTGGGTGATGCGTATCTTGCCATGTTTGTGACTATCAATCGTCAAATGTTGCTTCCTTTTTGAGTCCTCGCAATAGAAACACTGGCAAACACAATTCTTGATCGGGACGACCAAGTTTTAACGATAACCATGGGGTTTCTATATGTTGCCCAAGATTCGTGGCTTCTTTTATGATTAAAAAAAGATTGACCAACGTTGGCCAATTGCATTACTCATTTTTCCAATAAAAAAGCAGCTTGGTCGACCAAGTTCAGGGACCGCCTCTGCGTTTGATCTGCCAAGTGACCAACCTTCAGTCTTGGAAAACCAGGTTGGCATGGCAAGAGCTGTTACACTACAAATTTGTAGCACTTCTCCGACCATCTTCGGGGCTCTCCAAGGCTTCTTAGGTCGTTGATGTACATCTTTGACAGCAGCTTACGTTCCTATCTTAAGATCACCCATACAGATAATGAGACAATCAAACTATATTATTCCAAGAACATACGTACTACCTCTCGCAAAAAACTACTTTACTCACTTCCTATCTTCAAAAAACAGTTCTAATCATTACAACCTCCTCGACGAAAAGATCACTATAAATGCAACAATGTTAGTTGCCTACCATAAGCACTCAGAGGTGGCCCAACCACATAGTGGTTGAGGAGGTCGCCTAACACCTCAGTTTTTCGAAGGCCCTGAATTTCTATTTCTTAGTCTAAGGGTCTAAGCCGAAAAGGAAAAATATTCTTCTTGTACAAATGCCTAAAGAATACAACTCTTCGTAAATCCTTAAAAAGTAAAACCTCCTTGTCCAAGACCAAAGGGAGAAACATAGTAGAGGTAATAAGGTAACATACTAAACATTAATCCAAAGGCCTAGCTAAAAAAATCCTATATTGAAATGTCCAAGGGAAACAAAAGGATTCTTTGAAACAAAGGCTTAAATGCCTCAAATTTAGCTACAGTACGTGAAATGTGAAGATAAACTTTGAACATGGCGCGCAAAAGATTGAAAATAAAACCTGACTGGAAAATGTACAACTCAATTTAATAGTCCTGTAAAGAAGGCCACAAATTTGGATCTTTCGTGGGGCCTCCAATAAGATTCGGCTGCCCCTAAAACAACTTTCCCTCCACTCCTAATTTGACTGTCTTTGTGAGAGATAGCAAGCCTATCAGAGAATTATGTACTCTAATCTCCATTTGCCATTAGGGCATCCTTATCTGACACACCAAATTTAACCTCAAAAACATCTTTTATAATTTAGCAAGTCACTTTTCAAAAAAATCACAAAATCAGACTCTCTATTCAAACTTTAGCAAGTCACTTTATCAAAAACTCACAGAATCAGACTCTCTATTCAAACTTTTACTCTTCCCTCCCTGCTCTTTTGGTGAGTGAACAGTAGATCACCAAATTTGTTAAGTTACAAAGTTACTTTAGCAAAGTTAAGAAATCTTCAAATTGGTGAGTTCGTTTGGTGAGGCTGATTTTTGAGGTTTTGGAGGAGTTTACTCGCTACCTTAACTTAAAAGTTAAATTGTTAAGCCACATATTGATGCTCTTACAATTCAAGGTAATCAAAGACGAAAATTTAAAGCATTCAAAACTGATGGATCGTAAGGCTAGAGTTAAAGAGAAGATAGTACAGTTTACCAGACAAGTCTAACCAATTCCAGTCACCATCCAAGAATTTAAAGGCCAAGCCAAATTTAATTAATCTGACCCAAATCAAGCATTATATGATTCACAAAGTAAATTTAACAAACAACAGGAAGATAACCAACACGTAAAAAATAAATCATTCATACTTCCTTTGTCCCAAAAAATTTTAGTTCTTAATTTTTCTTTGGAAGTCCCGCCGCTATCCATGTCCATTTAAACAAAAAATTGAACCATTTTCTTTCTTGCCCTTCATCTCCTATTCAAATTTAGGTGGAGGGGAAAAAATCGAGTCCAAAAAGAACCTCCTTGCATTTCAAAAAATAGTACTCAATACTCATAATTTTAGATTTTTTTCCTTCATTTCCTATTCAAATTTGGGTGGAGGGAAAAATTGAGTCCAAAGAAAACATCATTCTTTCTCAAAAAAGAGGGCAATTTAGAAATTTATATGATGTGAAGAATAATGATTTTGTTTAATTCCCAAAGTGGGACAATTTTCTTTGAAACACAGCATCAATTTCATAATCTTATATAAAAAGAAACACAAAATTGAAGCAAGAAGTCGCCAAAACCATTAAGATTCTAAAGATTTGTGAAACAAAAAATTAAGCATCAAATGGACTCGAGCACAAAACCAAACTTGAGCAGCAATTCTGGCACCAAAAGTAATTGCATTTCAAGAAAGACGGTAATTTTAAACTTTTTTTTATTTGAAGAGTAATGATTGTGTCCTTTAAATGTCGAAATCCAAAGAAGGGGCAAAAATTTGGGACGAAGATATTATTTCACAATTATACATAAAAAAAGAAGACAAAACTGAAGCAAGAATGCCCAAAACCATTAAGCTTCTTAAAATACTAAGTTGTATAAGACTATTAACCTGAGCAGGAATTATGCCACCAAAAATCACTGCCTTTCACAAAAGGAACGACTGTGTTCCTGCAAACGTGGATTTTTCAAGGAGGGACGCAAGGACAGAAGGACGGACGCAAGGGCAGGTTAGCCCGACCCAAGTTTCAAATTTTTCTTATAAATATTGTAATAATTTTTTAAAAATTTTAGATTCATCCGGCCAACTACGTAAATCTTACTGTATTATTGTAGTGTTCGCCTAACCTACGTCAAATCCTGCCTTCTGGAATCTGGAGGACAAAATTATTGGGACAACATAGACTACTTCGTAATTAAACATTAAAAAGAAAAGGGTATAAATGAAGCAAGAATGGCCCCCCCAAAAAAAAAGTTCTTTAAACAAAAATTAAGTATCAAACGGATTAGAGAATAACCTGAGCAGGAATTCTGGCACCAAAAGAGAAGAGGAATTGAGAGAAATCCCCAGAGAGGGCTGTGTACAGGACGGTGAGAGGATTGTAGGTCCCGCCCTTGGTGAGTTTGCCTAAATAGGCAAAGAAGAACATGTTGATGATGGAGACAGCACACTTGACGGCTTCGCCCATGGCGTCGTGGTGAAACCCTAGAACGTCGTACACGAACATCTTGTAGAGCACCCCTGACCATACCCACAGGAATGATATCACGAAATCTGAGATGATTATACGCATTCCCCCTCCCTTAGCGTCACCAGCCATTTTCTTGATCGAATCTTGGTTGGTGATCGATCAATATATAGCTGATTCTCTCTCTCTCTCTCTCTCTCTCTCTCTCTCTCTCTCTCTCTCTGGGGTCTGATTTGGCACCTGAGTTTTTCGTTGTTCCCCCTTGGATTGCACTAGTTCGTTGAAATTTCTCTCTCTGGTTCGTTGGAATTACTCTGTCTCTCTCTCTCTCTCTCTCTCTCTCTCTCTCTCTCTCTGGTCGTTTGGTCTTCGTATTTTCGTGGGTATTTCGTCTTTTCGTGGGTAAATTACAGTTTTTGTCTCTCAAGCTTTGGAATGTTTCCCGTAAATTTTGTTGCAAATATGATGACGTCTTCCATGGTGTAAAAGCATGTCTTATTGCGTTTGCAAAACGCGATCTCATCATTATTGACACACAAGATAGCAAGTTTTTTGTTTTTCTTAACATATCAAATCATTTCTTAAGAAACGTTATCCGCAACGACTACATCAATAGATAGAAATGAAACAAAACTACTAACAATTGAAATGAGCACGGCTTAGTAAAGAGAATCCAATGGATACCCAAGACAAACCATAAAACATTGCAAACACAGATGTAATCAAGAACTAACTAACAACAAACCGGGGGGGATGATGAATCCTATCAAACGTTAGCAATAGAGAATCCAATGGATACCCAGTACAAACCATAAAACATTGCAGCGTAGATGTAATCAAGAACTAACTAACAAACAAAGCAACTAAAACAGTAAAAAAACAACTAACCTAAACTCAAACTGGTCCAACCGATACACCCACTGAGTCGCCTCACCGAGTTAGATCAAGTTGCACCGAGTAGTAGACCAGTCGCATTTATGGAATAAGAACCAAGCTCCAAGGCCGACCGTCTGCGAATCTAGAGTGCTATTGCGTCGAAGGGGGCCAAACCACCCGAGTTCAACCCATCGTCAGATTTACCACAAAGGCCCCAAGGTAGACGACGGAGAAGGGTACTAAGTGGAGGTGGAGATGGAGAACGGTGGGTGTTGGTGGCAGCATTTTGGAGATGGAGAACGGTTGGGTTGATGGGGGTCGGTGGGAAAAGGGAGAGCGGTGGAGGGGGTGGCGGCTGGTGGAGGAGCGGGATATCCAAGGAGTCAGAACGGCGAGGGGTTGAGCACCGGTGGTCTGCAAACAAGGAACCAGGCGGAGGGTGGGGTGTGAGGGCGGCAACCCCACCCCCAAAATAGTGATCAAAGCGGAGAAGGGAGGAGAGGGGGAGAGATGGAGGAATAGATGTGTGGTGGTAGGGTAGGAAAAATGGGGTGGCTACTAGGTAGGGTGAAAACCCTAGTGAAAGAAAAAAAAGGAGACACTCCTATTCCTTTTCCCCCGCTCATATTCCTTTTCCCCAGATAGCAAGTTGAAGATACGATTTTTAGGCCTTGTTTCCTATAAATTTTTATCCCAAAAATTCAATCAATTTTCCATCAAAATCAACACCAATTGATTGATTTTATGGGATTTTTTTATTTTAGCACTTTGGTTTTATGGAAAATCTAATAAAATCTAGGTGCTAAAATAAAAAATTCCATAAAATCAACCAATTGATGTTGATTTTATGGGAATTCCATAAAATCTTATGGAAAACAAGGCCAGATCTTACGAGTTAAAGACGCTATATTAGTGTGAACCCTTTGCAGTCAAGTCAACTTGACATTGGCCCCTCAAGTGTTTTGCATGTTCTAGTTAAGCCTCAGACCCTTTGCAGGATAGCCATTTGCAAACTATTTTATAAGAGCACCTCTAATGGAGTGACAGTGACTAAACCATGATAACCAATTAGAGGTGGCAAATGGGGGGGTCGGCTTAGGTTTGGGCGGGTTAGTATGGGTTATGGGTTAAATATGATCGGCTTGAATAAGGGTCTAGTCAAACCCAACCCAACCTGTTTCTTTCTTCTTCTTTTTTTGGTTATATTTTACATTGCTAGTACATGTGTCTTTCATCTCCATTAAAAATATCACAAAATTGGGAAAACAAATTGCTCCAAATCTGGTTCAAAAGAACTCCATCGAAGAGTCCCTAAATCTAAGACAGAAACGAAGTAGCGAAAATTATGGCGATCGTCTCACACTCAACGCCTATTTCATATTAAGAGCGTTGGGATTCAGTATTCAAGGCAAACCTATTTTCAATCAAATACATATATACATCTATAATATAGGCAAAACATATATTGAGAAAGCGAGAAACCCTAATTACTACAAGACCTTTTGGGCGCGACTAATGAAGAAAATGAAGGGGGATTGAGAAAAAAGAGTTGGGGCAGTTATTATATAATGCGTGGAGTATGGCTTGCAAACCCTAGTTAGAATGGGTTTGGAAATGAATGGTTGTTTCTAACCTTGATGGGAATATCGGCGGATGTAGCGAGAGAAAAGGGAAAGTGGGGGCGTGCGGGTGGGTTTGTTTTGCTGAGAAAAGAAAAACATAGCTCTTTTAATTTTTGGTTCAACCCTTTTTGAATCCATTTTAAACACATGTAAACGTATATGGGTTAATAGGGGTTGAGCTATATTTGGCTCATATTACAATATGAGCAAGTTGGGTTGAGTTATAAGTGGACAAGTTGGTTGAATTCATGGGTTTAGTGGAAAATTGCCACCTCTATAGCTAATGAAAAGGGTGCTGATTTTGGGGCTCCCTTTTTTTTGATGTAGGTACTCCAATATTTAATGAAGTTACAAAACTACCCTTTTTAAGATATATAAAAATTACTAGAGGCACTCCACCCCTAAATTATCTCCTCATTTACTATGACACTCTAAACAAAAAAATAAACCAAAACCAAACATAAACACTAGGTTCTAAACATTAACATAAACATTATGTTCCAAACGTTAAACATCCACAACATAAACATTAGGTTTTAAACATTAAACATGCATCTATGTTAGATTTCTTTACGCCATTTGCACACAAAAAAAGAAAAACTAAACATTGCTAGAATTCTCCAAAATAAACAGCACACAATTGAAAATGTTGATGCTGCAAAATCTTCATAACAGCTGCGACACAAAGATCTTTATATTTTCGTACTCATTATCTACTATTTTTCCCTCTAAGTTTTTATAACGGCCGCAATTCTACATTTTAAAACTCATAGTGAGACAAACAAAGTACATCACCAAAGTTAGAGATCTCCTGAGAGGAAAAGTAATAGAACTCTCAAGAGACTTTGCATGGACAAAAGGATGGTTTTACAATTATAGGCCAAAGACCACTTGTTCAGGTTGTCCTGGTGCAGAACATGGAGACAATAACATAAAGACTCTACCAAGGAAACATTACATATTGAAGTAGGCAATTCAGTGACGTGTAGTAGTAAAAGGAGTTGAGAACTATCTGGCTTTTTTTTTATTAAAAAAAAGAAAAAAACTATTTGCTTTTTTGGAGTGCCTGAAGTAAAAGAGAAGAGTAAATGTTTTTTAGAGTGCCTGAAGTAAATCATAAAACTTACAAAAATGGTAATTTTGAAAAACTACTGTAGTTTGGAGCCCCTCCATCAAAATTGGGAGTGCGAATATTAACTTCCAATGAAAAGTACTCATTTTAAACAAAGACTTTATAGAGCGACTAGAAGTTCCAATGGAATAGCTAAAAATGGAACACAGGACCCACTTTAAGGTGTTAAAATGTACTCCATCCATCCCTTTTTAAGTGATCCATATAGGAATATGTGTACTTTCAAACCCCTAAAAAACATATTTCTCTATATAACTTTTTAATTTGGTGCAAAAAAAATTTAAAAACAATATGCAAATGTGCATTTTTAAACGTCCGCAAAAATACATGTTTCCCAAATGGATCACTTAAAAAAGGTCGGAGGGAGTATAATTTAAAATATTCAAAATTTTAAAAGACAAATTCCTACGTTTCTCCCTCTCTCTTCTTTCTTGCTCTACATATAAGTTAAAAATTTATAGTCAACTAGGTGACTTTATAAATTCCATTGGAGACGCACTAAGAGCATCTCCACACCTTACTCAAATTTACATTCAAACTCAAATTTGAGTAAAAATTACCAAAAACACCACTCCACTTCTTACTCAAACCTATTACCAAATTTGAGTTTACTCAAAATTTTCACAAAATTTGGTTTGAATTAAATCTTTACTCAAAATTTTAAGGCCATTTTCTCCCTCTCAAATTTACAATTATGTCATTAATGAATCCTTTACTCAAATTTATGCCTACATTTATTTTTACTCATTGGAGTGTTCCATATCAAATCAAGTTTTTACTCAAATTTGCTCATTTGCTTTTGATTTTCTTTCATATCTAGGGTTCAAAATTATAATCCAAACCATTCACTTCCTATAACATGCAAAAAAAATTATGATTCTACAAAATATCAAAATAATTGAAAATCAATAGATATGTGAATTAGTTACACTTTATTTTGTAAATTGTAATGTTAAATTGTAGACATATAGTTCTTTGTATGGTCTACAAGATGAACGGTGTGGATCGTGTTTTTAGGCCCGAGATGTCAATGAAAATCGAGAGTATAGAAAGGGCATGGAGAGGAGCTGATCCCTTTGTAAAGGGCAAAAAAAAAAAGGGTCCGTTTTTTAGAAGGACATAGTAAATGGGTCTTTATTTCAATAAGGACATCAACTTATTTTTTAATGCCAAGAGAACAAATCACACACATTCCAAAAATGCCCCCACTAGCCAATGAAAATGTCTAAACCTAAACCCTAGGGTACCATATGAAAGTGTCTAAAACCCTAGGGTACCCTAAGAAAGTGTCTAAACCACTAAAACCCTATAATTGGAAAGTGCACCCTAAACCTAAACCCTATGGTACCCTATGAAAGTGTCTAAAACACTAGGGTACCCTATGAAAGTGCCTAAACAACTAAAACCCTATAATTGAAAAGTGCACCCTAAGTGTCTAAACCCTAGGGTACCCTATGAAAATGCCTAAAACACTAGGGTACCCTATGAAAGTGCCTAAACCACTAAAACCCTATAATTGGAAGGTGTATCCTAAGTGCCTAAACTCAAAATGCCTAAACTCATTATACCCTACTCCAAATAGTCTAAACCTCCTAAAATTGAATCCAAAAATTGAACTCACCCCCAAAATTGAAGAGAGAGAAATTAGTTTTGTCCCATTCCATCAATTTTGTCCCACGCATACATGAGAGAGAAAAAGAGAGAGAGAGACGGGAAAGTCTGGCAGTCGCTTTCGTTGTTTCATTGGTCAGAGCATGTGCATGCCTCACGGGTTAGAGTACTTGTGATGTCTCTTTCAAGGCCTCACGCGTCACAGCATGTGCACCGCCCAGTTTTCCTTTTGTAATTTGTTTTTATCATTAAGGATTTTTTTGTCTAGTTTTGTCCTTGAGGTCATCCGTAGTGGTTGAGTTAAACCCACAAACTAGTCAGATTTTAGGACAGTTGGCTGACAATTTCATTTGTTTCCCACGCAGTGGTGTAGTTAGCTGTGATCAACTGTAACTTCTCCACTTGAAAAAGCTACGGCAGGAGAGAACTATAACTCCAGCAGGAGTTACAGTCAAGTGGGACCCAGCATCGACAAAAGTGAAAAGTTTCCGTTGCAATCAACTCGTCATCTATTCCTACACGTGGCAGCCGTTGCAATTCTCCTACCTGTTTGAACTTGATATCTAGTCATTTATTAGCCATTGAAAAAAAACGTGTTGGAGGTATGGGACCCATGGAACATTTAATTTAGGCTTATCTACCTATATGGTCCTTATAAAATGGTTCCCGTTTCAATTTCGTCCTTCTAAAATTTTTTGTTTCAATTTTACCCTTACACTTTGTGACGGAAGTCAATGTTACCCTTTTCGTAAAAAATGGACGGAAACCTCTTATGTGGCTAACGGTTGGCTGAGGTGGCTGACAACGTGGAGCCCTCTGTCAGCATTCCCCCAAAAAAAAAAAAAAATCAAAGAACTATCTCTCTCTCTCTCTCTCTCCCTCCTCCCATCCATGGCACTCCGAAAGCTCCTCTCTTACATTTTTCTCCCTCCTCACAAGGGTACCCACTACTCTCCATCATCTTCTTCTTCAAACTTTAATCTCCTCCTAACAAAAATCAAACCCACACACTCACCACAAAAAAAAAAAAAAAAAAGAAGATAAAAATCAAATCCACACTCCAAGGCCAAACAACCTCATCCTCCCCTCTCAATTTCGCAGGAGGCCAGCAGGAACAAGCAACGATCATCGGCGACCTCTGCGCTGGCGACGCTGTCAGAATGTGTGAAACGACTGGGTCTATCATTTTTGTAAATTACTAGTTTCTTTGACATGAAACAAATGTGGATACTGGAATTTTATATTGGTTTTAGAGAGAGAGAGATATGGGAGAGGTGTTGGGAATGAGAAGTTGAGAGATGAGTGAGAGAACAGAGGGAGAGAGAGAGTGCTCTTTCACGTGTCCTCCACTGTGTAAAAAAGATGTCCACTTAAGCATGCCGTTTGCCACATATGGAATTTCCATCCATCTATAGACGGAAAGGGCAACATTGAAATTCGTCACAAAGTATAAGGGTAAAATTGAAACAGAAAATTTTATAAGGACTAAATTGAAACGGTGGCTATTTTATAGGGACCATAAAAGTATTTAAGCCTTTAATTTAACAAAATGTTAGCTACACTACTATAACACAAAGGCATCTAACTACCTAACAACAACTTAACTCACACAATTGGGTCCCACTTTTTACACTTTTGTGTCATATAACTACACAAATTTAACTCCACCACTACGGATGGCCTGAACCCACAAAAATTTTACATTCATGTAATAGAGGCATTAAAATAAGTTAGGCTGGACTAAACACCATTTAAAGCCTCAAACTTGGTCTTTATACCAATTTTCTGGAAAAAAAAAAAAAAAAAAAAAAAAAAGCCCCCTCCCCTTGTCAGTTTGTGAAAAAACGTTTCTTCCTTGATTGAGTTCACTGTCGAGAAATGGCGAATCAGCAGCCACTAGCAGCATCGACTCGGCCATGGTTCCTCGAACTGATACCACTCTTGGTAGTCTTGCTAATTGCAGCTCACGTTGCCGCTTTGGTACCCTTTTTTTATTTTTCTCTCACGGCTAATCAATTCTCCATAATACCGTATCACTAACAGATCTCTAACCTAATCTATCTTCCATTGCATAAATTTGTGAAATTGGGTGTGTAGGTTTATTGGATTTACAGAGTAGCTACTGAGAAACAACCTCAAAGAAGAAAAGAGCACTAGAATTGGAGCAATTGATTTTACATTTGCAGCTGAGAAGGTAAAGCCCTAATTCACAGATTTAATGTTCTTTTTTTTTTTTTTTGGGAGAGGAACACAGATTTAATGTTCAAAAAAGCACTTTTAAGTGTTGTTTGAGGACAATTCTCTCTTTATGTTTGGTGAATTTATAGGAGCAATTGTTTTCGACCCACATTTGTTGAGTCCTTTAGTTGGAAGAATATATTAGTTCTTTTGTCCATTGTAGAAACGTGAATAACATTATTAGTGTACTAACTTGAAGATGGTGAGATGATGGGGGGCCGAGCCTTATGATGAATGGGTGTTCTTTACTTGGTTTATGTCTCGTACTTGTTAGTTTGAGTAATGGGGAGCCGAGCCTTATGATGAATGGGTGTTCTTTACTTGGTTTACATCTTGTATTTGTTAGTTTGAGTAATGGGGAGCCGAGCCTTATGATGAATGGGTATTCTTTACTTGGTTTACGTCTGGTATTTGTTAGTTTGAGTAAGATTTGGAAGTCAGATGCAGGCAAGTGTTTGAAAAGCTATTATTACATAGGCATGAGGAGCACGGACCTTCTAAATCTTTGAAAAAATCCGTATTTCAAGATTTGGGGCCTCACAATCACTAGCCAATATGGAGTTAGCCATTTGGATAATTTATCCAAACCCATTTTCTATGAGTTTAGAAATTCATTTCGTATTCTTCTTTGGCAGATTTGATTAATTGTAAATTCTAAATTGCCAACAAAAACTTGCATCCCCCTTTAAATAGTGAGAAAGGGTGAGAAAAGAAATGAGAATCCTTTCACTTATATGGCTACCTAACAACCCTATTTGATGGTGAGAAAGCGCTGAAAGGGTGAGATAAGAAAAGGGAGCCCTTTCTCACAGTCTTTGGTGGGATTGCGTGAGAAAGGGGAAGAGCCGATAAAAAAAATTCCATTTTTGTACTTTTCTCTCCATTTTTCACCAAAATACTCATTCAAAATGATTGATTTGGCTAGAAACCAAAAGCCTTTTTTTTTTCTTTTCTTGTGAAATCCCTCCATCCAAGGGGCTGAAGGAGATGAGAAATTGTGAGAGAGGATGAGAAACAAAGTAAAATGGCGAATCTTGTTTTGGTTCTTTTTATTTCTCCCTAAATCACATCACTTTTGGTGTGATTTGGTAAGAAACAACTACTCTTTCTTTTCTTTTCCTTTCTAACAATCCAAAGGGCTTTTAATTCTTGATGCATGGATGCTGTTGGTTTTGGCTGGAAAATTGCTAGAGTGTCACTGGACTATGAGTAAAACTATATTTGATGGTTAATTAAGAAAGATTGTTTTTATCTGATCCGCCTTCTTGGCAAAAAAAGCCTGGCTTTGCATGTGGTGCATCATATGTTATTTGGATTTCTCTATAAGATTGCATTAAGGTTGTAAAACTCATGTCGGGATTGTTCATGTGATTCAGTTTTTTGTTTTTCCAATCAGACATGAGAATTAGAGGTGACCTTGGAGGGTCTTATGTTATTGGCAGCAGACATTGAGTTTAGGGCTTAAGAAAAGATTTATCTGTGACATAACTTTGTGTTGATAGGTCTTTGGGTTGATGTAGTGATAGTTTTAGTATATGAAAAGTTTGCAAAGACCAGTGGATGTGCCGGTAAGGAAGAGCGACCTGATTATTGTTAATGCAACCATGATGCTGCAGGGGAGACAAAAGTTGATATGGAATTTTACGGTAGAAAACAAGATACTATGTTGTTACACTTAACTAAAGACTGCTCAGCAGAAAATGGTTGGATTCCTATAGCTGAGCCCCAATTGATGGAGACATGAAGCTTAGGTTTACTTTGGTTTCGTTTGGTTTTCATTTGTTTGGAATGCGAACCTTCAAGGCAATCAAACTGGGTTTCAATTGGGCTCTTATTTCTTCCAGTTTAACCTCACAGAAGGAGAGATTTCTCAGGCTTCACATGTTTGCCCGAACAATTTCCCAACTCAAGAACCAGCATGTGCTACATCCAGTACCCTCCCCATTGAATATTGAGCTCTATTTCCTCAGGAAAAGGATTGCAAACATTAGTATCAAAGAAAACTTCAGCGAAATTCAATCTGTTACATACAGCAATCTGTAGACCTTATATAGAGGCCTACCAACCACACTGGCTATGTAACTTAAAATCTGGTTTAGACCAAGACTCCTTCAGAATTTCCAAAAGAGCCCATGGACCAATCTTAACAATTTCTTAGGGAATTTCAGTTGGGGATGCCATTTCTTAAAATCATCGATGGACCTATAAAGTGGCAGGGTTCTGATTGCAAGATGCTTTAAGCACCTTTATCCAAATTCGAAGAAGCAACTGTTTGCAGCTGCCAAAATTATAGGACAAGAACAAGATATTAACTATCCAAAAATTGTGCCTGTAGAAATGTCTTTAAGCTTGATGCGGTAAATCATTTATCCAGGAGATAAATATCAACCAGCATTTTGTATTTCTGTTGTTCAAAGATCTGTACTTCTTGAGCTGGATTAACAAAACCTCTCTCATCTTCATTGGTTGGTAGGGAAATACACGTGGTTCAGCTTTTCTTGTTATTAGTTTCTTACATGAACAACTCTGTCAAAGAATTTAGATTCGTCCCTGCGTCATCAACTTTTCTCACTTACAGCTTTTGCCGTGTTCTTGCCAGGATTGATTCCCAGTTGATCAAAACAATCCTTTTTCTCTCCTCGTGACACAGGAGGTCCTATAGTTTCCAGATATGAATTTCATTCTCGCTGAACTTATTTCCAAACTTCCATTGGTGTTTTCAATTCATCCTTTCTTCTGAACCACTCTCTCTTCTAAGTAATCTTTCCCTGCTTTTTCCCAATTGTTTTGAAGTAGGATAGTTTCATTTGCATACTACCATCTCTTCTGGCAGCAGCTCCATTACCAATTCCAGACTGACGCAGAGACTGATTTCCAATCGATCTGATATCTTGAGTTGGCTGTTCGAGGATATTATGCATGGATTTCCTGCTGAAACCAGAGGTTGAATAACTTTGGTACCTATCACTGTAACAGAATTTCTGACAGCTTCACAGATGTCTATAGCCTGTGCAATCTATTTGATGGCTCTATGTTATTAAGGGTCCTCCTCTATCAACTTTCCACTTCTCAGTTTGACCTTTGAAGCTATTCAAAAGAAGATTTTGCATCCTCAACTAAGGGAATTCATATTGAGAATTGGAAGCTGACTCCAAATTCTTGATACTCATCAAGAAAAAAATTTAGAGTTACTTAAGAGGGAAAGCCTAGAGTGAGAAGCTCCCAAAAATTTAGAGTTCCTTGAGGGAAAGCCTAGAGTGAGAATCTCCCGTCGTCTAAGGGAAATAGTCAACTCTCATTTCGGAACTTCTATAATCCATGTTGTATGATTCTGCAGTTGTAAACTAACACTGTGACAACATATATTTAATTGCACATTGATGTAGTTATTTTGGACTTATCTGTGATCAAAGCGTATGAACCCAATATTTGTTCCTCTATTGAAGAAATGATAAAAAAGATGTCAATGATTGCAACTCTGTTGCATTCAAACATTCAGTTAACGTTTCAGTGTCGCATTTGCTAACATGAGTAATCTGCTAAGATGAGTGAATCCTATGCTAGATATTTTTGTGGCACACTAAATATGAGCATGGAAAGATTCTTGATTTTTGGTGCTTGTCAGATTTCAGACCACTGTTAGCCAATCCTAACATCAACGTATGTTGTCATACAATTTATGTTGCGTTAGTTTGGCCGATCCCAAGTGATTAGAACTTAAGGCTTGGTTTGGTTTGTATGTTTGTTGCATTAGTCCAGCTTAGGCCCACAATTTCTCTTTTAATGATTGATTCCTTGGCATGAATGCTTCGATTTTGTTTCATACTCATTTTTCTGATCTGAACCTCACTTAGATAGAGACCTGAATATTTATCGGACTTTGATTTGTTAAATGACTTTACTTAAACTTAGTTTGCTTATGTCCGTGAAGATTCCTTACAAACTCCACTGGCTTGACTACTGCCAGTGTGCATATTGTTTTAGAGCGAGCTGTAATTTATGCATTTCTTCTATTTAAAAATCAGGGCTAAAGGAGAACTTTTTTCCCCCCTTTCACAGGAAATATTCAGTTCACACTACCAGTTTCTCGTACAATGTTGTTTGAAAGTGATCACAGTTTTCTGTTCTTCAGCTTGTAAGTTCCTTCTGTTAATCCTTGCAAGTTGTTCGACTCTGTTTGCTGCTTGATGGGTAGATACTAACATTAGGTCCACAGATAAAATGTGACATGTTGTGTGGACGCGAGAAAAGTTGTCCTCTGTGATTCTGAAACCTTTGTAATAACAATTGTGATTTTTTTTTGTGGTGGATCCGGGCATAATCTTTGTGGCTTCTATACATGCAGCATACAGTTGTGGGAACTGTAAAAGTATGTGAAAGGTCTGAGGAATCTTTTCTAGAGCTTATTATTTGAATGAGAGAGTTGAAGAAAAATTCCGAATACTAACATGGGAAATGGGTGAGAATTAGATATAAAATGTGCACTGCTTTACTTGAGACAGTTTTCTGGAGCTACATTGTTTTAGAACCTCTGTTCTTTCTTGCAGACAAGCACGAAACAGTATGATGGATGGTGTTGCCATTGTATTTTTGTTAGAAACTTTGTTTACTGAGCAGAAATTTAGAAACCGAAAGCAAAGGGATACCCTATTCTGAGTTGTCAAAATCCATGGAGGGAAACATTTGTGAAAACGCATTACTTCGATTCGTTGATATTCCATGGCATTCAAATACAGATTATCCATACAGTAGGACACCAATGGCAAAACTAAAAGCCAATGT
Organism: Vaccinium myrtillus; assembly: GCA_016920895.1. Taxonomy (NCBI): domain Eukaryota; kingdom Viridiplantae; phylum Streptophyta; class Magnoliopsida; order Ericales; family Ericaceae; genus Vaccinium; species Vaccinium myrtillus. The sequence continues at coordinate 4,124,378 of CM029279.1, forward strand.
TCGACAAGCATAGGACGTGTTCAATAGAATTCCAGTTGATTATTGGGGTGTTCGGTTATTGAATACCAGTAGATTATTGCTGCGATCGGCGTGAAATCTGCAAAACTTTTTGGTGGAGGTGTTTAGAAGGGATCTAGGCGATGGTGATCGAGGGAAGGTGTATGTGGCTCATAACCGGGGTCTACGAAAAGATGAATGCAGAAATATAAACAGCAGGATCTATGAGAAGATGAATGCAGAAATAAACAGCAATCAATAAGACAGATAACATTTGCGGTTCACCATGTTAGGATTGTTGGGCTACGTCTACGATTGCTGGAACTGTTTCACTTAGAAAAATAATGGGAGGTCTAATATCGCAGTCCTCATGATGCTACGACATGTATAGTTACGGTAATAAGCCGGGGGAAATATCAAAAGTGTCTCTTTTTTTTATAAATAACCGGATATCCAGGTCAGCTTGAGCGTACCTTGACTAATTCCGGGACTCTAGAGGTAACGACTAGGCATATCAAAAGTGCTTTTAATGAAACAACATCTATCAGGCTCCACGGTCCACGTCGTGAATCTTAAAGGCAGAGAGCATGGCAAGACATTGCACCTACAACTTTGTTGTCACAGTTGCATTGTTGAATTTTGCCAATGAATTTCACCTTTAATGCTTCACTCTCAAAAAGTTTTCCATCAATTTTGCCATTGGAATTTGTTTTGTAATGCAGATTCTTGGTATTTACAAAACAGCCTTGGTTGATACGCATTTGGTGGTATTAATAAGGCAAATAGCCCTTTCCAGCTGCTGTTGTTCTCCACCCATGCCGGATCTGCTTTCTCTTTTCTGCTATCTAAAGCTATTCACACAGCCAACAGAATGTTTACAAATAATTTTAAAAAATACAAAAAGTGATTCCGCAGTACTTTCTTTTTCTGCTTTTTTCCCATACTGTATTTTAAGACGAATGAAAATATGAAATAGTTACTTTGCAAAATATAATAATAAAAAAGAAAGTGTAATATATATATTTTTTGGATGAAGAGATAGAAATTTCATAAATCAGAACACCACAGTACAAATCAAAACAAAAACAACATAAAATCTAACAAATAAACCTAAAACTACCAAAAACAAAACGGAAAAAAACGAACCGCCGGTGCCATCGCGGCCGCTGTCACGCCGTCACCGTCGGTGTGGGAGGCCAAATCGGCCTCCCCTTGGTCCAAAAATCAAGATTCCGGCCGCCCATACTAGAAGGAAAGCAGATCTAGCCGTGCATGAGGAGTTACCGGCAAATCCAAGAGGGGAAGAAGTAAAGGAGAGGAGAGGAGAGGAGAGGGGAAGAGGGGTTGGGAGGAGGTGGAAGGGGGCGGTGGGGGAGGGGGGTGTGCAGTGGAGGGAGGTTCTCCGGCCAGAACCCAGATCGCCTGCTCTCACTTTCTCTCTCTACTCTCTGCTTTACCCTCTTTGCTTCATTTTAGCGTTTTATTTTTTATTTTTTATTTTCAATCATACGATAGACGAATCTATTTTTACACTACCCCGATTCCGAAATGACTGTCACAACGGTTCAAACATTTGGCCCCACAACGGATTTGTTTCTACTGATTTTTTTATTTTTTTATCGGCAGAAAGAAATTTTATTAACTTGAAATACTGTTTCTAATGACTTTTGGTTCTTCTTCCTCATAAAATTAAAGCAAAATTAAGGATTATAGTATTTCTGTAGTTTCTGTCTTATTTGCTTTCACTTTTTCTATTTCTATCGTATGATGGCACAAAGCGAATTCGGCCCCATGAGACATTGTTACATATCTATACTATAATGAATGTGTGTATACAACCATGATGGGTATGGTTTAACCAAGATTGGGGGATGCAACAGTGCACAAAACGCAATACACCATATAGTACATCATCCGGCTGTCCATTTCGACAATGAACGGTTCGGATTAAATACAAGCAATGAATTTTATTTGACCGTTTATTGTTTGGGTTAAATCCAAGCTGTGCCTTGACGAAATGGATAGCCAGATGTAGTGCACTATACTGCGTAGTGTATTTTGCGCACTACAGGGTCCCGTGGTCTGGTTACACATTATCTTAATTAAAATTAAGAAAATACATAGAGACAATTGTTTGGAAGTAAGCAAAGAAACTAAGCTTTCATCAATCACAATAGTATGCAAATAAGCTAAATAATCTTTATCTCACGTCATGCTCTGTTTATTTCTTAAATTGTTTATTTTAAAATAGTAGCTTAAATTGTTTATGGTATAATAGTTTTGCTCATGACCTTTTGATACCAAATTTTGTCATGCCTCTGATAAACAGAGGGGGTGTTCCCCTAACAAAAAATACAGTAGTTTTTTTCAAAAACCAAAACAAATCATAAATTATACAGTAGTTTTTTTCAAAAACCAAAACAAATCATACTCTCACAATACATCACATAAAAAATCTTGAAAAACCAATTTATTTTAAAAACATCCTTAGCGGAATAAACCAATGATGCTGGCGTTTGTCTGGTTTCAAATGGGTCTCCCGTTAGTGGATGGTGAGTTTATAGTCTTCCAAGATTAATCGAGGTATACGTAAACAAGTCCGTACACTTAATTATTAAAAAAGAGGAAAAAGAAATGATGCTTCGATTCCTATTTTCAAATTTGAAATCTGTATCTTTCTTTTTTTACTCAAATTTTTTTTTTTAAATTCACTTTGTTAAGAGTGAACTTTTTAATTAATTTTTGGACCGCATATCTAAGGTGACAATTTAACGAGTCATTTTATTTTTCCGAACACTTACACAAATACGTAACAAAATCACTCCATGAAAGATTCAATGTGGTGTGAAATTTGGAAACCAAAAATAATGAACTACCCTCTCCGTCCCAAATAGTTACATAAGACATCTCTTAGAGATGTACAATTTTAAAACCCAAGGGGTTGACCTAGTGGTCAAGGCTTGGGGACTAAACGGTTTGTTCCCTCCTAAGGTTTCAGGTTCGAAACCTCGTAGGTGCTATAAACTCCATTGGGGCCAGTCCATATTAAATGGGGCCCTCTTAGTGAATTCAGTGGAATTGGTCGCGAAAAGTTCTACACTTCTGACATAAAAAAAAAAAAAAAAAGATGTACAATTTTAATATCAAAATAGCAAAATACTTTTGTGCTTAATTATTTATATTTCCTAACCCCAAATTAAAGAACTCATCGGCAAAAAAATTATTTAAAAATTATAAACAAAAGTACATTATTTTTTCATTTTAATTTTCTTTTTCTTGAAGTGCTTTTTCATGACATTACTTTTTAAGTAATGTGAGTTAATCTCTGAAAGTCAAAATTGTGATTCAGGTGACGCTCAACAAGTGGTTGAAAAGCCACGTGGCAGATTTTGCGGAAAGCAGATATTTTCTTTATTCAACGCTCTTTGGCTCTTTGCATCAAAATAGAAAGTAAAGAGTAAATGACACGAATCCTCTGCATTCCGAGTCACCGTCTTTTGATCGTCGACCGTCAAAACTTACACGTCCCTTGTAAAGTTGTCCCCCATTTCATTCTTGGTCCTTCCTTCTTTTTATATCTCCCACATTGGTCCCCATTAATTTACCGACACTGCCATTCAGGTCCGGCCCTGAGATTTTCGTGGCCCCAGACGATAATGTAAATCAAGACCCTATGTTTTTCTAGAGAAAAAAAATTAAAGAACAAATATTTATTTCAAATGATAAATACCATATTCCATATTTTGTCTTTTTTGTAATTTGTGTCTTCATGTTAATAAAAAATAGTTTTTGGTCATAATTGTCTATTCTTATTGCAAGAATTAGAAAATCAATTGAAATAGGTAATGCGAACATTTTATGAATACGCACAAAGTGTTTTATTTATTTTTTCCTAATTACTACACCGCCAATTTTTTTAAAAAAGTCAACAAATGATAAGGATGTAGTGGAAAGGGAGAAAAAAAGAGGAAGAGAAGGTAGAAACTGACTATGGTAAGAAAAATGAAAAGGAAAGAGAAGGTATAAAAGGAAAAGAAGGGCCCATGGGAATTGAACCCCGAAATTACTAGGAAACATACAAATCTTTCCATTATGCCAAATGCTTCTCTATTTCTTGTAGTGCAACAGTATTTATTAATAACTTGTTATGAACATATATATACCTAATTAAGGCCTTAAAAATGGCCTATTTTTTGTGGACTCCAGACCCGGGCCTACCCAACCAGCCCATAGGGCCGGCCCAGCTACCATTACATTTTTCCATTCTCTCCTGCAATTTATCTTCCAAATTGTCATTTGGTAAGCATCATTTAATGAGTAACTAGTGGGTAAAAAACAATGTACCCACTTTAATTGTGGGACCTCATCGGGTCCCAAACAGAGGATTTGAGACGTTAATTTTTAAATCTACGATATAAAATACTACCTCAACGTTATCGCTATTTATTTGATCAATTCGTTCAATTATTTACCTTTTTTTTTAACTCGAGAAGAAAGGATTTTATTGCTTACTAATGGAAAGGCCATCGGCCTGCGAATCCTCAATTATTTACTTAAAAGGCCAAGATTTTGACGAAAACGTATTACCAAAAATTAAAGGAAGCATATATAGTTAAAAAATCACCAGTAAACTTTTTGAACTTCGATTGAACTTTCACACCTAAAAAAGCTTTCTACAAAAATCTATTTTTAAATTATCATCAAAACACTTTTATAGATCCTGATCATAACTAAAAAATTTATAATTTACGATCCAAATTTAGAATCTGAAAATAATTAGCTCCCAATTCTCAATAACATAATTTGTGTACAGGATGCGTACGTAGAAGTGACTTTTGAAAACGTCCAAAGCTATTGAAATTCTATAGGGCAAGGATTAAGGGTCGATTTGGGAAAACAGAAACGTAGGGCCCTACTAAAAAATTATGTGACTTAACCTCATACACCGTGTAGCTAATATAATGTTTACCTAGGGTAAGTTTGTACTATGCTATTTTTGGTATTTTCAATGGTATTTTTGGTATTCTTCTATAAATTATTTCCCTCGTATACATCAATTGAATTGATGTTTAATGGAAACAAAATACAAATTTAACTACAATAAAAGATGATATTTTTAATAGAAACGTAGGTCAATAGCATTCTTTCCAACTATATCCTCGATTTGATTCCCAAATTTTTAGTTTCCTCAACATCTTGACATATCTCCAAAATCCCTTACGTAATCCTCCCTAAATAACCAATTGTTCCTTCATTCCCCCATTTGGAATAACCAATCTCTCACACCCACATATCCCTATAGTCACCCCTACACAAAATTCCATAACGGGTGCCATAGTGCACCCGTCAAGAGTACAAAAAATACTATAATTTAAAAGTACACTTATATTTTAAAATACATCTTTAAGTGTACTTTAACGTATAATTATATTTATAAAGTATACTTTTTTGTACAAGTAAAACCCATAAAAGTATACTTTTTATATCCTTAACGGATGCACTATCACACCCGTTAGCATGACCCAATCAAAAAATGCTCTTTGAAATTAACTGGCAAGTGACAGGCAACAGAGCAAAAGGACTCATCTCGTAGTTTGCTCAAAATACAAGGGTACAAAAACAACTCTCTCCCCTCTTTACTCTCTGTCTACCTCCGCAGAGCTGTAGGGCGAGAGATATTCATCTCTGAGAGAGAGAGAGAGAGAAAATGTGCCCGACGAAGCAAAAGCAGAAGCACCGTACCCACGTTGCCGACCACGGCGGAGAAAACCCCACGACCGCCACCCCATCATACTGGAGAGACGAAGCGATCAACGGCGGACCACTGAAAGTCGTCGACCTCGACACCGGGTCCAACGGCTGGGCTTCCCCACCGGGCGACCTCTTCTACCTCCGCTCCAAAACCTACCTCTCCAAAAAGACCAAAACCCCTTCCGGCGCGTGGCTCCTACACCCCGCCGGCTTTGACTGGCTCAAATCGCAGTCCAAGCTCGACCACGTCCTCTCACGCCCCGACAATCGCGTCAGGCACGCGCTCAAAAAGTCCCAATCCCAGGGCCACTGCCTCAAAACCTTCCTCATCGCCGTAAACATCCAAGTCCCAGGCCGGGACCATTACTCCGCGGTCTTTTACTTCTCGACCGACGAACCGATCCAGTCCGGTTCGCTCCTCGACCGATTCGTGAACGGCGACGATTCGTTCCGTAACAGCCGGTTCAAGATCGTTAACCGGATCGTGAAAGGGCCGTGGATAGTGAAAGCCGCGGTGGGGAATTACTCGGCGTGTTTATTGGGAAAAGCGCTGACGTGTAAATATTACAGGGGCGAGAATTACTTGGAGATCGACGTGGATATCGGGAGCTCGGCGATCGCAAACGCCGTGCTGAAGCTGGCATTGGGGTACGTGACGGCGGTGACGGTGGACATGGGGTTCGTGGTGGAGGGACAGACGGAGGAGGAGTTGCCGGAGAAGTTGTTCGGTGCCGTTAGGGTTTGTCAGATGGAGATGGGGGCGGCGACGATCGTGGATAGGGACAGTACGGCGGCGACGTCGTTGAGGAGAGTGAAGGGGAGCAGCGGTGGTGGGTGTTGTAATCAAGTGAATCAGAGTAGGGTTGGGGTTGAGAGATCGGACGGTGGAGATGAATAATGATGATGATGATTGATCAGAGATGGCATTTTACGGTTGTGGAGAGGTAAAGGTACAATTTCCTGAGTTTTAGAAGTGTTAGGGCTTGTTTGTCTCGCTTTGTATATTTGATTATTGAGGCATGAGGAAATAAGCTCGAATTTTCTTGGTTGAACTATTGCTTTTTAATTACTTATTCCTGTTGGTATGGTTGGTAGGTGGGGAGGTGCTGTGCACAACCATGCTGTGCACCCCTCGGCCGTTGGATCGAGTTTTAGATGGTTTGTATATGTTTTGATTTTTTACCGATAAAAAAAATCAAAATTAAAAAAAAATTGGTAGGTATAGATTATTTCGAACACGATTCTCAAACACAAAGTTATAAAAAGTCATGCTAATTTCAAGTGCCTAACTGCCTATGAATTATAATGATGGTATATTTTTCCCTAAATAAAAAAAAAAATGTACAATTTTCAAGGTGCTACGAATGTGTACAAAGAATTTTGAATTTTGCGATTTACAAAATGAACGGTTTAGACGATGAATTGATTTTATAACTCATGCTATTATAATGTATTTTGAGAGAGATGTTTGAGGGGTGTTAAAATGAACTATATTAAGTTGTAACTCATCCATTTAAGTAAAAATTACTTATTGTAAGATAAAAGAAACATTACTTATATTTTTGTTTATTTTCTGTCTATAGGGAAGAAGTTAACCGGAGGATCCTTGATTGTGCACCAAACTTTGTTTTTTTCTCATTGATTATAAGCAAATAAAATCAACATATATATATGCAGGTAACCAAACAGGCCCAGACTCTCTCTCCCCGTTTTTATGGGAATTGATTGGTAGTTGAGATATAAATAATTCACTCCTGAAAAAGGGTAATGATTTTCACAACCCCCATTTTACAATCCACACTCTCTTTTTGTCTTTGTCTTACATGAATTTACAATATTGCTGTTTTTCAATACACCTTTTTCATACATCCAAGGGTAATATTGTAAATTCATGAAGATAAAGACGAATAAGGGAGTGTGGATTGTAAAATGGGAGATGCGAAAATCATTTTCCTTGACAAAAAATCTAAAATAAGTCAACTGGGTTGTCGTGTGGTTAAGGATTAAAAGTGTAACGAAATACGTGGAAAATGAACAAAGGGCCTTTGTACTCTCTCTATCTATTTTATCAGTAATTTCCGAGAGTGTA